>QBDR01000013.1:0-356138 GCA_003123655.1 Paecilomyces sp. COH1141
TTTTTTTTTTTTTACCTACTGTCGCTACGGGGTCTGAATACTCAGTTATTATTTTCTCGGTATAGTTCTCATGGAGGTACAGCTGAATGTAAATTCTTTTCGCATAACAATTATGGGAGATGAGATCCCGTTCGTATGTACGTATATCGGATAACAACTCATGTCCCTACCCTAATGAAATTCTAGTTTTGTGGGGGATCTTGTCTAAAGCCAATAGATATCCTCGCATTAAGCTGTATCACAGCCTATCAAGATCGTAGCCAGAAACGCGGGGATTGTGGGGGACAGGGGGAACCTTATTGATACGCAAAAGCTACCACAGCCGACGATTATCCGGGGACAACATAGATCCAACTCCCGAGATCGAGATCCGTGAAGAATATCACAATCCAACATAGTTGATCAATCAGGAGAACTACAACTTAAACAGACCACCAGTTACCGTTATTTCCTTCCGACAGCATGTTTCCTCCTGTATAGCCGACACGCGGGGCATTGAATGAACATGGCCAGTAAGGTCTTAGGGGATGCCTTCTCCGCAGAATTCCATAGTATGTATGGTAGGGGGATAATGAGGGTAAGAGGTCCAAAGGCTTGTCTATAAATCAAAGTCCTGTTATCGAGGGGAAAGTCTTTAGTCGTTCAACTATCAAAACCTCATACATTCTTAATTTGGTTCAATCGAATACGATATCATCAAAACAATGGCTCGACAGACGACAGCACTTGTTCTCAAGAAAGTCAATGAGCCCTTTACGTTAGATACTGTAAGGGTCAACGCATTGAAGCCATACGAGGCCTTGGTCGAGATACATGCTACCGGTATATGCCATACGGATATCTCATGTGCAACTGGTGTCCTTCCAGCCCAGTTACCAGCTGTGCTTGGGCATGAGGGTAAGTATTTTTCAGACATGCAGGCGACTCAATTCCAATAACCATACTACAGGTGGTGGTGTTGTGATTGAGACCGGGTCAGAAGTCGACGAAGCAAGCGTTGGCGACAAGGTCCTTCTCAGCTATGCATCCTGTAAAAAGTGCAGGCAATGCAAGACTGGACGCCCTGCATATTGTGACCAGATGATGCTTCTCAATTTTGGCGGCTTACGCGATGACGAGACATCAGGACTCTCCCTTGCAGATGGGACTCCCCTTCGGGCGCATTTCTTTGGCCAGAGTTCCTTCTCAAGGCTGGCTGTTGTCCACCGCAGCAGTCTGGTGAAGGTCCCTCAGGACACACCGCTCAATCTTTTCGCACCCCTAGGCTGTGGCTTACAGACGGGAGCTGGGTCGATTCTCAATACGCTCAACGTGCAGGAAGGAAGTACTGTTGCCGTCTTCGGCGTTGGAGCAGTAGGCCTCAGCGCCGTTATGGCAGCCTCCATCCGCAAGGCAAAAGAGATCATCGCAGTCGATATTCAGCCATCCCGGTTAGACCTGGCTAGGCAGTTGGGAGCTACCAGAACAGTCAACAGCGCAGAGGCGGATGTCCTCCAGGAAATCAGAAAGATCTGTCCACCCAGCGGCGTCAACTACGCGCTGGACTGCTCCGGTGTGTTGAAGGTGATTGAGACCATGGTGGATGCTTTAGCACCATGTGGTCGTGCTTGTTCTGCGGGTGCGCCTTCACCTGGTAAAAGAGCCTCGATAGATGTCTTCAGTCATCTTGTGATGGGAAAGGAGTACGTGGGCTGTCATCAAGGTGGATCCGTTGCAAGGGAGGTTCGTACTTCATTTCATTTTGTCCTTTTCTGCCCTTTCATACCCTTCCCTAATGGACAATCAAGCATCAAAACCTAAGCTAATGATTGGCCAATACCTGCAGATGATTCCTTACCTTATCGAGCAACATAACATGGGGAAATACCCTCTTGAAAAGCTGATAGTCAATTACGACATTACCGAATACGCGCGCGCTATCGAGGACACTAAAACAGGCCGAACGATAAAGCCTGTCTTGCAGTGGTCGTGACTAGCACACCGGTACTTGGGTTGACCACAAGATAACTATCATGTCTGAATTGTTACCACACATCGTTTTCTTCAACTCACTAGTAGGCTGATGGATACATCTAAACTTGGTACGAATCTCTACAGTGACAGCCGTAGAGATGACTCTGGGTGAGGTTCTAAGTATTTTATAGAAAGACATGAGCCCCTAGCTGATCATATCATGTCGCAAAGCTCGATTTTATTTAAGCTACTTCGTTTATAACTAGTTCTAAAACTCCGATTGAACCATACCGTTAGTGTAGTTTATGCTGACGTAGACCAGGGGTATGCATGCTGAACATTCCAGAATCCCCAATCACAAATTCCAAACACCTGGTTCAAGATCCACGATTAATTGTGTAGTGCATGCAATCTGGGATGAAGGACTTGACTACGCATACGTTTACATTGAATTTGATGCCAACATAATATAACGTCCTCACCCTGAGCGTTTGATGCAAGACCAACTTAACAGACACTGTTAGGATGCGAGTACAGAAATTGTTCAAAAGAAGAAGAAGGCCCCAAAGCAGAATGCTGTAATAGATATTTTACTTTTTGCAAGACTGATAGTAAAAGATGAGTGAATAAAACCATCTGATGGATATATCATATTACCTCCGATACTTGCTTCTGCTATGCACTCCCCCAAGAAATCAGAAGTAATTACCCAGGCCTCATCTCCAGAGTATGGTACTTTCGCTATACGGATACTCACTCTACTCTTCCACCATACTTCAGGTACTAGTACCCTCAACTTCCGAATCTCCACCAGCGGAACATCCGGACGCTAGTAAATCTAGCGGGAAGAGAAAAAAAATCCAACATAAAATCGATTTGACTAATCTAATATTGGTAAACAAAAGAAAACGAAAGAAAAGCACGGGAATAGAATCTGTGTGTTATTGGTCAGCGCAGTGGAGATTCGATTAATTACTGTCCCGGTCTTGGCATAGACGGTGGAGGTTTAAAGGTGCCGAATTCCGAGATCTTTATATACTGTATCTATCATCTAGACGACGGTCGGGAGGACTAGGGTGGTATCGACTAGGAAAGGAGAAAGGGAAGAAATGAGAGGATTTATGTCTTGAGTTATTCAAGAAAATGAGGATATTAATGAAGTGAGATAGGAGAAAGACGAAAGGTTTCCAAGCAAGATGTACAATTATCCACTGCTGCTAGTGAGAAAGGTGAATGTGTACTCCATACGGAAGGTCACTAACTATGCGCGGGAAACTCTCGGATTATGTAATGTACTGATCCGGACGGAGTTGAGTTTGACCAGTTTTGGCACCAAGAAACGGGAATAATGCCAGCGGCATGGAATGAAGAATGGGGTCCGAAACTCTTTCTTCTCGATAATTCGGATTTCACTCGCATATACCAGGAGGTCCTACGATTTTCAGATTCACTAAGTTACATGGCATTGTGCGATAAGATGTCGCGCTTCCTGCCTGTAAGTTAAATAAGTAGTTAGACCAAGTTAGCCGTGCTGATCGACACAACAATGCAGCTGACTATGGATATTTAGGCAAACCCATTCGTATTGCTTACCGCGCCAAAGCCACTGGAATGAAAATCCCAGTCCCTTGGACACGGGCGCCGAGGTCGTAGTTTAATTATCAGTTCTTCAATCTTCAAAGAAGCATGTGTTCGCAAGCAAAGAAAAAGAACAGACGCAATATAATACTGTAAATTACATCACATCCGCGTCGCCCCGCCTGGAGCGCGCCGAGCCATGGAAATCCAGGATGGCGGTTGCTAGATTCGACTTCCACCAAGTGGATGTGCCGTCGAATGCGAACGGGGATGGAGCTCTAGTTACATTAAAATCTTTAAGGAAATATGGCAGCCTAATCATTACTATCCAGCGAAGAAAGCTCTACCCAGCTGGGAGACGGCATTTGGGGCCTGGAGAGTTCTGATCCAAACAAGATACATGTGACGAGTGCTAGATGGTAAATGGTAATATTAATATGCTCCAGTCGTCAGCACAGTCCCAAGGCTAGTAACAGTCAGCAGGAACATAATCATATATTGGATATACTTTATACGGACGAGCAGATTAGAGTGATATATGGACGGGCAGGGACTAGATCCTGTCCTAAATAGCATTCAGGAACCTTTCGACCTGGCGGACAGCTATGAAACTCAACCCATGTGATTGGAAATCGCGTCTACAGGGTCGACGCTTTTCCGCTTCTCAGTCGCCTTCAGCCCTGTCAGAATGGTGTTGCGCGATCCCTTCCAGGGAATCGATGAGCGGGGCTATTCCGAGTCTAGATTGCATGAGTCATATGGACGTGTATGTATCTCAGGCATGGTTATTGTTGGTATTATTATTGGTGATATTTGGTGGTGCCTGGACGGTGATGGCACGAGGCCGTGGAGATATCACCAGGTGCGTGCGTACTGAAGCACGAAGCTCGACTGAAGTAGACTTATTCTTCGGACTAAGTTAGGTAGATACGGAGGATGAGGTAACTTCCTTGGCCATTCATCATCAGCAATGCAGAGCGGGATCAGCGACCTGGCTGACGGCTGACAAGAGTCCGAATCCCGCTCCCAGGAGGAAGAGTCAGCAGGCTGCTCCGTTCACAAGCGCTAAGTGAGGAAGAGTGCTATCCTGCGGTCAAACAGCAACGCCAGCCGCTACCGCCCAGACTGCAACGGTGGGAGCGGGCCTTGGGTATCGAAGTCGCGAGCTGCAGACTCAGAACTTACTCCTTTGGTATTAAGTTGCTGCACGAGTGAGGTATAGACCTGGAGAGAGCCTCTGGGGTCTGGCACATCAGGTTCCCAAGAGGTGACAACGAAGACGATCGCAAGTCTTCACTCCCCGCCGGCCAACGGAGCTTGTTATCCTGGATCAAAGCGCGGTTAACAGCTTCATCCATTTGATCTCCGGATAGTCGTCAACTTCGCACCAAACAACAGTACTCCGTACAGCATCCCTAGCTGTAGACAAAAGCATAGGTGATCGGTGGCTGGCAAAGGCAGACCTCCGGGTGGTGCCAAGCAGGGACCCTTAGCTGGTCTGGTCCGATGATCCTCAGCGCTATCGCACTAGCACCAGAGCCCAGCTGCATGAAATGGCGGAGAGTGAACCGAGGGGAAACAGATAGATTCATACGGAGTACTCGTGAATTGTATGAACGTGCACTGCCAAGTCTCATGAGATATCCATCGGGAGCGTTCATTTGACAGTGACAACGCACTCAGATCTATAACGCGACAACTTTATAGTAAGTACCACGAGATATCTACTCTGTATGGCAGATGCTGTCATCACTGGTGGTATATAAGTAAAGCCCTCCGTACATGGTATCCGGGATCAACAAGAGCGCTAGCCATGATGCCACTCGCAACAACATGGTCCCCTGCGAAATGCCCGATTTGGTGTAGATAGTGATAGCATGCTGCGGGGTGCATCTGATCATGAGAAGAGCTGGAGAATGTCTCCATATCGCCCTGTCCACATGAGGAAGTTTCAACCCCGTGCAGAGACCGCGGGATTTGCGTTCAGGTGTTGGTTACGGCATGTATACCATATACCGCAGCCATAGCACATACGATACTCCGTACCATATAATTAACTCCGACTGCGTTCCCGAATTGGTAATCAGGATCCAAGAGAGAAACTGTTCGATTCCCACCGCAACGTCTGTGGACCTGGTGGTGCTCCGTATTTCCGCGATCCGAGAACTAGTGCATGGATTATTTTGTGCACGAGGATAAGGCCCAATGATCGCCTGGTTCGTGCTCTTTAGAGTACGGTTTAGGGCTGGGCGTTTTGTGACCAGCCGCCTTAAACGTCACGGATGGCCCCGTCAATCACCGACGCCAAACGACTAGTGTTGAGTTAACGAAACGAACTAAGGCCGACAGAGTTGTACAAGGCACGGGCCATCTGCGCCGTCATTCATCAATCAATTGTTCAGGGCTGTGTTTGGGAGGAGGTACATACCATACATACATGCTGGTATAGAGAAGACAGACGATGTGCTGGTCGAATGCGGCGAGTCCACCACGTCGACTGTCGCCTTCTCATGAGTCCACTGGTACGTCAGCCAGACGAGTATCGTTACCTGTAGTGAAGTCACCAAGACACAGACCGCTGGAGCAAGTTACCTCGATCGAGGTTCCGGGACTGCCGGCGCTCGGGACTTCGGCGCGCATCTAGAGCCGCCAGCCCTGCGCCAAGCGTGCCGAATGCGCTCTCTCAGCATGATGATGGAGTCAGCGTGTATCGATTCGGTGGATGTGAATAATTAATTAGTTACTACTATTTCTGACTCGAGGTGATCACCAGGCAGAGTACCATACTCCGTAGTTTCGAGGGTCAGTTTGGTCCCTGGCCTCGTATCATCTCATTAATATTACTACTCCGTAGCTATCCTCATCCCGTATACTCCGTCCAAGTATACAAAAGTAAGCTGATCCCAAGTACTCGGGAGCCGGGAGCATGTTCCCTTCTTCTCCAGATGGCACCACCGTTACGCCAGGGTTACGCAGAAGTAGTAAGTTAGAGCAGAGTAGATTGAGTAATCCAGAGTAATAATATTCCTAGCAAAAGCAGCCGGGGCGTTAGACCGACCAGAGGAACAATCCGCTCGCGGCCCACGGAGCTGGGAGCTTTGTTTCCACGCCCTTCGTTCGGCGCTGGCATGCATCTTATCCCCGCGCTCGCCGAAAAGTCCCCCAGTGACATGATCCATCCCGGTCCGGCTCTTCCACTCGCCTCGACGCTTTTCTATCTCCAAGAGCCTTGGCCGGTTTTTATTTCTCCTGCTTCTCTTTTTTCTTGTCCACGTTCCCCGGTCCTGTCCTCTCCTGTCCTGTCCTGGATGTGAGCTTGCTGCGTCGCTTCGACAGCTCCGACTGACGACTTTCACACTCCGTTTCTCGTTACCTCGCGCAGTTCCGAAGCTTCCTAGCTTGGGTCGCGATCGCACTGACATTACTGCAGAGTCACTCTATCTCTACCTCCGCAGCTACCGGAACGTGTTCTAGGAGAAGTCACTCTATTCCCCAGCGTAAAACTAGGTGGGAAGCTCCGGCGCATAAATAAAAGTTGTCTCCGCGGCGGTTACCAGCTGCGGAACTACTACATCTGGGGAATTTTCTGTACTAGGTGCAGCGCCCCATGAGGCAGGTTACTTTTCGCACAGTGCTGGCAGCAGCTCTGCTGCTTGCCGCACTGGCCAGCGCTCTTCCCCATGAGGACCACGAGTCTATGGATATGTCAACGGATATGAAAATGGATGGTGGCATGGATCATGGTAGTATGGGCCATAACCAGACCGCAGAGGCGCCAAAGACCACCGACGCAGTGATGAGTTATTTCGCCTACGGCAAACACACAGGATCAATTCTGGCCCACATTATCCTGATGGTGCTGGCGTGGTGTTTTGTTCTTCCTGTTGGTAAGCTCTCGATTTTCTCTTCTGAAGGTAGTAGACAGCTCTGACCGTTGCTTCAGGTGTCATGTTCAGCGTTGCCAAATCTAGATACGCACTGCCCACTCAATTCCTTTTCCTGCTGGTGAATGGTATTGGCATCTTTGTGGGAATCATCTACAACAGTCAGACCCCAGATCTCTATGAGAACAACGTTCACCATAAGATCGGCTGGATCGTGACCTGGGTGATGAGCGCGCAAGTCGTCATGGGTTTGATTTTCGCATACTCTGGTCGCGGAAAGAGCACGCAGGGCGTTCCCTACGAACGTGCTGCTTTCCTGCCTGTGTCTTCTCAGACGATGGCGCAGCACCAGAATACCTACCCTACCGGTGCTGTGCACGAGTACCGGTGGTCAGGCGACAGCGGCCAGGGCACTGAGAGGAACTCGTCCTCGCTCCATAGCCGACCCTCGTCTCCGTCCAGCAGCTGTCCTTCACCAGAAATGTATGAGAGCTACGGAAAGCCGGAGGACGACCCTGAGGAGGACGAACCGACCCCAGCCCGGGGCTGGCTCAAGAGCACTGTCTTGGACCGCTTTTTGGCTAACCGTGTGCCCAACCTTGTCTCTGATCGACTGCTCAAAATTCTCGGTGTCACGTACGTGGTAATTGACCGCATCATCCTGCAATTTGGTTTTATCGCTTTGGCGACCGGCGGCGTGGTCTATGGTGGTATCTTTGTAAGGATGTCCCACACCATCAGTGCAGCAAGTGTGCTAACAGTAGTCTGCAGAGAGGTAGCAGCATCTTCAACGGTCTTGCTCACTTTATCAAGGGTGGAATTTTCTTCTGGTATGGCCTCTTGACCCTGGGTCGATGGATGGGCTGCTGGGCGGACTTTGGATGGGCCTGGAACGTCAAACCCCCGAGCTCTGTCGTTGGCAAATGGAAATCTCGCGTTCCCTCTGGCGAGTTCACGGAGTCTTTTGTCATCTTCTTGTACGGAGCTAGCAACGTCTTCCTCGAGCACCTTGCCGGTTGGGGAGGCGCGTGGAGCGCCATGGATCTGGAGCATGTGTCGATCTCGATCATGTTCTTTGGAGGTGGTCTGGTAAGCTTTCTCGGATGTGCAACCGAAAATAAGGCATTTACTGACAATCGAACCTAAACTTGACAGGCTGGTATGCTTTTCGAGTCGAAGCGCATCCGGAAATGGCTCAACAACACCGTCCTGCGCCCGTCCACCCACCTCGACACCTATGGACAGCCCGATCCTGCATGGCAGACTCCCAACACCCAGGGAGTTTCGCTCAACCCGATGCCTGGTCTGGTCATTCTCCTGCTGGGAATGATGATGGGCTCGCACCACCAGGCGTCCATGGTTTCCACCATGGTCCACAAGCAGTGGGGAAACCTGCTGGTCGGATTTGCGCTCGCGCGTGCTGTCACCTATGTTCTCCTGTTCATCAGACCCCCGACGTCATATTTGCCCTACCGCCCACCGTCCGAAGTGATTGCCGCGTTCTGCTTGATCGCGGGTGGTCTCATCTTCATGCTGAGCGTACGTGCAGTTCCCTCTAGACAGAATATCGCATTTTGCTGACTTCCATGCTCGCAGACCAAGGACATCATCGATGTGATGATCTACTACGATCTGAATGCGATGTTCACGTTCACCGTGGGCATGGGCTTCACCGCCTTCATCATGGCGATGGAGATCTGCGCCATCGCCCTCAAAGCGTGGGCGGTCAACCGAGAAGCTCCGCCCAAGCTGGCGCCCGGTTTCCGCTTCCCCGCATGAGCTGCTGCGGGAGATTTCCGCTCCTAGTGCGACTCTCTGGCAGCGGATTCGATAATTAACTATTTCTTTCTTCTCTTTCTTCTACGATTGATCTCGATTTCAATCTCGCTTTATACCCCGATTAAACTGGTTTGTTTTATCGTCGGATCGATACCCCGGTGCTTTTCTTCGGATTGCCGGTGATATGCCTGATGTGACCTCGAATATTTTACGGATTTTATGCCCTGGTTCCCCTGCTTTGTTTCGACCTGATCTAATGTCTAAACGCTTCATGACCCTGATTTATAACGGATGATGGAGCGTCATAATGCGGTGGTAATCGGATAGTGGGGAACTCGGTATCTAGTGTCTTGCTAGGGATCATATGGACGATACCCGGATATGGCTGCATTCATTTAAAGACATGGAAATAAAAACGCGAAAAGCATAAAGACATACAGAAGTCTATATGAATACTCAGCTCTAATTTTATCTGTTCAGACTCGTAGTCTTAAACCTAGAGCCAAGATGCGAAGTATACAGTTACAATTAAGGACAATCTTGGCACCACTGTGCATTAGTTTCCGAGATCTCTCCCAGATCGAATCCCTCAGATCAGTCCCCTGCTTCAGTTATCATCTCGCAGGATCATCCCTTGATATTGCCGCTACCAGGGCTGTCCCATGTCCCTATCTCAGACACCGGCAGTCTCACTTCATGACGTCAAATCAGATTACAATACCAGTAGCACCCTCTAATATTGTATAACGACTCTGGACTAGAACGCGCATGTCCCTGTTCCGGTTAGAATGGAAGTCTCGTTCTTACCCCACAGGTCAGGTACGCTGCCTCATCAGAATTTAAAAGTAGATCATAGCTTATTAGCTAGGCCTTAGGCCTAGTGCAGCATATACCTCACTGTATGGTACCTTGCAGGATGACACCCCACTTTCTGCGTGATGAGATAGCTAGCTGGTGGGTATTCAGACATATGGTGTATAGCATCAGGACACGAATGGAATCTAACTTTGTAACAGGTCTCGGTCAGGTGGGTTGTCTGGTTTTGACAAGTAGTAGTAGAAGACTACGTCTTGTTCTGTAGTAGGAGAGGGCAGAACGTCAAGGTTAGAGAGTATACGTGTAGCTTTTCTTTGTGTAGATGGCCGGTTCAATGCATCCCAGGGGTTTAACCGCTTTTAAGTGAATGAGCTTGCTAAGGTTGCATTTGTGCGTATGTTCCTATATGTCCTGGTGTTTCCTGCACTGTCTAGTATATACATGATGCTTGTTTGTCTTTTCTCGAAAAGGAGTAATATATTGAGATTATTACGAAATGGGATGGTTTGCTTGCTGAGGAAGATAAAAGATAGGGATCCACGAGTATATAACTACCCAGGGTGAGAGTTGCAGGTAAGATCGCTGGAACATAACGGTATCTATCTTTAATTGTAACCTCGCAGGTATCCTTTTTGTGTCATTATTTAATTTCTCGATCGCATTATATTAGGTAGTTAATCATCTTTGTCTTTGTTATTCTTGTGCTCATGTTGTCTCCGCCATTCGGCGTCTAGCTCGGCATTTACTAGCGATGTAAATACCGGGCGCTTGGGAATTAGTAGCACATTAGCAGTCCGTAGTTCTATTGAGTTAGCCTATCAGAATTGATGACGTCGATAGCAAGCTTGCTTTGCATTTGTAATCTGGTCAGTTAACTATTAACTTGTATTCCATAGAACATCAGAAGAATACCTGCCCAGGGATATTATCAATTTCAAGTTGAACTGGACTATTCAAGATGTGTACTAGGTTCGAGTTTATTATTAGCAATTTCAAGGGATAGAACCGCAGTAGGAGGGACAATGCTTTAGTTACTGGAGTTTAAAAAATTAATTGCCGAAAGTCCGTTCCATGGTTAGCGCGGGGGATTTTCCAGGAGACATTATTGGGCAGATGAATAATCAAAGTCCAACAGAACATCCATTTCGGAGGTCCGTGGTGGTGAGAAAAGGACAGAACATTATGGAGACTTCAAAGTGGAGGCACCTCGGAGGAGGGGCTCTCCTGTTTGCCGCAATTCTGCTTCAGAGCTGCTGCCCCTCAGTGGTGGGAGCGCATTAGACAGCATCGGTATATTAACCCGTGGAGGGCCAGATCCTTCTTTTCGTATGACCAACTAGGTGTCTTCTTGGATTATACGTTCCTGAATACTTAATTACCTACAAGATGGCTTCCAACCCCCCTGGCGCCTGCTGTGCTACCGGCTTCAAGCATGAGGGCAACCCTACCGGCGAGATCAAGGATGTCGGAGGTGGTAAGTTTTAGGCTTTCCTGTTCCTCGCGGTTCAGTTCTCAACGTGAGCGGTTGCTTACCTTGCTGTCTGTCTCACAGTGAAGACCTACTTCTCCCAGCCCAAGGAGAAGACCGATAAGGCCATCCTCATCTTGACCGACATCTTCGGTATCTACACCAACAGCCAGCTTATCGCTGACCAGTTTGCCGAGAATGGCTACCTCGCCGTCATTCCTGACCTCTTCGCCGGCGATGCCATCGACGTTGCTGCTATGGAGGGTGGAAAGGTCGACCTTCCCAGCTGGATCCAGAAGCACCAGCCCAACCACGTCGACCCCATCGTCGAAGCCTCCATCAAGAGCCTCCGCGACCAGGGCATCAAGAAGATTGGAGGTGTCGGATACTGCTTTGGAGCCAAGGTGCGTGGTTTCACTGCCCATTTAGGGACTGTTCTCGTTCCCTCGGCCATTGTCGTGCTAACGCATTGAACCTTGCAGTATGTGACTCGTTTCCTGAAGAACGGCAAGCTGGACGTTGGCTACAATGCCCACCCGTCTTTTGTCTCCCATGAGGAGCTTGCTGCCATTCAGGGACCTCTCTCTATCGCTGCTGCTGGTATGTTCAGCCACTCCCTGACGTCTACACGCAGTAATGGCGTGTCTGCGGGTATGTACTGACAATGTGATCCGTAGAAATCGACCAGATCTTCACCACTGAGCTGCGCCACGAGTCTGAGGGTATCCTCATCAAGACCGGCCAGCCGTGGCAGATCAACCTGTTCAGCGGCGTCTCCCACGGTTTCGCCGTCCGCGCCGACCTGAGCAAGCCCGAGAACAAGTTCGCCAAGGAGCAGGCCTTCGTGCAGGCCATCGCTTGGTTCACTTACCACCTGTAGAGCCCCAGCGTCTAGTCCATAGACATATGATTGAACGACTTGCCTTCGATTATATATTCCACCAGGTTAGCTGAATATAATATTTCGTCACACGCGATCCTCGAATATGACGTAGTGATCTAAGAGACAATACTCTGGCTTTGTGAGGAAGATTGTAGTCGTATTGGCAAATAAGTAAACAGAAAGAGGCATATCGATCACTGCTGCATGATGCAGTTGCAGTGTAGTGGCGGTCACATTCAGCATATAGTTATTGGCCAGTAGCATACAGTCACCCTGCTAGGTGACTGGCTCCCCGCAATTGGCAACCTGCATCTTCTTGTCTTGTAGCTAATAAGAAGAGTGAAACGTGTGAGGCAGACAAAGGCAGAGAAGCAGCGAACAGGTCGAATCATGTGATGCCAGCGCTGGCTGTCACGGAGACTCGGGCGTTGGCAGCTCCGCCTTCTCAGTCGTCTAGAATGACAGTAAAACAATGGGCTCCACCGCTGGAGACCAGGTAAGCCAAAACTCCACGCGCCGTTACCTTCAACGGCTGGCCTTGTCCTGATTAATTTTTCTCGTCTCTACCTGTCAACGCTTTATACTCTCGTTCATCCTCACGGCACTGTTTGGGATACCTAGCAGTGTCTCTGGGGGATTGAAGAGATCTTGATCCGTCGAGTTACTCGCCTGTCGCATTCTACGGCCATTCAATTGCGGAGTACATCGCCCGAAGGGAGCTTATGTCCGCGTCTCCTTCTTTAACTCGAGGACTTGCGGTATCGGGTTTCAGTCTGAACGGTTCATTGTCGCGTTTATGACCGTCGCGGAATTCTGAACCTACCAAGGATCTATTTGTGCTGTTCTCCTGCCAAGGCGCCCCGGGTACCACCAGCCTCATCGAATCCATTGATTGTCACCACCGGCGTGCCTACAACTTGGATAGATTGTCCTACTAGGCTCCCTGAAGTTCTATAGCTGAACGACTGCCGAATCCATCCTGTCCTCTTCAGCCAGCTTATTGCATCCGCGGCGACGAAACCATGGCTCCTCCGGCGACCCTACCTCCTCTGCCATTCAATCCAGCAAGACTACGCTCGTACATTCTGCGGCTTCCGCTCTTCACGCGGTTGATATTATTGGTGATTGTTGCGCTATGGATTCTAGAGCTGCAGACGGTCTGGAGCGTTGTACAATGGGGCTCTCTCAAGCCTGACGAGATCGGTATTACAAGTGGAAGTACGACATCTCGAACTCTCAAGGTTGCAGGATAGCACCATGCAGAATAGATAACTAACTTCTGTAGTGTACCGATTGAATACCTATCCCTTGATACACGCAGGCTTCGTTCATATGCTCCTGAATGTCCTGGCGCTGACGCCTCTATTGGAACGGTTCGAGGCTGAGCATGGAACCTTAACTTCTGTGGCTTTGTTCCTTGGACGTATGTGCTGAACCGATATTATTTTGCTTCTTGCTTGTTTAGACGTATTCGTGCTGACTTGGTCCCAGCACTGTCAACCTTCCCGGCAGGTCTCTACATACTTTTCGAGAGAGGCATTCTACATGGAACTACCCCAGTTGTTGGTGCAAGGTTGGTAACTTCCTCGCGTCAGAATCAAGAAATAATCTAATTTGGGGATACAGTGTCTGGGTTTTCTTGCTTCTGGCATCAGAGGCCGTGAGAACATTCAAGTCCAATCCGTATTTCAGGTGCGCATAGAGAAAAAGAAACTCGTTGCAAACTGTTGCTAACCGCAACTAGCATCGGCGCTTATAAGATTCCTACGTGGACGTCGCCTCTGTTCGCCTGTATATTCGTTTCTATTCTGGTCCCCAATACTAGTTTTCTTGGCCATCTTTGCGCCATTTTCATGGGTTATCTGCGTAAGTTATTGTGGACCCGACTTGTTTGATGAGCTCTAAGCTAATGGTGACGCTCAGTCGGCCTCGGATACCTCAAGATCTTTGTTCCTCCTGAGAAGATCCTCAGGTGGATCGAAGGAAAACTCAATCTCTTGGGAAGACTGCCTCATTACGTGTCAGTTGACCAGAAAACATACGGTCGTTACGGCGTTCTGCCGACTACCGCGCCCACTGGCGAGCACTCGGTGGCCATGAGCTACCTCGGGTCTACCCAGAGACTTGGCCCGTAAAAGACATGATTAATGTATAGTTGTCTTCTTGTTGTATATATTATAATGATATAAAATGTTGTAGTCGGTATTTTGCGCGGAAAGAAGACATGTTTTCAGATAAGTGATATCGAGTGCGTAAGTGGGCCGTACGGTTAGCCGTAAATTTCAGGTGTAACTACAGTATGCATATGAGCGGACCTGGATTCTACCTCCGAACACCACGGTCCTGTTCCAAGGCCGCCTGGGAAAATCTCAAGGCCTTTCCCTGCAATGGCGCTCATATGTAAGTGCGAATTCCTCGTTCTGTGTATCCACGTTGCGCATTGGCGGCGTCAATGCTGTTGTTTGTCCCAACGACCACTTGTCCCTCCGCAAACCAATCCATCCCCATAACCATTCGATGCCAGATACGATGAAGCTAACAGTATTGCAGCGCCATCAGCGCTCCGCAAGTTGCGGGGTAATCCTCACTTCTTCTTCACGCGCCTGCCTCCATTTGTGTCTTTGATCTGTATTATCGTCGGGATCATCTGGCTCCTTCTCCTCCCGCTCGACGAGTATTCGCGACAGACGTACATATCCGAGAACGCGCTGCTCCCGGGACAGGTGCATACGTATTTTGCGGGAAGCGAACAGCACATCTTCCGTGGATATAAGAAGGAGCTCGAGGGTCTGTTGGTTGATAATGGACCAGAAGGAGGAAAAGGGGGGGAGACGTCACCTGTGTACGTTCAGTCGATGCTGAGGCTTGGGGACTCCAGAAAGGCACTGGCTAATGATTGTGATGATCTGTTATAGGGTGTCGGAAAAGCTACAGTCCATCTTTCGCGCTTCTGGCCTGAAGGTTGCGACGCAGAACTACGAATACAAGTCCGCTGGTATAGTGCATAAGGGGCAGAACATCTATTCGATTATTCATGCCCCGCGTGGAGATGCTACCGAAGCCATCGTGCTCGTGGCTCCTTGGAGGACTGTTGATGGTGAATTGAATCTGAATGGGGTTACTCTTGCTTTGACATTGGCGAGATATTTTAAAAGTGAGGTGTCCTGATGGTCTGGTATTAGCTGAGCTTTGCTGACGGGCCGTGATTAGGATGGTCTCTATGGTCGAAAGATATTATATTCGTGATTCCGCCCGATAGTGAATCTGGTACGAAAGCCTGGGTGGATGCTTACCACGATACGCATCCGTCGTCGGTTCAGCCTTTGCCGTTGAAGAGTGGTGCGCTGCAGGGTGCAGTGGTCATTGAATACCCTTTCGACTGGACTTTCGAGACTCTGCATATTGTCTATGACGGCGTTAACGGACAGCTTCCAAATCTGGATCTCTTCAATACCGCCGTTTCCATCGCCAGCGGGCAGATGGGCATCGGAGCAAACCTTCAGGAGATGTGGGACCATGACGACAGCTATAAGATGCGCCTGCAGACGATTCTCAGAGGAATGGTCAAACAGGGTCTCGGATATGCTACGGGAGCTCACAGTAGCTTCATGCCATACCACATCGACGCCATAACTCTGCAGACAAAAGGTCATGGTTGGCAGGACGAGATGGCTTTGGGCCGCACGGTCGAGAGTATCTGTCGAAGTCTGAACAACCTCCTGGAGCACCTGCATCAGAGTTTCTTCTTTTACCTGCTCATGCAGACAAATCGTTTCGTCAGTATCGGCACCTATCTTCCGAGTGCGATGCTGATTGCGGTCAATTTCACCGTTATGGCTATCGCTCTGTGGAATCGTAGTGGTTATCGGACGGCCATACATGCGTCACCTGCTGCTGCTGCTACAAAGAAGACATCAGACCCAAAAGAGAAGACGGAACAGTCTTCAGAATCAGAAAATGGAGCTGGCAGAGAGGCAGGTGAAGCAGAAGGGATTTTGGAGCGACAGCTCGCGCTGCCTTTGACTTCAGTCCTCGGCCTCCATTTCCTCGGCTTTGTCCCTCTCTACATATTCAACAGCCTTTCCCACCAGGTAAGCATACCTTAGACTGCCAAAGCAGCCCTTTGTCTTCGAGGCTGATCAATATAGCATTTCACCACGGCCACCTATGTATTTGCGGCCCTCAACTCAATCCTGCCCATCCTCACATCCGCCCTTCTTAAATACGCTCCCCGCTCTGCTCCAACATCCCAGCAATACCTCCTGATCAAATCCTTCTCCCTTCTCCTCTTAGGCCTCTTCCTTTCCGCCCTCGCCACCCTCAACTTCTCCCTGTCATTCATGGTCGGCCTACTCTGCGCCCCGCTCAGTTTCATCGGCCGCATCCAGCCAGAGTCCACACCCCCCGCGGTCAGATACGCACTCACCGCGCTAGTTTATCTGGTGATGAACCTCCTCTCTCCACCAGCAATCTTCCTAGCCACGTGCTGGTATACAGGCGCTCCTGTCTCTGCCGTTCTCACGCAAGCCGCCTTCGGATGGGACGTATGGGGAATGTGGACGCAGGTCGTTGTCTGGTGCGTCTGGTGGCCTGCCTGGTTGACGGGCTGTACGTTGTTAGGATCTTCGGTGATTTGAGAAATGCCTACTTCGTCTTTCTTTCTCTTTGATTTGAGGGAACTTTCTGTACTATGATATGGGAGTATTTTCCCGCTGGCAGAGATAAAACATAATCGAATTTCTTCCAGACCTGTATTGTATGTGTACTATAAATAACTACGGAGAATGGATGAGGAGTTAAAAAAAATTGTCTTCCTTTTTGGTTTTTACTAACGGATATCATCAATATCATATCGTACCGAGTCCTTCTAGTTCTGGAGACTCAGTTTCCGCCGATTCCTATCCTATCCTATCCTATCCTACCTAGGTCTTGTTCAAATCGTGTTTTTGGTTCCTGAAACCGGCATATTGGGATCATAATATTGGACCCGAATATAGTTAAGCTCGGATTTGGTACAAGATACAAGGCGACTGGAAGAAGGTCGCGCAGCGTTTCTTCGCTTTGTTTAGGCAGCCCAGACATCCTTTCCGACGCCTTCGATCCAGTGTCCGAGCTGGTTAACGCCAGCGTCCCATTCCTTCAGTCTCCTCCGCATGCCGTCGATCTGCTTCATGTCCAGGACCTTGGGCTGGACCCAGTTGATGCGTGCGATCTGAGCGACCTGGTCGATACTACCCTTCAGTAAACCGAGGGATAGTGCCTTCATGACGAGATGTTCGATTTCATCGGGCTTAACCTTCGTCTCGGCGGAGATGGCGGCAAAGGTCATGGTACGGTCGTGCGGGGGACGACGGAAAACGGTCTCCGTCAGGGCTGACAGGGAGATCTTCTGGTACAGGAAGATGCGGTGTTGCTCGAGGAGCTGGTTCTTAGTGATGTTACCGGCGAGGACGTCGTAGGCGGTGAGGTCTCCGCGGTTGAAGGCGAAGAGAAGATCCCGCAACCAGGCGTGGGGGGTCTCGGTGAGTGAGTCCAGGATAGGGTGCAGGAGCAGTTCACCGAAGTTGTAGATGGAGTCCGAAACAAGAGCTGCGACACTGAGGTCGTATGCGCGCGTTACGCGCTCTTCTTCAGTCAAATCTTCGATGTTGATACATGCAAGGTACAGGAGGGCGTTCTTGTAATAGGCGGCGAATTCTTGCTTGGCCTGGAGATCGCACATTAGCACCAGGGCTGTACACCAGACATATAGACGACACGGGTCTTACCTGGTAGTATGCAGCGTTCACTTTGTAGAACGAAGCATGGACTACCGTCTCAACGGAGTCAAACCTCTCCAGAATCTTCTCGGAAGTGTCCAGGTCCTTGCGCGCTCCCTCGAAATCCTTCAGTCGTAGCTTCACGCTGGCCACATCTGCCAAAGCGTAGACATATGCATCCTGCGAGTCTGGCTTGTTGACCTTGTTCGCAAGGGAAGTAAGGAAAGCAAATCGTTCGTTGTCATCTAGAGATCACGAGTGATGTCAGCCGCTGTTCGGATGGGACGAGCTTCACCATAACACCCAATCCAACAAGGGGCCATCTATATCGAAACCACTAACCTGCGCATTGCGTTGATGCCATCAAACCGAGCGACACGAACTTCAGCTGGTTTATTCTATCGGCGAAGCTGAGGATGAACGACTTGAAGAGAGGTAACCGTTGCGGTGCGCTCTCTGGTCGAGAGAAGAAATCTATCAGGGAATTCGTGAGTTGATGCCATAGCTTCCTCTCCCAGAAGTCTTCGAAGCTCAAGAAAAAGGCCTGCGCCTCAGCAGGAGCTTGATCGCGCTGGTCCGCGAGGAAGTCGGCGATCTTGTCACCCTCCATGGTAGGGGATGTGGATGTGAACAGGGACGGGCGCGGAGAAGAAAATTTGAGGTCCCAGGGGAGGTAAGGAGAATAAAGTGAGGAATTCCCGGTCTAAGGAGCTGGATGAGGGCAGCAAGTCGAGGTATAAAGGTGTGTATGCTGACGAAGCTGTCCCTCCGCCGTGGTCACTGAAGCAAGGCCGACGTGGAGCTAACCGGGTGTCTCTGCGCCGCCGTAGTCAGGCTACAAGCTCCGCGCGGAGGAACCGCCCGATCTTGATCTATCGGACACTGTTCAGCCAATTCTGATATTGCACTTATGGAAATGATCTCGCCATCGAAGCCAGTTTCTACAAATTGTGAACTGGTTCGATGCTAATTCCATTCTCGGATTTCTCAAGATGTCAATGAGTCGCCCGCTCAGTGACTATTTTCCATGTCACACGAAGATGATATAGAACAAGTTAGCTACTGAAGCCGCAACACACGGACATAAGGATGGAGTATCCCACCACAAATTCATGGGAGATAGCAAATACTGGACTAAACATATAAACCAGGGGTCCCTGTCTTCAAGATGTCCTTTGCTGACGAGCACTCTATATTGCGGTCTTCGCAGGACTATATATATGTACACTGTAGTCCTTCTCTCGTTTTCCCATTGCAGAAGGCATCCTTCAGCACAGACTAGGCCCTGCGATTTATGACTTATTATTCGTGATTCACAATATGATTTAACAAATCCGTCTACATCTGCAAAATAGATACTACTAGAGCAAATGTGGACCCTGTTGTAGACGAAACAAGAAGTATCCGATATGTCTCCGAAGCTGGACGTACTATAAAAATGACGGTTCACATGCAACAATTCCTCCCTACAGTCACTCTGGAGAAATCACCCGCTCAAACTTCTGCTGTTTATATTGGATCACTACATTCTCAACAGTTCCTAGTGACTCTCTTCAAAAGAAAAATCATATTTTTCTATATCTAAAATGTCTCATTTCACTGAAGCAAATCGACACTATTTTGAGTAAGTCTAAAGAAAGTCGTGCGGTCACACGCTTGATTATCTGACATCACCCACAGCGAAAAGGCAACCCACTATAAAACTGATTTCGCAGAAGCGACACAGCTCTTGATCAGCGAAATCGAGGCTCGTCGTCAATGGATTAGCCCCAAATGGACAGACACCGAGAGCGGAAGAGGCCAAGATATCACGCTCCTAGACTACGCCTGTGGCCCGGGTACTGTTTCGAATGTATGCATGAGATACTTGCAACATATATAGTCCTATGTCAGAAGCTAACGTGCATAGACTTTGGCCCCGTTTGTTACGAAAGCAGTGGGCATAGACGTTTCCGACAACATGATCTCTGAGTTCAACAAGAACGCCAGAGAGGCTGGAGTCGCGGAGAAGATGGTTGGCTTCAAGGGCGACCTACTCGCTGATACTATTTCAGATGAGCTTCGTGATCCGAATCTCTTCAATTTCGACATTGTTGCGGTCAGCCTGGCTCTTCATCACTTTCCTGATCCAGAGTTCGCTCTCAAACGTCTCGTGGACAGGTTGAAGAAGGGTGGCATATTACTGATCATAGACTTCCTGCCTGATGAGCATACCCATGCTTTCCACAAAGACCATCCTGAGGCTGCGGCTACAATAGGAAAACATGGCTTTACACGGGACGAGATGAAGAAGCTATGCGAAGATGCAGGACTAGGTGCGGCGTTCGACTACCAGGTCGTGGAGAAGCCGATGAAATTTGTCCTGAAGGGTAAGGACCAACAGAGGACATTGTTCTTTGCGAGAGCGTGTCGCACATAATTCCTCCTTTATCCTACATGACAATATTCTAGTTTGGATCTAGCGGTACTGTCAGTCTTGGAGAGAATTGAAATCCCGAAAATAGAGCAAGCACATCCTCTATCATAGTCTGTACGCTCTATAAATGCTAAATATTTAAAATAAATATACAAACAAACATATCTCCAATAAAGATATCCTCTAAAACAGCCGCTGCTGAAGGTTGCAAATATCTCCAAAGGCATTGGTACATGCTCGATGCGGCTCAACGATTAAGGTGCGATTTTTGTCCGATTCGGTTTAGCGCATCGTGCTGCAAGTCCCGTGCTCTGCTCAACTTCCGGAGACGAGGGACCAGCAACCACCAAGCACAGGAACGCTATAGCTCTGCAGTGAGTCTCCGTCCACCAAGATCGCTGCTGCAGGACCGTCAATTGGTCCTTCACTTGGTGGGCTCTCTCTTTCTGACAGTCTTCAACCCGCAGAGCGACCATGCAGAAGTCCCGGGCCATCAGCAGCGCCTCGAGGGCGTTCGCCCCCGCGCCCATCAATGCTCGCGCGCAGTTTCAATTGCAGCAGCGTAGATTCATTCAGGATGTGACGATCACCAGGACTGGAAAACCCATCATCAAGGTCCAGGGTGGACGGTGAGTGAGGCCTGGGTTGTGGTTGTGTGCCGAGGCGTAACTGACAGTCTTCTTTCCGCAGGTCGTCCCTTGGAGGTACACAATCCTACTGACTCTTCCCTTCGACGAATTTTGGCTCAATGAGTTCGCAGGTCACACCGCTACCGTCTTCGGCGCTACCGGATTCCTGGGTCGCTACATTGTTAACAGACTGGGTATGTCACGAGATGAACAGCAAGGATATGTTAGCTGATACCGCAACAGCCCGTCAAGGATGCACCGTTGTCGTTCCTTACCGTGAGGAAATGGCCAAGCGTCACCTCAAAGTTACTGGTGATCTGGGAAGAGTCGTCTTCATTGTATGACATGGCAATTCGATGGAGGACTGAGCGCCATGCTGATCATTTGCGTGTCCAGGAATACGACCTCCGCAACACCCAGTCGATCGAGGAGAGTGTCCGTCACTCAGACGTCGTCTACAATCTTGTTGGTCGCCAGTATCCTACGAAGTTGGTTTTAACGCACCTTGAAATTTGTTGGAAGTGATGCTGAAAATTTAATAGGAACTTCTCCTACGAGGACGTTCACGTTGACGGTACCGAGCGTATTGCGGAAGCAGTCGCTAAGTACGACATTGACCGTTTCATCCACGTCTCTTCCTACAACGCAGACGCGAACTCGCCCTCCGACTTCTTCCGTACTAAGGTGCGTCGATTGGTGGTTGATAGGATCAAGCGCATGCTAACATTGTAAAATAGGGATGGGGTGAGAAGATCGCTCGTGATATCTACCCTGAGACCACGATCGTCCGTCCTGCGCCCATGTTCGGTTTCGAGGACAACCTTCTCCACAAGCTCGCTGGTGTCACCAACCTCTTCACCTCCAACCACATGCAGGAGCGCTACTGGCCTGTTCACGTAAGAAGATGGAATTTTTGGGCGATAAGTGCAACAGCTAACCCCCATATAGGCCATCGATGTCGGCATGGCTCTCGAGCGTATGCTGCACGATGATACCACCGCTTCGGAGACTTTCGAGCTTTACGGCCCGAAGAACTACTCCACCGCTGAAATCGCCGAACTCGTTGACCGCGAGATCATCAAGCACCGCCGTCACATTAACCTGCCCAAGGCCGTCCTGAAGCCCGCCGCTTACTGGCTCAACAAGCTCCTCTGGTGGCCTACTCTCTCTGCCGACGAGGTCGAGCGGGAATTCATTGATCAGAAGATTGATCCCACTGCCAAGACGTTCAAGGATCTCGGTATCGAGCCCGCTGAGCTCAGCAACCTTACTTTCCACTACCTGGTAGGTTTTCACTCAGTCAATTGTGTTATGCATCAGACTGCTAACCGGCTATAGATGGGCTACCGAAGCTCTCAGTACTACGACCTGCCTCCGGCCACCGAGCGGGAGAAGCAGGAAGAGAAGAAGTACCTGCATGTGTTGGATGACCAGTAGTGGCGTGCGTTTTCTTTCCGAAACTGTGTATATAAGCTCGACTAGACCTAGTTGATTTCATTTGTGTTCCATCTGGGTTTTTCTCCTGGAGTACGGCCTGTTTCCAGTTCTGTAGACATCTATAGACACAATGTCTTTACATATTGGTAGAGACCGATCTGTAATGATGCTGGAGAATACAATTGTCGTGGACAGTAAACGATTTGTATGCGGCGTAGAGCAATCAGAATCCATCCGCTTTTTATATGTACCCCACACGTCTCCGCGAGCTCCGCAACTCCGCAGGCCGTCAGCAGTTCTATCCATCGGACATCTAGAGACAGCTTAAGCGTCCAAGTTCACTGTTATTTTATTCATATCAACCATGACATAATGGCCATATCTTCGCAATCCCCTCCCCTTCCCAAACTCCCCATCTTCCTTCTCAAAACGAAATCAACCCCGCACGACGGCTACGAAGAATACTTCTCATCGCGCGGCTACCACCCCACCTTCGTCCCTGTGCTGGAGCACCGATTCCACGATGAAAATCTAAAGATAGTGAAAGATCTTTTCACCTCAGGGCAATTGGACGAGGGATCTGGCCGGAAATATGGCGGATTGATCTTCACCAGCCAGCGGGCGGTAGAGGGGTTCGCGCGGATCGTGGAAGAAGTTGGAGGTACGTCCCTGTCTTTTTTGAATATCTGTTGCTTCAATGCGTACCCGGAGTTTCGCTTCAAGGTGTATGCTACGGATTCTCCTGACGGAAAATAGTCTCAAGAGCAACCACTGCGTCCAAATCCCTAATTCTCTATACCGTCGGACCAGCCACTTCTCGCTCCCTCTCCTCGATCCAATCTACACACCTACCTCATGCGCAGCTCTACGGCTCCGAGGCCGGGAACGGCGAGAACCTCGCGCGGATCATCCTGGAGCATTATAATGGCCTGTACCGCGACAACGAGGACGGAACTACAACTACAACTGCTGACTCGAAGCCATCGCTTCTTTTCCTCGTCGGCGAACAGCGCAGGGATATCATCCCGCGTACGCTAATGGATGAGTCTCTGCCGTCGTGCCAGCGGATTCAGGTCGATGAGCTCGTCGTCTACGAGACGGGGGTGATGGATTCGTTCGAGGAGGATTTTGCGCGGGCGGTCAGGAGTGGAAGGGAGTATATATCGTCGGATGGAGATAGGGAAGGGGAGGAGAAAGGGAAAAGGGCGATGTGGACGGTGGTCTTCTCCCCGACGGGGTGTGATGCCATGTTGAAAGTGTTGGATTTGATGCCTGGTGGTTCGAGTTCGAGTTCGGATGAAGGGAGGAGGGAGTTCGTTACGACGATTGGGCCGACGACGAGGGACCATCTTCGTTCGAAATATGGATTCGATCCGGATGTTTGTGCGGAAAAGCCGAGTCCTGAGGGAGTTGGTGATGGTATCGAGACGTTTATGGAGCGGTGGGAGGGAGGACGGTTGAGATAGCTTGTCGTGATATTACTGTATATATTCCGGGGTTTCTTTCTGGTTTGTGTAAGATAACTCAGTCTTATGTATGTACATATTAAGTTGCAGTCAATCGCTCGACTATCTTATTATGTACTAGATTACGATAGGATAGTACTGCTCAGTATACCAGGTATAGATATCCCCAGCTTACTGGATCACGACATATAGAAAGAATATATCCAAGAGACAGTTAAACGCTGAGGCGTATGGAACGCAT
Source organism: Paecilomyces sp. COH1141 (assembly GCA_003123655.1). Classification (NCBI taxonomy): domain Eukaryota; kingdom Fungi; phylum Ascomycota; class Eurotiomycetes; order Eurotiales; family Thermoascaceae; genus Paecilomyces; species Paecilomyces sp. COH1141. The sequence continues at coordinate 24,310 of QBDR01000013.1, forward strand.
CATAGTTGATGAATACTGCTTCGGACCTCTAGATAGAATTTCAAATATAGTGATAAATGCTCGATGTTCCTGGAGCGCGGATATGCATCCTTCGGTTCTATGGTATGGTTATGAGGACGAGCCTTCACGGAATGAGTCGATGAAGTGCGAGAACGCTGGTAAGCAAGTTCGTGCAGATTCTAAGCGGCCTTATACTTCTTGTTTAGTTCTGTTAATTATTATTGAAGACGCGTACCATACAGAGGATGATTGCAGGGACTGATCCCTGAAATAGTGTCTCACTATCGATCCCATTTTGAGCCAATGATAACCCCCACAATGAGAAAGCTTTGATTCTGACTGTACTTGACCAACCAAGTGATGATTGTTAGTCAGTGAGAATGACCAGTTTCTGATTCTTCCCAGCGTGAGGGATCTGCATGGTTGGACTTCACTTCAGGGGAAGTCAGATGAGTACCTCGAGTCTGGGCGTGACGGGGGAAGGTTCTCTGCCATTGGCATTGCCCACATACTTGGAGGGCGGAGAGGAATCCCCACTCCACCATAAGGCGATTTGTTTCGGGCTGTTATGTTGCGATAACTTACTGTAGTGAGTAGTGTACGATTACTCGTTGGGAGAGAACAGGTCCATGGTAGTTGTCTGTCGGACATTCCAACAAACCAGAGTGAAACTTCAAGGGCAGCCTACGGAGTACGCGGAGTCAGGATGCATTTCCAGATTTTAGCCCTGTGCATTGCGTCTCCATATATCTCAGTGTAGCGTACTCTGGTTCCTGACGGGTCGCGGCTTCTTGCGACCGTAGCAGATTATCATTCTTATCTCATCAGCTCGTTGCAAATAATGATTGCAAGACAAAACATGGTCCTATTGCTGTCCGTCTGCCCACTAGATACCGTCGAATCCAAGAAAGCGTGGGCATAGACCGTGGAGGAGACTAGCCTTGCTGCTAGAGTCATAACATTCTCCACCAGAGTGCGGAATGTCATGTTGTTACAGTTTGCGTTCCAGCAACTCTAACGTCCTTTGAGCCGGGGGGATTGATATGATCTGATGGCATGGAGAATGCGAGCAGAGAGAGATCGCGTCGAATAGTAGCCGGTGCATTACTCACCTTATTCCTGCTTGGGTGATGTAGGGTAGACTAGCAGCCCTTCCAGTAGTAATAATGGACTGGTGTATGAGACTGGAGAATATCATTCTTCCCAAATCATTATCGCGTTGCGGCTACACCCGAGATCGGTGGCTGTCGCGAGTTACTAGGTTGCCGACCAAGCCGATCGTCCCACGCGGAAGACCCGGTAGATACGTAGATAGTGTCATCTCGATCATCCTTGATTGGGCACGCTGTTGCATCGTGACTTGAGCGACGAGTCAGAGATGTCAAGAGACGTGAGCAAGACTTCTCTTGTGGTATCTTACGGGTACTGTTACTTGGTCCTATCTTGGTACTATCTCAGACTCCAAGGAGTAATAATACTCGAGAGTACGCAGAGGCCTCTGTACTCAGCTCCACCCTGGCTGCTACTCCGACTAGCCCGACGACAGCGTCACGCTGGGCTGCATCCGGGAGCAAACGTTCGTCCGCTGCTCATGCGGTGTCCCCTCTAGTTGATCTTATCTATCACGGCCGTATTATCTGATCTCATCCGCCTGGCTGCAGGCTTGCCACTTCGCATTCTTTTCCCCCCATCATCGGGAAAGGGCACAGAAGAAAGAAAAAAAGAAGTCCCACTTGGCATGCGACGAACACGCCAGATTCCAGCACAATCCAAGAACCATTTCTTGCCCTTGGCTTCTCTTCAGCAACCGTTCGTCCCAGACTGACTGATCATCTGCGGCGCTTTCCCCGTACGCGCACCTGGCGATCGAAAATCCAATCCAATCGAAGGAAATACCAGACCAGACCATAATATCAAGCGGGACAAGAGGGCAGTGCGAGCCAGCCCAGCAAGCCCGAGTCCACTTGCTGCCCACGCTGGGCCTTGACTTATATGGAGCTGCAGGGTTCGTTCCAACTTACAGGCTCCAGCCCAAGAGCTGCATCCCACGTTGACCTGCGTCGACGGGCCTGCAGCTACGCCCGATCGCAAACCAGGCGATACGAGACGAGAGCGAACTAAGACCTTCTATACTTAAAACAATACACTACCAGCCAGGGTCTGCCCGTGACAGGCTTCCCTTCCGCCCCCTTGCGAGGCTGATCCTGGATCCGACGCCTAACTACACCCCCGCTAGCGCTCCATCCGCTGCTCTTTACTCTATATACGCCTCTCCAGACTCTGAAATTACTTCTTGTTTGCTTTTTCCGCAGCTGCGCGTCCCACTGATTGCTCCGCTTACGCTGCCCATTTCACGGTGACCTGACTGGCTCAGCTCATCCTTAAGACCATCGTCATACCCGGTTACAGGACTCTGGAGTCTGATTCGACTGGAGAGCATACTGGCTGATATTCTCCTGCTGCCTACAACCGATGCTCAGTCAACGGCGCACCCTTTCACGGATCTTCACTACTCGAGGCTCTTCCGCTACAGACGGACGTCGATACATGGACCTGCTTCAATAACGGTGACATTGCTACGGTGGAACCTCTCGAAGGCAGGTGGACGAGGCGCTTTTCCAACCTACGACGTCCACCACGATGAGCTTCCTGAACGTCAAGCCCGGACCATCGTACGGCGCGCTTGATACAGACGAGCAGATCATGGATCGCGAAGATCAAAGGTTGTTGTACAGTGCCTTTGCGGAGGAGGAGCAGGAACAGGAGGACCACGGCTATGATACAGATGGGAACCTGTCGGCGCCGGAAGAAGATGAGGTGCAGGAAGGTGTGCGAAAGATCGAAGCGATCAGTCGAACGTGGACACAACGGGCTTTGGTCGTAGCATATCTCAGGTTGGTGGCCTTGGACGGGTTAGTACTATGGATCTCATTTGGCTAACCATCTGTTCCTCCAGTATATTTCTCATGGCATTCTGTACGTCCCTCGAAGGCCAGACCGTCTCCTCACTGTCCGCCTATGCCACGAGCTCATTCAGCAAACATTCTTTGATCTCAACCGTTCTTGTTGTTCAGAACGTGGTGAATGGTAAGCAGGCTGTTTCGATCCCATCCGATCGGTTCTAACCGTAGTCCAGCTGTCATCAAACCTCCCATGGCCAAAGTGGCAGACGTCTTTGGTCGCTTCGAAGCGTTCTGTGTTAGTATCATCATCTATATCCTTGGCTACATCCAGATGGCCGCCTCGACGAACGTGCAGACGTATGCGTCTGCCCAGATCTTCTACTCGGCCGGTTCGACCGGTCTGCAGATCCTCCAGCAGGTCTTCATTGCTGACAGCAGTGACCTGCTCAATCGAGCCATGTTTGCCCTCCTCCCAGAGTTGCCGTTTCTGGGAACAGTCTGGATCGGCCCCATGATTGCTGACGCTGTGCTCCGGCACAGTTCCTGGCGATGGGGTTACGGGATGTGGGCGATCATCCTTCCTGCCGCCTTTCTGCCGCTGGGCCTGACGTTGTTGCTCAATCAGCGAAAGGCAAGGAGGCTCAATCTGATCAAACCAAGGCAGTGGAAACGATCGAGCTGGCTTGATACATTGCGGAATACGTGGTACGACTTGGACATGTTCGGTCTGATCCTCCTGTCTTCGGCGGTGGCACTGATTCTGATTCCGCTCACTCTGGCGGCGAACGCCAAAGACGGATGGAAGAACAACAACATAGTTGCGATGATTGTCGTGGGCATCTTCTGTCTTATCCTTCTGCCCGGCTGGGAGACGTCCAAGAAGCTGGCGCCTAAGCCCCTTCTGTCCCTGCATCTTCTCAAACAACGGACTGTTCTTGCAGGTTGTGGGCTTGCTTTCTTCTACTTCATGGCCTTCTACTTCTCCGTCCAGCCTTATCTCTACTCGTACCTGCAGGTCGTACAGAACTTCGATGTGTCCAGCGCCGGGCGCGTGACGCAGACCTTTGCCTTTACGTCGACCATCGCAGCATTCTGTGCCTCGATCCTTATCAAGTACACGAGGCGTTACCGTCCCTATGTTACGGCCGGCTGTGTCATTTACATCGGTGGCCTGCTGTCGATGCTTCTCTACCGCACCGAAGGCAGTTCCCCAGCCCAGATTCTCGCAACGCAGATTATCGTGGGAACGGGTGGTGGATTGCTGAATGTCCCTGTCCAACTTGGAGTGCAGGCATCCGCGAACCATCAAGAAGTGGCCGCAGCTACCGCCATGTTCTTGACGTCTCTCGAAATGGGTGGTGCGGTAGGCGCAGCCATTTCTGGAGCTGTCTGGACACACTCTATCCCTAAAAAGCTACGACTGTATCTACCACCTGAGAGCCAGAAGGATGCTGCGGAGATCTACGGCAAACTGACCAAGGCGCTCTCCTATCCCATGGGATCACCAACTCGGCTCGCGATTAACAGAGCCTACCAGGAGACGATGAACAATCTGCTTGGGTTGGCGATCATTGCTGTCATCCCTTTGATACCGTTGAGTCTCCTGATGAAAAACTACAACCTGGACAAGGTGAGCAACTGTATGGCAGCCCCTTCTCGTCACATCCCGCTAATTGAAGAAGCTGAGTCAAGGAATGAAGGGAAAAGTGATCGGTCACCTTCACGAACACGAGCACGAGCACCATCCGACTCCGATCGAGGACACCTCCGCACTGAATGAAGATGCGAAGCATACAGACAATAGTTCAGGAGAAGAAGAGACTAATAGTTCAGAAGAAGAGTCTTGATCGATCGAGGCCGTTGCCGCACAGTGCGCAGGCAATTTGCACGACGACTTTCAAGCTACACTCGCCATCACCATTCCTCCCCCTCTCCTCGGTTCAAATGTCCATTGACATGCTGCGGGGTGTCGCGCTTAGGGCCCGACCTTGGCCGGCTGTCGGCCTTCCCTGTTTGTACTGGCCTTGGATATTTTACCCTTAAGGTTGGCAGAGTGGGCGGCGCTCGGACGGTAACCACAGAAATCTCGCCCGGTCTATTGACCAGGCGCGTGGCTGCGGATTCGCTTGTCTCATGTGGATGAAACGACGAGACGCAGATATGGATGCCTTTATACTCGGTATATATCACTGACTTTGTTATACGAAGGAGAGGCATCAGCGCTTGAGCCGTGTCGGGGCCGGTTCGTAAACCGCCATCGCCTGCTGGGTCAGGCAGTTAGATCCACCATTGAATGGTGGACAGAGGCCGCGAGACGGAAACAGTTATGACTAGTCTACGAAACCATTATAGATAGTACTTTTTTCTTTTTTCTTTTTTTCGAATATCCAGACTCCCAAGGGAGAGCACTGAGCGTGGATGGTGTTCTTGGCGCGGATTCCAGCAGGCAACAATGTTTCTTGTGCATCTTTTTACTATTTTATTGTTTTACTAAAGCATAGAGGACTACCATAGGAAACAAATTGTGGATAGATCATGAAGTGTCATGGACGATGCTACGCCCAGAATGTTTAGCTGTTTCTGATATCGTTGGCGTTGTCTCAACATGCCAGTGACCAGTGCAGGGTGAGGGGGCCAGCACCCCCGACGGTCCCGTCTCGGGAAGACACGCAAAAAAAGATGCAGCGGAGCACACACATGATTGCCCAGCTATCGTGATCCTCCTGCGACCGCTTCTTTGCTTTGGTCTTCGTAGACGTATCACCGATTGTTGCTTTTTGTCATGGATGGAATTGGTTGGAGAAGGTCGCCAGCTTCGAGGCAGCAAATGAGAGTTTGGACCCTTGCTCGTCCAGTACGTTCCTGAGCAAAGCCGGGCACGACAACAACCACCGTCCAGTGTGATGGGTTATGAGGTGCAGTAGTGCATTCCTGGGTAGCAGCCGTGATTGGGATTGGACTGGAGCCGGTGACTAGTGATTAGATCGGGCGAGACAGCCGGGGGTGCAACTGAAGTAGAAATGAGCAGCCGAATCTGATACACGTTTCACGTTTGGCTTGACCCCTGTTTCCTGTGCCTTTCCCCGGTGTATCATCTTGTTGGGTGTTCGAGAGGATGCTCAGTTGTCTTGGAGTACTAGGCTATGGTATTTACTCCGTACTCCGTAGTTATTGTTCTTAAAGAGACGGATTCACGAGGGAGATGCCGCGAAACGGGACGATCCCGCTTCGTATCTGGAGAATCTGAAACACTGATAAACAGAGTTAGCGATTGAGAGGGACGAGACAGTATGTAATATGTATGGATCTCTTCCATCCTAGTACGGAGTAATACATAGTAGGGAGCAGGAAGAGCCTAAGCACGAAGTACACAGTCAATAACAATAATAATGATAATTAGTTAGAGAATACAGAGTAGTTAGTTCCAGATAGTGGTGATGTGATTACCGTAATATATCCAGCACGAGGAGCTCCCTCGGCCCGCGAAGCTTGACCGACAAAAGGAACCCCTTTTGGTGGTGACGGGGTGCTAGCAACAGTGGGTTGGCTCACAGACCCGGACGAGCACAGTGCAAGGACAAGCTAGATCGACTAGACTAGACCTGTTGACAGCGTAGACTCTAGAGAAGTTGTAGATAGTCAAACCTGAGCGGAGGCAAGACAGTAGGTAACTAGGTGATGATACTGGAGTAAGCAATAATAGTAAGTGAAGTACCTGGTAACTAACCACCGCCATCGGGCGCCTCTCTGCCCCAAAGAACGCCATCCATCCTTAAGCTAATTAATTCACTGTGCTGGCTTCACGGGGTGATTCCGGTGTCGATTGACTTGTTCTGTGCGATCGTAGTGAAGAAGAATTAGAAAAGGAATTCCCGGTAGATAAACCTCCTTCATTATGATTCTACCTTGCGTGGCTCAACGGTGTTTTTGCAGTCATCTCTAAGCCGTCCCACACTGTCTCGTCCCCCTTCGAGGACCCGAGTGATCTCTCTGCGTTTCGTTACTTCAGTGTTCATCTAGAGAAGCAAACTGCTGGGTTGACGCATCAGAGGTATCTGTGTCTTGGTCTTATTGTTTATTTAATTGTTTATTTAAATACGATCCGTCTCCCTGTGACGAGTGGTGGTCTGGAGAGTGTCGGTTGTGATCTGGATCGGAAGAGGTCTCGAAGGTCCAGACAACTGAGTAGTTAGACCCAAAATGAGCTAACGTGCGGGTTGCCCCATTTGCAGCTACGACAGTCAGTTAGTTAGGGACTGACTATCTCGCTCTCGTCTCGCTCTCTCTCTCTCTCCTGCCGCCCTCTTCCCTCCCTCGTTAACTAATCCTCACCAACCTTCACGGCACAGTTCGGGGAGCTTCTGGCCGGCGTGCTTTTCTTCTCCATCACCACACCACACCACCTTTCGGTCCTCAGCCTTCATCGTCAATCCATTGTGGTGGTCGTGTTGCTGCTCATCTTCGCACTCTCCCTCACCTAACCCAAGACCTGACCTGACCTGACCTGACCTCCTCAACCCACCCCCCATCGATCTGGCGGCACCGCCTTTTTTGCGACTAGGTCTCCTTTTTCACCGCATATCCCATCAGACGCGTGCTGTCGCATCCGCTATCACAAACACTCTCTTTTTCTTGATATACCCCGGGTTTTCCTCCACTGTAGAATATTTCAGTAACACAAAATGGTTGTTGCCACGATCAAGTACGTTCCTCCATTCCTCTCTTCGCCTCTCCTCTCCTCTCCCCTCTCCCCTCCTTCCTGTCGATGGCCTTGCTTCAGCTCTCGTATCTGCTGTGGTGGCTGCTTGGCCCCCAGACTAGATGTGTTGTTGAATGGTCAATGTCTTCTGGATCTGCCTGCTAACTGTTACTGTCATCAGATGCGTTGTTGTCGGGGACGGTGCTGTCGGAAAGACATGTCTCTTGATTTCCTACACGACGAACAAGTTTCCCTCAGAATATGTGCCTACCGTCTTCGATAATTATGCCGTGACTGTTATGTAAGTTCTATGTGCCTGTTCGAGTTCCAACAAATTGCCTGGATGGATCTGGGGTTTGGCCGTGCGCACTGCCCGCCTGTTAATCCTGCGGTCGGATTCCGCTGGTTGGCAATCGTTGACCCATCGTCTCGATAACAAAATAAACTGCACTCGTGGACTTGTGCTGACTTGTTGGTGTTCCTGTTCACTAGGATTGGTGATGAGCCGTACACATTGGGACTGTTTGATACCGCTGGTCAGGAAGATTATGATCGTCTTCGTCCTCTTTCATACCCCCAGACCGATGTCTTCTTGGTCTGCTTCTCCGTCACATCGCCTGCATCGTTCGAGAACGTGAGGGAAAAGTGGTTCCCCGAGGTTCACCATCACTGCCCCGGTGTGCCTTGCTTGATTGTCGGCACCCAGACCGACTTGCGCGATGACCCCGCCGTTCGAGAGAAGCTCGCCAAGCAGAAGATGCAGCCCGTCCGCAAGGAAGACGGTGACCGGATGGCCAAGGAATTGGGTGCTGTGAAATACGTCGAGTGCTCTGCTCTGACGCAGTATAAGCTGAAGGATGTCTTCGATGAGGTAGGAGAGCTTTCCATGAAGTTCATCCTGGATAGAAGCTGACGTCTTTAGGCCATCGTTGCCGCACTAGAACCGGCCCCGAAGAAGAAGACCAAGTGTGTCCTGCTGTGAGGTTGATGAGTTATTATTGGACGCCGTTCCTGAGACGAAGGGCCAAGGCCGCTCATGATTGAGGTTCTGTCTGGTCTCCGAACGCCGACATGCCAGGAGGGTTCATTTGGTGGGCCTAAAAGAATTACCTTGGTCTAGATGTTTATTTTTCCGATTCACGACTGGGAGGAGTTTTTTTTCTTGTTTTGAACCGCTAGCTCGCTTGGTCCCTGTTTTACAGGCTCATGTCGCCCATGTGTTTGTCATTTCGTGCCCTGCCGGTAGGACGTGATGCATATGTTCTGTATTCGCCCGCTGCCGGTATTTCCTCCATATACCACCCTTCCCCTTCCCACGATCCGCGCAGGATTCTCCTTCCTCGACCTCTCGACATCCTTATTCCGAGACAATATGGAACTGCTTCTGCTCCCTTTCTGTGCCTGTTGTCCGCTTTTCCTCTTGCTTCTTCGTGTAGTCTTGCTCTGTTTTGCGATGCGGCCTCTCACCCGGATTGATTCCCCGCTTCTTTCATCCTCTTTTCCCCGGCGTTGGAAATTGTGGCGCATGTTTTTGGCCGGCTGATCACCGTGTTCTTCGTCCCAAGACTTCTTGAAATCCCGCCCTGCCAAGCTTGTTGTCCCTGTCTGTCGTTGCTGAGTTTCAGGCGACTGGTCTGTCCACTACAAAGTCAGATGACTATTCTATGTCGGAACCAGCGAGCGGTACAGGGGCAGCAAAAAGAAGGATACACTTTTCTCTTTTCCTTACTTGTTTCCTTTCCTCTTTTCTCTTGGGTTTGTGAACGGACCAGACCTGCAATGTCAACAGAGCGTTCAGTACAGCTGATTGAATTGAATGAAGAACATTTCGAAACCTGTTTCCTCTCCTACCTTCAACTAGATATGTCGAGGATTCTTTTAACCTTGCACAGACTCGATACAGCAGATGGTGAGGTATATTTCTGATCTGGTATGTATTTATAGAGCCAGTGCTGAGAAATCTAACCTAGTCCTTTAATGGCTACAACGGGGAGCTCTTCAGATATTATCATTCAATCATTCGCCAGAGGGTCATGCACTCATGCTATGCTATCCTGTCCGATGCTATGGTATACACTTCTCACTCATTGCAGAGCAAAGACAAAACAAACGCAATACGGAAATAATGGAAAAAAGGAAATAGGCAAGTAAAGATGGGGAAAGACGGCAGAAATCAGACAGATCCAGAACCTACTGAGCACATTCAAAGCTCATCCTTGGAAGAAGATTCCGTCTTTGGCTTCGATTCCACCTCGACCTCGCCGTCCTTCTTGCCGTACCACCCACCGAGATCCTTACCCACGCCGGCCTTGACCATGGTGGTGATGATTTCGAACGCAACCTGCGCCGCAGCAAGGGCGGTGGTCTCGCCGGTGTTGTCGTAGCTAGGGCTGACTTCGACGATGTCGGCGCCCACGATGTTGAGCTTCTCGATGCCGCGCAGGATGCGGATGAACTCACGCGTGGTCCAGCCGCCGGGCTCGGGGGTGCCTGTGCCTGGGGCAGTGCCGGGGTCAAGCACGTCGATGTCAACAGACAGATAGACGGGCTGGTCCGGGTCGAGGCCGATGCGGTCGACGAGCTTCTTCGCGACACCGGCAGGGCCGAGGTCGTCGATGTCGTCGGCGTGGACGCGCAGGAAGCCCTGCTCGGGACCGGGGTTGGTGTAGTCGCTGTCGTCGACGCCGGTGAGACGGGTGCGGATGCCACCGTGGGCGGAGGTGGTGTTGGAAATCAGGCCCTCGGTGCTGGCGATGTGGAAGAAACTGCCGTGGTTGAAGCGCGACTGGTCCGAGAGCCAGTACGACGCGTAGCGGACGGGGTTCCAGGTGTCGAGATGGGCGTCGAAGTGCAGCACCGTGATGGGTTTCTGATAGATCTGATACAGGGCGCGGAGCGCCGGGAGCGCAATGCTGTGGTCTCCGCCGAGGGTGACCAGCTTGGGCTTCCCGGCGGAGATGCCCTTGGTGCCGTACTGGGACTCGGCCGGCGTGAGGGCCGGTCGGCTGCCCAGCTCCAGGAAGGCCTCGTACATCTGCCGTTCCGCGAGGCCGTTGTCGAACGGCGTCACGGGGATGTCGCCGCAGTCCTTCAGCGTCGCCCACGAGAGGTACGGGTTGATGCCCGCGCGAGCGTTGTAGCTCGTTCCGGGCATCTGGCGAGCGCTGGCGGCGCGGATGGCGCGGGGGCCGAAGCGGGCGCCTGGTGCGTGGTCAGTCTGCTTGTCATCTTGTAGTCATGATTCAGAAGAGGTAGGAGATGAGGGGAAAGAGGGAAAGGACTGGATATGAGCGAGATGGGCGGTGTAGGTATAGTTTGGCAATGAAGCATAAGACATATCATATCACATTGCATGATTTCTTTTCTTTTTTTTTTTTTTTTTTNCTTGGGTGATACACTGGATTGGGGGATCAAATTAATCGAATAGATCAAATGCTCTACATACCGGGTCTGTAGCTGACGGCCGTATCAAACGGGGCACCGATAATGGCGATATCGTAGCGTTCGTCCGGCTCGATCAGGCACTTGACGGGCTTCATGTGCGCGAAGCTGGCCACGCCGGAGAACGGCCACTGGGGACGTTAGTCGTTCATTCATTCTGACTGACAAGAAACGGGTATTCTTGAAAAGAGGAAGAAAGATAGAAAGAAAGAAAACTCACCTCCTGCTCCCATTTCTGCAGCAGCTCAGCGCGTCGATCCTCGGGGACGGTCTCCTCGTTATCGTGGTGAGCGTGCGAGACGACCGGGCCAGCCAGGGCCAGAAAGCCCACGAGGGCGGTCTTCCAGCCAGGCATGTTGTATGTTGTATCTCTGTCACTCTGTGCTGGTTTGTCTGTCTGTCTGGATGCTGTCCGGGTGTATCGAAAAAGAGAATGATAAACGGTAGGAGTAGAAGTGGACTCGTCAACGGGTTAATGGACGATAACGCTCAAGTATATAAGTAACGGCCGTCGAGAGTGGAGTGGAGAGCAGCAGTCATGAGGTGACTAAATCATATATCATATTCATCTTACGGAGTAGCTAGAATATTTTAGCTATTCTCTGCTTGGAACTTCCTAAAGCGATACAGTCCAGCCCCGCTGCTCGGGGAGGAGAAGTTGGAGCTTGGGAGATCCGAATACTAGAATAAAAGCGATAAGTTAAGGAACTACTCCGTAGTCAACTACCATAATTAACGAAACTGCCGAATCGCTGCGAAGGGATTTAGGGAATTGACAGGAAAAAGAAGGTCAAGCTAATCTTAGCGTGCCGGTCGCGTGGAAAAGAGGCCACAAGTGGATTCTCTTTACTTTTTTACTTCTCTTTTTTTTCTCCGGGTTCGGTTCTTGTCAGATCGACTGGTAAACTGATATAATTCGTCTATCGCCGTCCAGGGCTTCGGGTCGAGCGCCGAAGTTGGAGAACATCGTCCAGACCTTCCCTTCTGGTCCAGCTGCCTTTTTCTCGCCACGGAGTTACTTGACTTGCCATACATACTCTTGACAGCTTTTGGATTTTTATTGTTGTTCTTGTTGTCTTCTTGGTCAGCAACATACACCCAATCAGTGTCGATTATACTCCCTCTCTCTTGTTTTCTCTCTTATGGACATTGTATAACTACTAGAATGCCATGCGTCGAGTCGTCGTGACGGGTCTCGGTGCTGTGACGCCGCTGGGCGTGGGTGAGTCTTTCCATCGTCTTCTCCTTCTTTTTCGAGCATCCTTCGTCCTGCTCTGGCGTGCTTCTGTATAGCCCGGCGTGATGGCCGAGGCTGTTGCTGCTCGTCTCCACACGGGCTGTTCTTAGCCTCAGACCCGTTTCCATCCTTTCTCCCATGGACTACCTATTCGGGAAGCTATACCAGAGACGCATCCAGCTCGCAAATCATGTTGTTTCTGACTCGTCGCCCCGTCCAGGAATCCGTCGCACGTGGAATCGTCTCCTCGACGGCCACTGCGGCATCGTCAACGTCAAAGATACACACCCGCGCTTCGCGGAGGTGCCATGTCAGATCGCCGCCGTTGTGCCGCAGGGCTCCAGGCTGGATGGCCGATGGGCCGCTTCCGAGTGGTTGAGCAGAGATGTGAGCTTCGACTGTCCATGAACTGACGCCCCCAACACTCGCACTGATCACCGCGATCCTTCTAGGAAGAGCGGAAAATGGCCCGATTCGCGCAGTATGCCATCGCCGCTACCGAAGAAGCTCTCCAGGATGCCGCTTGGACGCCAACCTCTGTGCAGCAGAAGGAAGATACGGTAGCTAACTCACCGACTCTGTTGTCTCGAGGCGTGTGTAACACAAAGCTAATCGACACTAGGGCGTCTGCCTCGGTTCGGGGATAGGCAACTTTGATGAGATCTATGATACGATACTCGCATATGATAAAGGAGTTAGTAGTAGACTGCTCTATGTAGAAATAGATCATGGCTGATAGTTCGATGCGCAGGGATACAAGAAAGTGTCTCCGCTATTTGTCCCGAAGCTGTTGATCAACCTGGGTGCTGGTCACATATCGATGAAATATGGCTTCATGGTTCGTTTCCTTTGCCGTGTTCTGATGATCATAACTGACATGACATGAACAGGGCCCGAACCATACCGTGACCACCGCTTGTACTACTGGTGCGCATTCCATTGGCGATGCGTCTCGTTTCATTGCTTGCGGTGACGCCGACGTCATGGTTGCTGGCGGTGCAGAGTCTTGCATCCATCCATTGGCACTGGGCGGTTTTGCCAGAGCCAGAAGCCTGACGACAGCGTTCAATGATTCTCCTGAAAAGGGTTCACGGCCTTTCGATGCGGATCGTCAAGGATTCGTCGTAGGTGAAGGAGCTGCTGTGATGGTCTTGGAGGTATGTCTCCGCATATGATTCTGATGGTTTTAAGCTAAGAAGTGCTTAGGAGCTGGAACATGCTAGAGCTCGAGGAGCCCATATCTACGCCGAACTAACTGGCTATGGCTGCTCCGGAGATGCATACCATATAACCGCCCCCAAGGAAGACGGCGAGGGAGCATTCACCGCCATGAAAAAGGCGTTGAAGAACGCGAAACTCTCTCCGTCTGACGTTGACTATGTCAATGCACACGCCACCTCCACGAAGATTGGCGATGCTGCCGAAAATGCAGCTATTAAAAGACTCCTGCTGGGTCCGGGAGGGAAACAGAAACCGTCTGAGATCAATGTCAGCAGCACAAAGGGGGCTATCGGGCATTTACTCGGTAGCGCAGGCGCTATCGAAGCGGTGTTTTCTGTTCTCGCCATCCACGAGGTGCGTATACCCTGCTAGACATCAGACTGTATTTTAGCCACTAACTCCGCGATTCTTTCAGAACAAGATGCCCCCGACCATCAACCTGGAAAATCGAACGGAGGAGTTCGATTGCAATTACGCGCCGGGAGCTGCTCAGGAACGAACCATCGACGTTGCGCTCACCAACAGCTTTGGATTCGGAGGAACAAATAGCAGTCTGTGCTTCTCCAGGTGTAAAGTGTAACATTAATCTACTGTACCATATCGATACATACGCATGATGTATGATATAGAGGCTTCAAAGAATAATCCATGCTCATCAAACCAGAGCAGCACTGTTTCAGCACTTTGTCGTGTTTAGCCCACTCAGAGTTTCTGTTATATCTGGATATATTATTATTTTTTTCTCCATCGATGTCTCTAGATATAGATACACTTGAGCAGTATCGATATGCACGCCCATCACGTGACGCCATACCCGTATTCGGTCGCCCCACACGGCTGATAGGGAGAACAGACGACATCGAACCTCAACGCCAGACGAAGGGAGAAAGCAGCGCCATCGCCAGTTCTCCCGGTCCTGGAATTTGGAAGTCGCGGACAGCATATCACAGTCGTTTCTGCAGTCATGACTGCAAACGGAGCTACAGGGAGAGGTACGTCGTGGCGACAGCACAATCTCACGCAGTTGGACACTATAATCTATCTATCTATTTACCTCGGCTGCCAAATAATTTTGGACTGGATATATTATCGGATTGGAAGCTAACGTGGTATTTATTAGCTTCCTCCGTCGCGTCGAGCTCTGGAAGCTTGGTGGATGCGTCGGGATACAAGTTCTCCGAGAAGGATATGAAGCCCGGGAAGATCAAGTTGAAGAAGTCCTCGTCGACGAGCAAGACTGCGAAGGGGAAGAAGCCAGAGAAGGGTACGTGCAGTTTTTTTCTAATCTGGCTGTGTTGTGTTGTGTTCTGTGGCTAATGCCGTGGTTGGATGTATAGATGGCAAAGACGCCCCCGACTCTCCCGGCTCGTCGCCCATTCTCCCCGAAATGGACGAGAAGACCATGGCCGCCTTCCCGACGGGGAAACCGCGAGATGACCAGCTCGAGACGGTGATTTGCAAACATTGCAAGCGACCGGTCCTGAAGCAGACTGCCGCGGAGCATATCCGGAGCTGTCTGAAAGCGAAGCAGGAGAAGGCCCGCAAGAAGAAAGAGGCGCGCGATGCGGCGAACCGCGCCAAAGCGGCTGATAGTAAAGATGGCGATGAGAAGGACGACGACAAGGAAGGCGAGGATGCGATGAAGGGCCAGAAGAGCGCGAAGAAGAGTGCGGTGAAGGGGATGGCGGATGACGGGACGAAGAAGGGCAAGAAGCGCAAGGCGGATGCGGAAGACGACAAGGACAAGGAGCCCAAGAAAAAGAAGAAGAAGGATGAGCCGAAGCCGAAGGTGCCCAAGCCCAAGGGACCGGTGGACGTTGAGAAGCAGTGTGGTGTTACGCTACCGAATGGCGCTCAGTGCGCGAGGTCGTTGACGTGTAAGAGCCATTCGATGGGTGCGAAGCGTGCTGTTCCGGGACGCTCGTTACCGTATGATATGCTGTTGCAGGCGTATCAGAAGAAGAACCAGGCTCGTCAGCAGAGTAAGTTTCCTACGTTGGTGGAGTTGTCTATGTGTGCTGGTGCTGGTGCTGATTATATGTGTCTACAGAGGCTGCAATCGATGCGAATGCGCCGCTGCAAGACGACTTGGATAACAATGGGCCCGTTGATTCCGATGAAGAGAAGGAGGCCGTCATGGCTGCAATCACTCGTTCGCACCCACAGCCTCTCGCCAGTCATACTTTGATCCCTACGAGGAAGAAATACCAGTACGTTCGGATGAAGGAGATGCTCTCGCACGTTCTAGGTGGCTCTACAGGGGGTGGACTCTTTGGTTCTGGAGATACCGGTGACCAAACGGGTCTCGGTCTTTTTCAGAGTACAGAGGAGCCAGATCTAACATCTCCTGTTGCGACGAGTACGTCCGAGCTCCCTGCGGACTCCAAGAAGACCCTTCCGCAGACGAACCAGAACCGTCCGGTGCAAAACCCCCCTAAAAAGACAGCCGTCGCCGCGGCCTAGTCATCTGTCATTCTTGTTCCGGTTTCTGGTTTCTGGGGTTAGGGCTATGTGTCTATCACTTTTCTGGCATCGTGGGAGTTACGGTTCGGCGTGTATATGGCGCTATGTAGGGGCAAAGGATGCATCTGGTCTGGGCAGATTGTCATGATATGATACCCGAGTTACTGTGCAATTTGATCGAGTTTGAGACCGTATACTTGTGAAATGTTTATAGTATAGTTATCGTAGTATAATTACAGTAAACTCGGGCTATTTTAGGAAGCCGGGTGAACCTCGGCGCACGGGCCAAATGGCGTGTTTGCCTCAGGCGGCAACATTGAAGCTGCCGACTTCGTTGAGCGCGGAGATATTCAATTGCATGACCATTGTTGCCTCCGCGCGCTCTTGAACCAGCGTCTTCTCTGACCGGGGGCCTCTTGGTCGCCTTGCCCTTGCCGTTCATTTTCACCATCGTGTCGCGACTCGAACCTGGCGTCACCGTCGCGATCTTGCGCCTGCAGACGTGATTCCATACCGTGGTGCACTTCGATGAGCTCCGCCGTCAGCGTTGACTACCTGCGTCGAACTTGCTAGTCCTTCTACCAGAGCGACGAGAATTCCCGACCGGTTTGCAAAATGCCCGACTCAGTCCCTGATATCGATTCCATCGGGATCAAAGCCGATCCGCACCTCGCGGACCAGTTCAGGCGAGAGGTTGCGCAACTCTTGGGACGCAACAACCTCAGCTTCCCCGGCGCGCAGCCGGTCAGCTTCTCGTCGAAACATCTCCTGGAACTCCAGAAGGAGGATTACTACGTGTGCGAAAAGACGGACGGCATTCGTTGTCTCATGTACTTTGCGCGCGGGGACCCGGACTCGGACGCGCCGGAGATTCATTATCTGATCGATCGCAAGAATGACTACCGCTACGTACCTGGCCTGCACTTCCCCTTGCCGGAAGACGACACGTTTCAGTCGTTCCATGTCGATACGCTGGTGGACGGTGAGTTGGTGAACGATACGTACGAGGATGGCACGACGCAGTTGAAGTATCTCGTCTTCGACTGCATGGTGTTGGACGGACAGAGCCTGATGCACCGGACGTTGGATAAACGACTGGCTTATTTCAAGGAGAAGGTGCTGAAGCCGTACAATGCGTTGTTCAAGAAATATCCCGAGGAGAAGAAGCATCGGGTCTTTGCCGTGGAGGACAAGTCGACGCAGTTCAGCTACGGCATCGAGATGATGTTCCGGGAGATTATCCCTAAAGTGAAGAAGATCCATGGTAATGACGGTCTGATTTTCACCTGTCGTTCGACGCCGTACAAGATCGGGACGGACGAGCATATCCTCAAGTGGAAGCCGCCGAACGAGAACAGTATCGATTTTCGCATGCGCCTCGAGTTCCCGCTCCTTGAGCCCGACACGGACGATGAAGCGGATGGCATCCACGAGCCTTATCCTGATTACGACGCCATGCCTATCTTCCACCTCTTTGTTCTTTACAATCAAGGCGATTATCGCCTATTTGGCGAGATGCACGTCACACCAGAGGAATGGGAGAACCTCAAGGCCCTGCAGAAACCGCTAGATGACACAATTGTCGAGTGCTATCAGGATGAGAATGGTCGCTGGAGATTTCTCCGCTTCCGCGAGGACAAGAAGGATGCGAACCACATCTCTACGGTGGAGAAGGTCCTCGAGAGTATCCGGGACCGCGTCACGGAAGACGACCTCATCCGTGCTGCGCCGGCTATCAAAGCTGCCTGGAAACGAAGACAAGCGCAAGCTGCAGCAGAGGAAGAAGAAAAGAGACGGAGAGTCCACGTGAACGGGAACGGAGTGAAGAGGAAATTTGAGGAATGAGAGTACCTACCTTTCTTCCCTCTCTTTCTCAACTCTACAACAACCCCATTTCAACCCAATACCATGTACCACATTCTCGAATTGCAATCACAACATGCAAGGTGCCCGGCGTTTATGGATAGGACTATGCTTATTATATTCACTGATTAGTTTTTCCTTGCTCTCAAGGAATCAGAACCGCATATATCCATCCTTTTCTTTTTCCTCTTGTTTCTTTTTTATTTCTACTTACTCCTTTCGGTTTAGGGGGGAACAACAAGGTGGGCGGCAAAAATATCGGATTGGTGGCGGAATATTGTTTTGGGTTCGTTTCGTTTCGTTTTTGATATCTATCCTACAGGATTGGAATCTAATTCAAATTTTGAAAATTTTCAATTCCCGTCTCTCGTCATCTTCTTCTTATGAAGACTATCTTGTTTCTATCGGTTATTCCTTAGTAAATCTCTGACTTAATCTGACAGGGAAAACAAGAAGAGAGAAGAGAGCCGTTCAGTATAGTTCACTGATTTTATAGTGGCCATTGTAATTACATTAATACTGTGTCAGCACTGTTACTTAATTAACCGTGCATGGGGCACCCTGAATTCCTATTCGACTGTTTCATGTAATATAGGGAACTGAGTGTTGTCATAATGCATGTTTTGCCTAGTTAATCGGGTATATTCTTTTAATTTAATCTTCCCGTTAATACACAAGCAGAGTCGTGATCGATGGCATATTTTCAGCCATAGAGTACAGAGAAAAGCATGAAAACGTGAAAGGCATGAACACAGAGTCGGATATCATTAACTAGAATAGCGGACAGCGGTAGCTGCAGGCTAGTACTCGAAATCATCATCAACACCGCCCTTGCCAGCGTTCTCTTTCGCTACGCTCTCTTGTTTTCGGTACATCTCTGCAACAGCTCTTGTGGTCGTAGCTTGATCGGGTTTCTTATCATCACGCGCCTTGATATATCGAGGGAACCGCAGTGAGATGCCCTTGCCCCCGCCGGTTGTTCCCATGACTTCGTCTGCTGCAGCTTTGTACCTCGGACTCAGAGTCAGGTCGGCTGCCTTGACTTCCCACACGAGTCGAGGCTCAAACCATACATCAGGCTGGTCCTTGGGGACGTTAGAGTGGGAGTAGAATGGTTTCGGTCGGTCGATGACGAGGGGAGAGAGTTCCTTGTGGAGCTCTTCGAGGAGAGCTTCCGAGAAACCAGTACCGATGTTGCAGATCGTTTCGTAATTTTGCGTGTTGGGATTGTAGGCTGCCAAGAGGAAGGCACCGTATACGGAGGTACGTTTACCACGGCCAAAGTAGGCACCCAGAACCACCAAGTCCAGGGAATCGCCGATTCCAGCCAGGTAATCTTTCTTGACCTGTCAGAAGATGTTAGTGAGATCAGAAGGGTTAGTGTCCAGCATGAGACCAAGTACCTTTAGCCAGTTCCGACTTCGCTTGCTAGGCTCGTAGCCACTCTCGTCGGTATCCAGCATCTTCACCATCAGGCCTTCACACGAGGCTTTTACACTCTCTTCCAGAAGGTTTTGGATCTCTTCTAGTTCATTCGTGTTTCCGTGCTGAGCGAAGGCAAACTCGCCCTCGACAGGCTGGAAGGAATCGTGCAAAAGGGCACGACGTTCGCGCAGTGTTTTCTTGACCGTTGGCTACATTTCATGTTAGCAATAATCACTACCTTGTGTACTCTAGGTGGACTAACCTCTCCATTCAGGAACAGCAGGTCGAACGCAAACACGCAGACCTTGACCTTTACATCCTCCGCCTTGACGTCTTTTCGCTTTCTTGTCATCAGCTGTTGAAAGGGCAGGACCTTTTTGTTAACCATATCCCAGGCAACAGTCTCGCAGTCAAGCACGAAACTTTTGGTTCCAGGTTTGATCCAGGATTCCAACTTCTCCATGATGTCTGGGTATTTCTTTGAGAGGTCCTCGGAATTGCGAGAGAAGATCGCACACAGCCCTTTCCCATCTTTTTTCAAAGATGTCGTTGCACCGGGGTACTCGTGAACGCTGTCCGCCGAGACATAATGGATCTGTGCTCTTTCTCCGTCGTATTTGTATTCGCAGGTGAAGTCCTTTCCTTCAAAACGGTCCAGGACCTCTGTGATAGACTTAGTCGGTTTAGCAAGCATAGGTTTGAGAGGAACGCCTGGCTGCAATTTGCAGACCTCGGGAAGCTTGAAGATTCCGTGCTCCAGCATTGCAGGGATAATGACCTCGTAAGAGGGAAGTTCACTATAAACAGTTTTCAGAACAGCCTCTCCTTCAGCCAGTTTCTCAGCGCTCGGGGCCTTCTCTCCTCTGACAGCTGCCTCATGGGTGACCACCGCCTGGGCGAGAGCAACAAGAACGGTCTTCTCAGCCAAACCCAGCCGTAGCTTTCCTTCGAGGAATCTAACAATGTACTTTGCCTCGCTGGGTCCGCCCTTGTTCTTCGTGATGTCAATACCCGCACTGCCCTTTCCGGCGGTAGCAGCGTCAGCTGCCGACAATAGCTTCTTGATACCAGATATCTTCTTGTCCTGGGCACCGTGGCCTTGGACTTTGGCAATAGCAAGGAGGCCCTCGTGCACGCCTCTGACTGTAAGCGGCTTTGGCCTGAACATGGTGGGCTGGTTCGATCTGCTCTTTGCAGCTACTAGCCCCAGGTCCCCAATTTCATGTTGGTCCGCCTTGATAACCTTCAGACTTCGTCCGGTACTTTCGCCAATAGCTTTCATGATCAATGATTCTCCGATCCCCAGCTCGATACCGGCATAGTCCGCTGCAAGCTTATTGATCATAAGTTGCACAGTGGGAAGGAGGTCATTGGGAGTAAGTCGCAGCACTTGTCGTAGAAATAGCGAGCAGTGTGCCAGGATGACCAGGCGTTTCGTAGTCATCTCAATGAGAGAAAATGTCGTACAAAGAGCGGCATAAGGAACCGGTTCACCTGGCTTCCAATCGGGATAAGGATCGTTTCCGCTGCTCTTCAATGTAGCCTGGACTTTCTCAATCTCTTTCTTTCGCAGTTCTGGTTTTTCTTCCTCCTCTTCCTCGCTGATGGATTGCTCCTCCTCCTCCCCAATCTCTGATACTTCCTCCTTTTCTTCGACCGGTGTCACCTCGCCTGAAGCTTTCTGAACGGCCTTCTCGGCAGTAGTGGTCTTGGTGGCCTTCTTTGGAGATGGAGCCGTCTTATCGGCAACTGGCGAAGACTTTCTTCCATTCTTTCGACGGCCTTCTGGGCTCTTTCTACGGCGCTTAGTCGCAGGTTGGACATCTGACTCGTCACTCTCTTCGTCGGCGCTCTTTTCTCTCTTGACGCCCTTCTCTTGTGATGAAGAAACAGCATCTACAGGTGCAATTTCATCTTCCATCTTTACATCACTCGTTCCATTCTCTTCGACCGTGGTCTCCGTACCGGCTGTCTCGTCAGCACCCTGGGGTGTTGCGTTCTTTTGTTTCCTTCGATTATTTGAAAACGACAGCGTAGTCTGTTTCTTAGGCGCATCGTTGGAAGCTGCGCTAGATCCAAAGAACTTCCTGTGCAGATAACACAATTCGATTAGCCAAATTATCATTCAGCGTAAAGATTGTCGCATCGCTTCAATCAATGCACCGCTGTAACTGCCGCAACGCACCCGATCGTTGATTGCGAATCTCTGACATACCCCAGTGTTGCCTGCTTTCCACCTTTCTTGTCCGCCATGATCAGGACGGGTGGTCTGAATGACGGCAGAAGCGCGTCTGCTGTCGCTTTAATAGTATAGTGTCGACGGGCTTCAATTGCACCGGTGCTGATTTGCGGAGTACGGTCCTCTATGGGAACAAAGTAAGGAAATCTCAGAGACGATAGCCAGGATATAGTAGAGATTGGTTTTCCATGAAGCTGGTAAACAATTCGTTGTCTCAATGCGGGCGTGCTCAACGGAGTGATACGAAGACCGCGCATAGACCTAGCTTCGACGAGCAAGATGGTCTGAGACAGATTAACTAGCACATAGACAAGAATCTTTAGATGTCAAATGGATCTAGGAAGAGAATATAACCATCAGAAAAACTAGGCTCCTATGCCGGAGAAGCACTATCGCTGAGGCAGCAATCCTGTCTGCTCGGAGCTATCGCAGACGCGACGTGACGCGCGCGCCGCTTAATTGAACACGTGACCGTGATTTCAGGCTGCATTCTCCGCTTTGTCTTAGCTTGCTTGAAGCAGTAACTATATTGACGGTCAAGAATAACAGAATAATACCATTTTCCAACGCCAGGGAATCATGTCACTATCAATGCTGTTCCCTTGCAGGGTCAATCCTAACTCAGGCAATGGCTTAATAACAGCAAGTTATCCTGTGATTAAAAATATTGCCGGTTTACAATTGCTTTCAATACTAACTACCTGATGGATGATTTCCAAGGCCTGCAGGGAGCTAGAATACGTCTGATGAGGAAAGCATTATATGTATATATATGGTCTTGCATTCTGTGCTTGGAATATTTCTGTTGCGCGCTCATATTATTGAGATCGAGCGTACTGCACGCACCTTCCTATTCCAATCCACCACGCCCGTTCCTTCCTACAATGCAACAGAAAATTTCCACTCGTTTATACGGCTTCTCCCACCCTCTACTCTCCTCCAAATTCTCTCATTAAAATCTCCTCGCTCAGGTCTTCTTTCCACGGTGTCCCTTCAATTTCAACCTGACAGTTTCATCCATCCTCGCAAGATTCAAACATGATGGCCTCTACAATCATCGTTGCCTACTTCATCTTTGTGGCTGCGGCTGCACAGAGTCTGGTCCCTCTGTTTACTCTTCCTCTTCCTGATTGTCCTGTATGTCAGTGAGGTACAAGAACGGCTTGATCGGATGTGTTAACCGTCTTATTCTCTTTAGAGGAACTGCATTCTCAGTATCCTACCGTCAGCCCCCTCTTTTGGCTGCCTTAGCATCGACCCCGTTTGTCTCTGCAAGAGCACCGGCTACAACATGAGTCTGCTGAGCTGTGCCACTACACAGTGTTCTCCCGCCGAAGTGACTCAGCTGATTAAAGCTGAAAATGGGTGGTGCGATATAGTTGGTACGCTTATTGTCCATGGCTCTCTAGGATAACTCCTAACAAAAAGAAGGTCTTATCCCAACACCCACGCCTTCTCTCATCCCCTTCCCTTTCCAGGGTACTACCGTTCTTACGGCTCTTAACGGTGCAAAGACCCCCTCCTCCAAGAATAGACTGCTGAGCGGAAAATAAGTCGCCGGTCAGCTTCTGGTGGTGTTATGGCCATTGACTTATCCCTGAATGCCTTTACCACTAGCGAAATAGTTGTTTCCACGACGCGTATCGTGGTACGAGAGGGTTTGAAACTCGGCGTCATCACATTCCCGATCGAAATATGCGGAATTGAGTCCTTATATATTATTGCTGTATCTGAAAGGAGAGCTCGCTTGCAGTGATTGCAGACCACATTTTATCATGTACTTCAGAGTTACTTGACGATGGAATAGGATGTCACGGTGAGCATCAAGTATGGCTAGTGATGCATTTTCAGCTAAGACTGTCAGACAACATCTGAAGGTAGACCATAGCGATAACGGAAGACATAGTTACAATACATGATGCTGCTCTTATCGACCTACGGTACAAAAATGGCTTTCCTGATAAGCTTAGTAAAACTTGAAGAAACGATTGTGCTGTTCGAAGAAATCAATATAGTAAATATTCTCCGGATATGCCATAAGTATGTCAGCAGCAGAAAACAGAGTTGTATTAACATAAGAGATGACGAGTTCTCATGGTATTCCGGGTAGTTCAACCGAAGCAGATAGAGAGATAGACCATCCGCTCTGATTTCTACGGCAAACTGGAAGATGACTCAGATGACGCAGATGACTTATTATCTTGTTTTATATAGAGTTTCAAACATTAAGAAGTCTTATAATCCTTTAGCTTCGTGACAGATCTGTCTTACTTTAATTATGCTGTCCCATGGACTTTAGCTAAACAGACGATATGCCGATCGTCTCTCATCGATGCCAGCTTATGCGGCTTACCTCACGATTAACTACTTGGGTAATTGCCCACCGTCCGGACACAAACGCGTAATCTTCACTTTACGAGAATCAGCATTTTGCTCAACGTGCTAAAAATGTCGGTTAAAACGGAAGGGACATGGGCCTGGATCAGTCTGTAGAGGATGGGTCGAGTTACCAGTTAACAATATAAAATACGAGGATGACTCCTTCTAAGAGTAGCGTGGACTCCCAAGTATCCTACCAGTTTATATAATTCCTCCACTGATCTGCATAATTAAGGACACTTTTATTGGAGTATTCGATTTTGATTCCACGATTAGAACGATGGCACCCTTAAGGAAAAGGCTGCTCGCAAAAACAGTGGATGATCTTGCTGAGAATGCTCCTAACAAACGATTCGCGGTTATTCCGCGAGGAGTAGAGCTGACTGATGGTTTCCGCGATCTATCGATGAAGGATCTGGCACAGGCAGTGAACTTCATGAGTTGGTGGATTGAAGACACCATTGGACCGGCACAATCTCGCGAGACCTTAACTTATATGGGAAGAAACGATGTGCGTTATTTTGTTTTCATGCTAGCGTGCCAGAAGACTGGATACCAGGTAAGGTCTTTAATAGCTCCTCTGGATTGGTAAAATAGAAAGTAAGATCGAGTTGACTAATCGTCTTCCTCGAGTAGGGTTTCTTTCCTTCTCCGAGAAATTCAGATGAAGCCCATCTCCATCTTCTGAAAGTAACAAGTTGCAGAAAAGTTTTCTTTAGCGAGGAACGAGAGGCACGAGTACTCGAAATTAAAGCACTTCTACCCTCCTTGGAAATCTTCAAGGTCCCTACCGTGGAGAAAGTTCTTAGCGACGAGAGTGGATTGCGTCCATATGTGTACAACGTATCTTTTGCGGAAGCAGAAGATGAAACATGTTGCATCCTCCATAGTTCTGGAACCACAGGTAGGTGCTTGCTGCTTATAATGTTGCATTCAATTACTGATGATAGCTTTCTAGGAATGCCGAAACCAGTTCACCTTAAAAATGGATTCTTCAAATGTTTCGATGTTGTCCTCCAGCTTCCATGGCCAGCTGGGCGCCGGCCCTCTTCAGTCTTCAATCTGAGCTCAGAAGATCTGCTATTAGCAACGACGCCGTTCTGCCATGGGATGGGGCTTCTTTCCTTCATCTTCTCACTGTTCTACAGGGTTCCTATCTTATACGGTCCTGATAAGCCTTTATCCGTAGAATACTTGGTGGAACTTCTACGAACAGCCCGTCCAACAGCTGCAATTTTCACGCCCTCGATTCTAGATGACCTAAGTCATTCACCTGATGCATTGAACTGTTTGAGAAAACTTAAGACAGTTTATTATGGAGGTGCACCTCTGGCACGAGATACAGGAGACCGTGTGCGCCAGTATACTCAGATCATTCCGATTATTGGAGCTACTGAAACCGGCTTGATCCCATCTTTAGCGCCAGAAGACGAAGCCGACTGGGATTGCTATGAATGGAATGAAGCATACGGAGTCGATATGCAGGACACTGGCGACGGTCTGTATGAGATGGTCATTCCTCGACGTCAGAACTCACGGGATTTTCAAGCTGTTTCTTATACCTACCCTGACCTCACTGAGTACCGGACCAACGATCTCTACACCCGACATCCAAAAAACCCGCGCCTGTGGAGGTTCTACGGGCGAAAAGATGATGTTATTGTCCTCAGCAATGGCGAGAAATTCAACCCCGTCGAAATGGAGACAATTATCTCGGGACACCCGCTCGTTGCCGGGGCAGTGGTCATCGGCGAGTCGCGATTCCAGGCTGCACTGCTCGTGGAGCCAAACCAGAGGGTTCCAAAAATGAATGATAAGCTCTTCATTGATGAAATATGGCCAATTGTGCAAGTGGCTAATCAGACCATTTCTGCCCATGGCCGAATCGTGAAGAACAATATCAGACTTGCCTCAAAGACCAAACCATTTAAACGAACGGCGAAAAACACCATTCAGCGTAGGGCTGTACTGAATGATTACAAGAAGGAGATAGATGCACTTTATGACACAGAACTGACAGACGGCCTGGACTATTATCTTCCGAAGACCGTGGGACCCGA
Source organism: Paecilomyces sp. COH1141 (assembly GCA_003123655.1). NCBI lineage: Eukaryota > Fungi > Ascomycota > Eurotiomycetes > Eurotiales > Thermoascaceae > Paecilomyces > Paecilomyces sp. COH1141. The sequence continues at coordinate 50,240 of QBDR01000013.1, forward strand.
GACCATAACGGAGTATATACGACAAACTGTCATCCATGTCTTGGGAAAGAAAGTTTCAAATACTCAAGACTTATATAGCACTGGTCTCGATTCTTTAATGACTATCCAGATCGCTCGGATTCTACAAAAGAGCATACAGCTACGTCGACCGGATCTAAAAACAGGGGCCATCACGCCTCAGACAATTTATGCAAATCCCACAATCGAGCGGTTATCTGCAGCTGTCATAAATATCTTAGAAGGGAAAGTGCAGGCGGGTCTATCTCGGGAAGATAAGATCAAGGAATTGGTCCGAAAGTATACATCTGATCTTCCGCATAAACAAGAGGCCCGACCTGTCAACGGGTCGAATTTGCCTTCGGTTGTGATTTTGACTGGTTCAACTGGTTCTCTGGGAACGTACCTCCTTTATACCCTGCTGGGCAGCGAGTCTGTTGCCAAAGTTTACTGTCTCAATCGTTCAGACGCCGAAATCCGGCAGAAGAAAGGTTTCAAAGAAAAGGGTCTGTCGGTTGATCCAAATACCATGGATGATAAGGTAGAATTCCTTCAGGTCTCATTTGGAGAGCCACGATTTGGCTTGAGCGAGGACAAATACCAGGAACTGCTCGACTCGGTTGATACTATTATCCACAATGCATGGAAAGTCGACTTTAATCATTCCGTCGATTCCTTCGAAGACACTCACATTCGTGGTATGCGTCACTTCGTTGATTTTAGCCTGGCCAGTCGCCACGATGCCCACATTCACTTTGTGTCTTCTATCGGCACAGTGGGTGGCTGGACGCCAGATCTGGGACCACTTGTCCCAGAGAAACCGATGGACAGTTCGGTTGTAGCCCCACAAGGTTATGCTGAAGCCAAATATATTGCGGAGTGCATCTGTCTAGAGGCATCGCGAAGATCACAAGTCCCTACGACGATCTACCGCGTAGGACAAATCGCTGGCCCGACTACTGCCAGCGGGCAATGGAACCCACATGAGTGGCTCCCAACAATTGTCGCGACCTCGAAAGCCATGTGGAAGATCCCTAATCGACTGGGCTCGATGGAGGTTGACTGGGTCCCTGTGGTAAGATTCGTCATTCGACACCACTTTCTAGCTGCAGTATGCTGATTAGGTTTTATTTCAGGACAAGCTTGCCTTGATAATGACGGAGATAATATCTACACGTCATACACTTCAAGTTGAGGATCCCTGGGCTGTGTTCCATCTAGTTAACCCCGAACGGACCTCGTGGTCATCACTTATTCCGGCCATCCAGGATAAGTATAACATCGAACCGGTAGAGTTCTCAGCGTGGGTTGCTGGACTTGAAAATATCCAAAACCCTAGCACGAAGGATATCTCTGAAAAGCCTGCACTCAAGCTGATGAGCTTTTACCGTGAGCTTGAGGACGAGCGGAGCAAGCTGGCTGTGCCGCTGGATGTCCTGCGAGCGAAAGCAGCAAGTGCAACGATGAGATCTCTGGAACCAATCTCTCCATCATTAATGCGGAACTGGTTGCAGCAGTGGAATTTTTGATTAATTCAGTGTTAGGTATGTTAACTGTCGATGTCTCTGGTAATATTCGCGGTCATATTGTTGGACTAACCGGCAATGTCTTCAAACCCATTACCTGCGAGGAGACAGAACTCTTTTGAGCTTGGAAGGCGCGAGTGAGTCGAGCCGCTTCTTCTGTCAACCTGTTTATGTAGCTCAGTTAAAGCATTAAACAATCACTTCAATGGATAATGTATTTTGATATGTTTGGGGCCTCGCTTAAGTTTCGTAGTATTCATTCTCGCAGCTGAGCAGCGGGCCGGTTCTGCCGGTCTGATGCTTCATGTTGAATAAAATTATCATGCATTTTCAAATAATTTTGGCGTAATAAATGCTACCTAGTCTCAAGCTCGTACTAATGGTACCAACGGTGTATACTATAGGCTTATTATTTTCACTATGACGCCTGCCATTATTATCCATGGCAGTATTAAGGGTCAGAATAGCTGTATTGCATTTTGTTGTCGCCACCGCTGCCGCCTTGCCAAAGGGGTAAAAAACAGTGGCAACCTGAGAGAGAAAATGGCGGAGGCACATTCGAGCGTGGGTTTTAAACCTATCTCGGAAAACAATCCTGCTGCCATTCTCCAACAGGCATAGTCTGCGAAGAATTGACGACCTTGTGAGAACTATTAGATTAATGTGGAATAATTGCGAACACAACAATCAAAGGGCTAATAAAACCACACATTCATCAGATCAAACCTCTAAATTGTAAACTTGCCAAAGGAGATAGTAATCCCTGACAAGTGGCGAAAGGATCGTTTTTCTATGTGAATGCTATTCCTCAAAGAAAGAATGGAATATGATTCGATATTGTTTGTATCCCTATAGTGATTAAGTGGACAGCGATATCCCATCTAATTATAATTGCTAGTAATTCTTATAAAGACATACTGCTAATCAATCAGCTGTCTGAAAAGTAATGAACTTCTATCGAACGAACAATATCCTTAAAAATCCTTGCATTAACTGACGCTTAAGAAAAATAGTAACCATGCAAACACACTTCGGAAACCATTACAGATAAGATACAGAAATGTACATCAATATTTTGCGGCTCTTACTTACGGCACATTGTTTCGAACTGCAGGCGTATTGCATAGGAACTGCAAATAAGAATATATACATTAAATCTACTTCCACCGCTTATATTATTCAATGCTATTAGACACCAGTTTCATGGAGCACATCTTACACTCGGTGTGGCGACCCATATTCGATTGGGTGATTTTGGCATCTCGTCAGGCCCATTCCGGGTGCGCGATGCGCGCAACAAGGTCGATTGGAGCGCTCTTAGGCAGATTCGAATGTGACTGCCTTTGCAGAAGAAGAATCTGGAGCCCAATCTCCCCCATGAGCGGTCGAATCGAGTCGGCTTCGCCTTTCCGTCTCGGGTAGGCCGGTTAACACGGAAAAGAGTAAATTTGTCAACTACATACCCTGCGTCCAATCCAATACATTAGTTCATTAAATGTGCATAAACCTGGTTGCACTAAAATACTAGCAGTTACTCCAACGTTCAACATGTCTCTCAATGTAGCTCAAGCTATAGTCGGTAGTTATGGATTAAGAATAGTCCTTATATTACTAAGGTGCTCGAAGTAACAACTGAGACTCCAGATAGACTACTTATATAAGTAGATATACTTTCGTATCTGACTGTACGGTTGGAGCCAAAAGATTGACGGTACTATCAGAGTATATATATATAGATACTTTCATTGGAAACAGGGGTAAACATATCTTGATACTACGGCTCTGGTATACGGGCACGAAACAAGGGAAATTGTCCGCAACGCTAAAAGCTATCCGAATAAACTGGACAATGAATATAGAGAACCAAACAGTAAAAGCCTCACCAGTGGGCTAGATCTTTCTCTCGCGAATTTCAATGATTGTCTGTAAGATACACATTGATGATATAGAGTAGGACGCCCAATATTGTTCGCTACTCTCATTGGACTATGAAACCTTATGAATAGTTAGTCTGCGCTCAAACAGTGTCTATAACTAAATAGGATGGCGTAGAATGGAGCCATGAGATTTCGGCACTTTTCTTCTCCTTATGTCCCTGTATCAGCGAGACCCTAATCCTCATGCACTAAGGACTATGCGGAAGCTCCTCCGGATTGAAGGTATAGATCGGCCACGAGACTTCCATAGGCATATCTGCGCTGCTGTTCCCCGCATCCACATACCAAATAGTTCTCGATTACTTTAAGGTCTAACGGAAATATGGCCTTATATGATTCGTACATTCGGTCCTAAGATACTTTCAAGTGAGGAGAACTAGTGACTTGCAGCTGAAGATCCCTTTACACCGATACGACCCTAGATTTCGGATCGAAATTGCCCGAAGAGTAGCACAATCATAATCAGGCTATAATAGGACGGTAATGCCGCAACAGTAAATTCTGCTGTTTTGCCGTGAAAACCCTCTGTTAATATTCTACACTGCTCTTAAAACTTATCGCCTTCTGAGACCTCTATTCAGAGACCTTATAGCACTCCCGCAATAACCCTCATCGCTCCCAATGGACATGAAGATCAGTAACGAGTTACCATTGAGTGGAACTAAGAATGAATCTCAGAATCATATTGAGTTCGGCCGTCACTTCCAGGCTGTCGGTACTGTGACAATTCCCAAAGAAGTCTTCGAGGAGTTGTACCCGAGAAAACCTCAGCCGGAATCTGCTCGATTTCTGCTAAGAAAGACATTTGGGAATGCTTTCCCTTTGTGAGAATAAATGATTCCAATGATATGTCTCAAATCTAACAGCCAAAAATGACAGGCCTTTGATGGGATTCTTGATGGCATCAACACCTCTTGGCTGTACTCTTATGGGATGGAGAGGCGCTGGAGGAGGCGGCGCTGCTCTAATGTAAGTGATAATACAGCTTATCAATTGATATCTCTAACATACTGCAGTGGCGTCTTCTACTTCTTTGGAGGAATGCTTCAAATTATTGGATGCGTCTTGGAGTGGATAGTCGGAAATACTTTCCCATTTGTTGTGTTTGGCTCGTACGGTGAGTGATTATCGTCGATTTATGAACATGATCCACATAGCTAAATTGAGAATAGGCGCCTTCTGGTTGTCTCTCGCAGCTACTCTCCAACCTGATTACAATGCATTAGGGGCATATGTGAAGCCAGATGCATCTGCGGCGCAGCAAGCGGCTGGCCAGGTTGAGTACTACAATACATATGGTGTGTCTCTCTAAAGTCATATTTATATCACGCGCAATGATCTAACGTCTTGATACAGCTTTCTTCTATATGATTATGACGGTCCTGACGTTCTTCTATGTGCTGGGATCGATCCGTACAAATATCATTCTTTTCATAACTTTCTTCTTCATTGACCTCGCCTTCTTCATGCTGATGTCCTCTTATTGGGTCTTAGCAGAAGGTCGAACTACAGTCGGGAACAATCTTTCAATTGTAAGTGTGCTTCTTTTATCCTATTCTAATATTCATACAAAGCTCTTACTCATGGTTGATGTAGGCTGCTGGCGCTTTCGTTTTTGTTTTCTGCATGTCTGGCTGGTACTTGTTTTTCTCCTTGATTCTAGAGTCTTTGGACTTTCCCTGGAGGCTCCCACTTTTCGACTTGAGTGGTAGAGTTTTCAACAGATCTGGACATGATGATGACACAGAGGCAGTGGCTGAAGCATGACCCTGTCCAAGGTTCTGATACGACTATCTTCGACTGTAATAATTTCCGTCTGTAATGACTACAGTCGAAGACACTCATGAAGGACCTGAAAGCGGGCCAGAAGTTCTCATATACTTCTTCTGGCACTAAATCCAAGTTAAAATAGGATATAATAAGCAGTTCTCTACTTGGAAAGAGGGCGGGAAATTGCAGTATAAGACGCGATAATTGTTTATAACTAGTGTACTTTCACTTCTTTGGGCATATTTGTCCCTAATCATTATGCAGACTGTTTAATGCAAGAAAAACGATATTTTTGTTAAATGCATTCTATGACATTCCAGTTCTCTCTGACCGAAGGCTGGACATAGGGGAGAAACCACATGATTGCGGCCTAGTAGGTAGTAGCCATGATTAGGTCCGGTAAAGGCCCAAAATGAGCTTCTATGATTTACACAAGTCCGGTCGATCCGTTCTTTCCGGACAAATTGGGAACTACGGCGTACTGTGAATATCAGATAGCACAAACATGAGGGCGGGGGAAAGAAGGGTAAGAAACGTGTAATTTGAAGAGACAGTTCTGTGGAAAATAGGTATTACTTACCAGTACACCGTAACGAAAGTTCGGATACCAGGCCCATCAAGCAAAAAGTTACAGGGACAGATTATTCGAATTCTATAGAAGAGTGGTCTTTATAGGTTCAAATGCGTGTACTTTTGAGATATTAAGACTATATTTGCGATTTGAATATGGAAATATGCATCCTGAGGCCCTATCATTGTAACCTGTAGCCTTGGCTAGATTATTCTTGTTCTCCTTCTTCATTGTTTCCCGGAGCCCTGGATGAGTTACCACGTGGATTATATATGCAGGATATCCAAGTCCTCAGGTGCGAGAAAGTCCACTTGATAACAGAACAGTCGACCTGAGTTTCCTCATAACGAATGCGCTCATTTTCGTCACTGACGAAAAACAGTTGAGGGCGTCGTAGATGATAGAAAGTGCATCGGCAATTGGGACAAATAGCATTATGCTGACATATCCAATTGTCAATACAATATAGATGGAAGTAGTGTCCACAAAGGAGTCGGCGAAACGAAGAATGCGGACCCAAAGGTTCAAAGCAGAAGAGACATGCAGTTGGCAGTGATTCTAGTATATAGTCAGCACTTATTAAGTGAAAGAAATTACCATAACATTGCATGCATCATAATAGATGCTTTTTTCTTACCAGGTGGCTTCCCAGGTATTCCAAAAAGACACGGCATCCCAGAGGTATTCAGATCATATTGGCACATTGGGCCAGGCGCAGTCAGCGATGGATTGTAAAGATAGAGCCCCGACATTCTTTCAATAAATCCTCGAAAGAGTCAATTATAACACACGTAGAAGCCTAGGCGAATGCTAATGTGGAAGCGGTTATAGAAGAGAATGACTTAGAGTAATATATAGTAGGAAAAGGAGAGGAGTGGGGGCCTATTAGAGCTTATTAGAGATAATGTCATACAAGTGAAAAGTACCGTTAGAAGTCAATGGTCTGACGGTACTATACAGTATTATCTTACAAGCATGGTACAAGTGTTTATATAAAAGGTCCTGGAGATCTGCAATACAATCTATGATATGCATGTAACTCATGGGAGTTTAACAGTTCTTGACCAAGGATCCGTAGATGCTTATTACTGACGTTTTATAAGCTAAAATAGAGAGCTTAAACTGGATATAAATCAAAAAGGTCTTTGGTTGCTGTGAAAACCAGTCGCTCGCTCATTCCAAGCTCTATGCATGTAGTACTCTGAGGTTATCTTTTGCCGGTGATGTACACCTAGCACTGTATTTGTGACATAGAACTCTAAGAGGATACATATTTGATGTTGGGAAAGTATCGGCATATTAATGCACATCCGAACGAGGGCTTTTGTACGATTACGATGCGGCTCCAAGATTGAGGGTGCCGCAGAATTGGGGTTTGGCGATGTTGTAAGTTGTACCATAAATAGTCGGGAATAGCCATCCAATAAAAAGTGCCTGATGGATATTCCATACAGCAGCAACGAAGTCACGTGAGACGGCATCATCGCTTCGGCCCAGAAAGCAGGGATTCATTGTACTCACATGCGATGAAATGAGGATAGAATGCACGTTTTCCTCCTAATCACTTGATGTGGTAGATGGAAGCTGAATTATCGAGGAACAGTAATATGAAAGCCGTTATTGGGGGTCTTAGCATAGCAACGAAGAGTTGAGCATCAGGCTTGGCGAGTGTATCAGTGGAACGGAAAAAGTCCCCCAGAAAACATGGGGACATGAAGCTATGGTAGAGAATACCCAATAGCCATTTCAAGTATGTTTCTTTTACTTAGTCCCCGCGGTCTGGTGTCCCTATGATGGCCCTATTACGGTGGTTAGCAATGGCGCTTTATAGCGAACTGGTCGGCTATATATTTATATATTTTCTTCTTGCTGTCTTAATAGGACTTTATTTTATCAGATCCGATCTCTCTCGTGTATTATAGCCACTTGTTGTCCAGGCTCTAGACAAAACAAACATGATTACATATCAAGTTCTCTCTTCACCGCCTTGAACTGTTGGCAGAAAATGCGGGCGGCGAGGCGGGATACAACTGCTTGAGTTGAATGTGGTCCAGCATTCTAGAACATCTGATCGAAGCACAGATTCGACAAGCAGACTGCCTTTCAGTGGGTATTTTTGCTGCTATATACCAGTTGTAAATGCGATAGTCTAATGAATCGAATCTGGTGGGGTTGTGCTCCGTTGATATACCAGACTTCGAATGTCTGATCTCACGACTGAAAATGGAGGACCCACGCCAGGAGGCTTTCAAGAAAGTAAGCGACACCAATTCTGATAATTATACTCAGAATGTATCCATGTCTAATGATCCTCAAGTTGCGGCCACCCTGCGTTGAACTGAGTTCCGTCGGTCTTAAATTTCGAGCTCACCAAGCAACCACGAATGACGTCCTCCACGCCCTCGAACCGGTGCACAAGGTGCTGGAGGAACTTGGAAACAAAGGTGTCCTTGACGAGAAGTTGGCGGAATACGCATTCTTCCCTCTATCACATATCTTCAATGAGACGAAAAGGCTCCCTGCGCGCTGTCTTGAAATCGCAGTTGAGTGTTTGCGAATACTAGTCGAGAGAGGATGGCGGCGGCGTCTGTCCCCGCAGATGGGCAAACAGCTTATTATCCTGATGACTATACTTGTGGGTGGTCCTCCAAATCGGAATCAGAATGGTAGTGTCGATAAACTCGATTCTGAGGAATTGGCGGTAGCGGCATTCAGATGCTTGGCCGGTCTTTTTACTGTACTGGAGAGCCCTGTGGCAGAGAAGACAATCTTCAATGAAATCGGAACCGCAACTGTGATTGATCAGACCGCGTATGTTCTCCTTGAAGGACTCACAGAAGGCAGTTCCAATGATGTTCAGGAAGCGGCTGTAGCGGCCCTTCGAGCCCTCTGTTCTCGCATCACGGATCGAGTTGTGTTGGCCAGCATTATGCCACGGACAGTATCTGCACTAACGAAGATAATAAAACCAACGACACAGGCACGCCGCTCATTCCGTCTGCTGCAAGGCTCCCTGAACCTGTTCGCGGACATCATAAAAGCGGTACTTCGCGACGATCTTGCAATACCCGATACAAAAGAACCGGTTGCAGGGAAACAGCCCGAAAAGCCTGAATCAGAAGATAGGATCGCACTAGATGAGTCATGGTTAAAGGCTACATCTGGTCAAATCAAAATCGCACTCGCGAATGTTATACAAATAAGACGCCATGAGAAGTCGGAAGTCAAAACTGCACTGCTGGATCTCTGTCTCATGGTTATTGAGACATGTCCCCGATCTCTTCAAGATTCATTACCCTTGATGGTTGAGACTGTTGTCGTTCTGGCTGGCGAAGAGACCAATGGTGTGCCAAATGACGCACATGTTGCTCTAAAGCATATCGCAATCACCTACGCGTATGTCGTGGATATACTGAAAGACTTGCTGCATACCTGGGTTACGGCCTTCCCAAGGACGATGCAAGGAAATGATGAGACAGCCAAGCAAAGAGCTATTAAACAGATATCTACGGCTTTCAATATCTTATCGGAGATCAGCTCGAGTTCTAGTATTCTGGATGACAGCATATCCTCGAGCTTGTGTGACAGCGTTACCGCGGTTATAAAGTCAAAGGACAGCGCCCTACAGCCATTGAATTCCACAGGTGATTCTATGGTCAAACTCGAGGTTTTGCGTCAGAATACTAGGTCTATGTCTTTCCCACCAGTGCTCCTCGAACATCGCAGCCAGCAAAGTACCTTAAAAGAACTACGATCACTGATCACAGGCCTCAGTACCACTGATTCCGCCGGTACAATCACGCGATCAATAATGAATCGAATACGGCATGCTTCTGGCGACTCTGTCATAGCTCCATTTTGGCTCACTCTGAATTTCTTGAAAAACACGTCTCATAGTACCATCAGCTTCGACGATCTAATATCACTAGATCATACTGGATCTACAACATTATCCTATACTCGTTCTGGTCTCATTGAAGAATTGTATTATGAAGCTCTACCAATACTTAATGAGACCCCAGTTACCACTCCTAGTGATTGGCGCGTCTCGGCTCTCGCCCTGGAGGCGGTTGCACTGCAAGCACAGGAAGTCGGAGAGGCCTTCCGTCCTGAACTTATAGATGCCTTATACCCGGCCCTCAGGTTCCTGGCATCCAACAATACAAGTCTTCAGGACCATGCGATGACATGCCTCAACATCCTTACTACGGCCTGCAATTATCCCGATACAAGTACTATGCTTATTGAAAATGTTGACTACCTTGTCAATTCAATTGCTTTGAAACTTAATACGTTTGATGTATCGCCTTATCCTCCTCAGGTGTTGTTGATGATGGTAAGGCTATGCGGTGCCAGCTTAATTCCTTACTTGGATGATCTAGTCGATTCAATCTTTGGAATCCTGGATATGTACCATGGGTATCCAAGGTTAGTTGAACTGCTCTTTTCCACACTGACGGCTATTGTGGACGAGGGAGTGAAGAAGCCAGCTTTGCTGTCCATCACGAGCGGAAAGGACGCACAAGCCACTTCCCATAAGAAGCGTCAATATGAGCCTATTCAGGTCTCTAAGCTTGCAGAGGATTTGGCGACTCGCAGGTCAAAGCGAGCTCGCTACTCAGAAATTGACTTTGATGAAGACGGTCAAAAGGTGTCTCATCCGAATCGACCATGGACAGCAGCGCTTGATGGTCCTGAACAGCCTCGAGAGGATTCAGAGCCACTTCCGGACTCGTTAGAGGTGGATGAATCAGAAGGACCACTACCGCCGCCTCGTGAGCCAGGAGACGCTGAAAAACCACTAAGCAAATCCCACACGCTTCTACTGCATATCGTAAAATCGATACAGCCGCATCTCTCTTCCCCGTCACCGTTGCTTCGCCGTTCACTTCTTTCCATTCTCACTCAGGCACTTCCAGTCCTATCTCTGAATGAGACCAGTTTCTTACCGTTAATCAACGATCTTTGGCCCTCAGTCTCTGCGAGAATAACCGCACCAGCTTCCTTGATGACAGACACATTTATGCCCGGCAGGGCAACTTCTGCATCTACGGCGTTGGAAAAAACATCCAACAATGTTAATGATGATCATGGGATTAAGGAGGAGGTATTTGTAACCGTCTCTGCATGCTCTGTTGTCGAAACAATGTGTAAGACCGCAGGAGACTTTATGGCAACCCGCGTGGAAAATGAATTCCCGCGCTGGAAGCGACTCTATCACCGTGCATGGGAAAAGGTCATTATTGATGCAGAGCGATCCAAAGAGCGCCGTATTCAGCGTATGAAGCACCTCTCTGCAACGGAACATAAGCCTTCAGATATCTCTCAAAACTCCCAAGGGCCGCTCGACATGGCTCTTAGCCTTGGTTTATCGTCAGGCGGGCCTGAGGCCGGAAATGCCCAGTCATTTACTCCACACCACAGTCTCTGGAAGGCGCTTGCATCATTGCTCATTGCCCTTCTTACACATGTTCGTCTTCCGCTAGCTATCGGTGACGAAATATGTGATTTATTGGGCTTGTGGATTTCCGCCTTTGCGGGCACAGACTATTATATCAAGTCACGGTCACGCAGACCAACGGAAGCAAAAAGTGCAGACCTCGACGGCGTAGAAAGTGCGATCGCAGCTATGGAAAGCTGGAATAGCGATCTTACGTGGTTCATATTCCAGCAAGCTAGGGAACGTGATGCAGTAACTACGGAGAAGAACCGACCAAACCCGGCGACATCGAGTTCTCCACGTCTGCCTGCACGTCTGACAGAATTCGTGCAGAGCGGAAATACGAGATTCGCAGAGTTAGTATTCTAGGGCGTTTAGCAATGCATAGCCCCGTTATGATTCATTATCAGTTGCGAAATCTTGACGTACGATATATAGAAAGAATTTGGTTACCTTCCTGTAACATGGAGCGCTGTCTGGACGACTTGTGTATTTATAATCAGCTACGATCGCGTAAAACCAGCGACGCGAAACTCGTACCCAACGGAAAATATATATAATAGTAGGGATTCCTCGACTATATGAGATAACTATGTGCATGTATTTGAAATCCATAGCAGAAGCCCCATGCGCCTTCTAAGAATATACGTACTAATAGGAAAGTCATGCAGAGATAACGGAAATATCGATATCATAAACCAAGAATCCTCCTTAGTAGAAGTCCATATCCAGTGGTATCATCGCATAAACGTGCACGAAATAAAAAACTTTTATACATGGTCAAAAGATTGATGAAGGCCTCGTTTGACGCGAATCTCCAGAGGCGGGGATGCAGTTCGCTCGAGACCTTCTTCTTCTTCTAGTGGTGCAACTACTGTAAAGTTCACCCCACTGTCATCATCAGATGAGTCATCCTTCTCTTTCGCTACTTGGAAAGATGATGGATTGGCATGGACGGTGCTAGTGAAGCCCTGTTGTCCATCCTGAGATGCCGACCAGCCGTGCAATTTCCAGTTGTCTTTGTCGTCAATTGAAGCGCTTGCTCGGTTCCGAGACATTGACATACGCCATGTCCGCAAGGAAGGAGTCAGGAAGTTGAGTGAGAGTCCTGAAGTGCCCGTATTTCCTGACCGACCGGTTCTGATCAAAGGACCCAGAGTAGGTAGGCAAGCGGCAACTACGCCGACACACATTTCGCTGTAGGACCAAATTCCTTCATAAACCGCGTTGTCTGTGGATAGTCACATATCAGTACGTGCTGGAGCTGACAATAGAGGGTCATAACTTACAGGTTTCGTCGGTCGTCTTGGATGTTCCGACTGCAACGGCTCGAATAATTCCAAAGATGCAGACACTATAATGAAAAATCAGTCAGTCGACGATACATACGGTTGGGAATAGTTCTTCGGGTAGACATACACTCCTCCCAGCAGGAAAATGGCGAGCACCTGAACCTTGCGTGTTGCCCGCATCCGTAAGTTACAGACGTAGCGAACAGGGAGAGTCAAGATAGCGATATCCGTCAATGTGTTCACCACCCTAGAAAAAGAAATCAACGTTAGAACTTAAAGCGTTTCAGTAAGGTAGAGAGATCTAGTCGCTAAGTACTCACGCAAGTATCGTAAAAGGCAGCTTCGTATCTATACACTTCCCAGGTTGTCCTGTCCAGAGACTAGACAGCGGAATACACTGGAAGGCAGCGACGAATATCACGGCCATATTGTAGGCCACAACGATCGCGCCTACGATCCATGATAGCGTGACTACTTGGAATAGACGGTAATAGTAGAGCAAGATGGAAATCTTGGTCAGCATCACACTGACGGAGTAGCAGACAATCGCCGCGACGTATTCCTGTTTTAACAGTATTAACGGGAAATGCCCTCTTGAAACGCATACTCTCATAGTCTGAACATACCTGAATGAAGGCCTTCGGGTTTTTGAGGAAGATGATATGTCGTCCTTCTCCATTGGCTATTGACAGAGCCATCAGGATTGTATATCCCGTCAGCGGCAACTATATATGCTGTAGTTAGCGGGATGACTCTGTATACATCAAAAATGATCTATAGTTGTCTTTCTCTCACCATAGCAGCCACGATCATCCAGTCGTCCGCACCAAATCCCCATTGCTTCCTAGAGCGCCGACGAGCAATAACTCTGAGGATTACTGCCGTAAAGGCGACAACAAATCCGATCACATCTGTGGCGATTTCATTTGGTCTCAAATCATCACTGGCATGAGCCTTGTAGTAGGCAATTTGCTCGGGCGTCAGAGACGATGCCATGGTCGATAGATGCAGTGTGGTTGATTCTGGATGATGGCTGAGAGGGGCAGCCATGGATAGTTTAAGAAAGCGACATCTTACTTGGTGATCTGCACAATGTCCGTCTATGGCGCTCCGCCACTTCATTCGATGGACTAGGTGCATATACATTTGGGGGCCATTCTGGCGGCGTGAGGGCTGAGGGCCGAAATAGTACAACGGCTGACGGAAGACGCTAGGTAAGTGGAGAGAGAGCTGCCGTAGGTTGTTTTCAAGAAAAGGGAAGTACTATTCGATTCAATGATCTGCATTTCATTATCTATGAATTTTTGTACTCCGTAGACTTTTGTTGAGAACATGGGTTAGTTAGTCTCATGGGGTCCAAAAAGAACGACCTGGATGTTTGTATGCTATGTTACCCCAGTTCGCCCACCAACACTTCCCCACCTCATATCACGTCTTCCTTTCAAAGAGCATATTTCGCAAAGGTTCATAAATCCATTAGTTTCTCCTCGTGTCCTAGCATAATAAACAACCTTGGGAGAAAATTCGATAGACACTGCGATTTGCTTCCTTTCAAGCTCTTTTCAAAACCTCGCTCCACTGCTCTGAAATATGACAGCCGCTCCGTCCGACGTCTTGCTAGTGGGTAGTGTTCCCCTGTCATCAGCGGAGGAAGTCTTCACTACAGTCGCTCAGACCCTTCCTGGGCGAGTTCGTTCCATCCCAGATGGTGAAACAGGAGATAGAGGCAACTATATCGGATGGCAGCTGTCTCGGTTTCCAAAGGAGACGATTCAATATTTCTTGGGCGGCACTGAACCGCCGGCAGATCATCCAGGCTTTACTCTAGAATCGATACCACCAACGGAATATGATACGGTAGCATTCAAGTCCTACGAAACCTTCCTGGAACTACGCAAGAAAAACATTATTCCGCCGGGTGTGCGGTTCCAGGTCTCCCTACCTCCGCCACTCAACTGCATCCAAGGCCATACCAGAAATGCATTCCACACACAGCTAGAGCCTCTTTATGAAAAACGGCTGCTCGATTCACTGGCCAACATTGTCGATAAGATCCCCGCAGACGACCTAGCTCTACAGTGGGACGTGTGTTTTGAGATTACGGCGCTCGAATTTGACCGCGGCAATATCAAGGAGCCCTTCTTCCAGCCCTATTTCTCTCCTGTCAAGGAAGGCATTCTCGATCGGCTCGAGCGGATCAGCGCTAATATCCCCGCAAACATTCCATTGGGCTTTCATCTGTGCTATGGCGACCTTAACCACAAGCACTTTATCGAGCCACAAGACACGGGGCTCTTGGTTGATCTAGCCAACTCGATTGCCCGTCGCTTTCAGCGGCCCATCAATTGGGTGCACATGCCCGTCCCGAAGAATCGGGATGATGAGGCCTATTTCGAGCCGCTGAAGAATCTCGATATTGGACCCAACGGTCAGCTCTATCTGGGCCTCGTGCATCCCCATGACCTCGAGGGAACGAAACGCCGCATCGAAGTCGCCCGCTCGGTGGTCCCTCGCGATTTTGGAGTGGCTACGGAGTGTGGCATGGGCCGGACACCGCGGGAGGATGTCGACAGTATTTTCCAAATCTTGAAAGATGTTACGGCACCTGCATGATTGATAACGAGAAAGAAACAATGTACTAAAATAAGAAATGCATAAAACTACTACTTCATGGGGTAAAAGGAAGGTGCACATTGTGGATCATAGAGATCAGCCAACTGATATCATTTTAAACCACTCGCACACTGTAGTAAGTAACGATAAGACGAGTTGGAAAACAATGCGACGGTAAGCGGAGGCCTTCAACTAGCTATCATCACGGCCAATCAGTAGCAGCATACTCCGCACCTTTATGCGACCGTCAGAAGACTAAGGGTCATTATAATTAGAGCGGGAGTCTTCCGTCCCGCATCGGATTGTTAACTGCCTTGTGAACTCTTTCAGTGCCGTAGGATTTCTTCATTGCATTCTAATGCTCAGGAAGCTGCATCTACCCCAGCCACTTGATGTAGATCATCTCGCCGCGTGGGTTACATTCCGCGATAGAATTGGATATTTGGACGGCAAGTCTAAATCCTTCTACTTCAAGGCGGGATCATTAAGGTCTAGAAAGCTATGTAAAATCGATGCAGGGCCATATTAGCTGCAACTCTATATGAAGGCAATCACCTTCCCAATGAGGGCAATGACGAAACCTGTCTAGGGTAAATGTGTGGTTCGGTTTCAATACATCCCTGCCCAGGTCGGCGCGAACACAATATGCAGTTACGAACGAGTATTGGCACGCAGGGTGGGCTGAGAAGTCAGTATAGTTTCGGAGTAAGGCTCTCATGTGCACTTTGTGGATTATCATTGGATTGTTAGGAGGTTCTCCTGTCAGCAAAACGAGATTGGGCAATCGTCAGGGTAGTGTGCTTGTGGGAGGACGGGATTGGAATGGGGGCCAAAACTTGCATCTGCCGGGCTTATCAGATGTTAAACTTGATGTGATAGAGAGCACTTCAATTCGACAGCCCGATGTGATCAGATCGACCTCGTGGGGGCGGAGCTTGCGCATTTTTAGGACTTAAAATCGAAACTAGAATGTATCTAGACAAGTCACGGCTTGTGGCGCCGACGATCAGAGGTTACAGCTGGAAAACTTGGAACACTAACATAAGGTTATATATACTCCACACTGTAACTGTTTAATGCACGGTCCATATTAGCCAGCTTTCTGTCGTATCTAGTTACTTGATTCAAGTATGCATTCCGTACATGCTACGGAGTAGAGTCTCTACTGGAACAAAAACCCGAGCTATTTCAGGTGGATCTACTGATACAACGGCTTCTTTATCCTTCCCAAACTACTTCCATAATGGCCAATGCCGATCCCTCCGGTGTCCAGCACTTCAGCTGTCCGTATCTGGGATCCGCTTCGTGGAAAAGCTGCTGCCACTCTTCCTCGTCCCGTAAGCGTGATTTGTTAATGGCCAACATCATCAGATCCATGTACCTGGATATCGATCATCGTCAGTTTCTTTTTCTAAATATTGCCTAAAATTATACGTTAAGATTTGATCTCACCGGATGTATCGTTCCGTCGCGAGCGGCAATGACCCAGATTCAGGGCAGAGGCTTTCATTAACAATCACACGTGTCCCTTTTTTGAGGGCTGGCACCAGCTGGCGCAGTATCTTGAGGACATAGTGATCTGGCCAGTCGTGGAGGACCCAACGGAGCAAGTACGCATCAGCAACAACTGTTTGCGGTGTGAAGAAATCATGAGCTTTGAACTTGACTGGAAGATGTTGCTGCTGCTGGTCTTGACCCTCGGTTGTTCTTGTTGATTCTGCTTCTGTGACAACATGTGGGAGGTCCTCAACAATAACCTGAACATCAGGTGCTGCCTGCGCAATCAAGTTTGCAACATTGCCTGTCGAACCTCCCATGTCAACTACGGTGGCACCTTTGCCGAGTTCATTCCACGGGTAGCCCTGTACCAAGAGATTGGGTGAGTATGCTGGAATTGGACCAGTATAGAACTTCATCGCTTCGGAGAATTGCTTCGCTGCGGCAGGTCGCGAGCGCAGATAACTGAATAGATCTTCGTTAGTATTGTGGGAGAGGCAGAATCCCTAGTTATAAGTTAATAAGGAAGACAAAAGGTCGATGAAGGCTTCTATCACATACTGCCTCATTGGGCTCATGCCCTTGGAATTGTGTCATGGCGTCCACCGTCTGGAATAAAATCATCAGCAACACCATTATGGTTAGTCAATGATAAACTCACTCTGGCGAACGAGCCATAGAATTCATCAAATTGTCCAACGCCCGCCTGGACAATGGGGTCTTCCGCAATCTTGCGTGACCCAGCAGAATGGACGACATATCCTTTCCGAGGTTCCTGAAATAGTCGATGAAAGACGATAGCGAAGCGGATGACCTGCTTCAAATCATCTACATGCATGCCCGATGCTTTGGCGAGATCTGGATATGAGATTTCGGTTCCATCGAGGGGGACATGGGCGGCAATGTTAAAGCGCGAAATTGCTTGGAGAGCGCTGCCATTGTACTACACCAGAACGACCAAACATTACCAACTTATCGAATTGACACACATTACAATCAATAAGAACCTACCAAAGGAAGCATGCATGTCAATGGCCCCTGGAGTCTATCGAGCAGCTCGAGGCATGCGTTGATGGCTGAACTTTTGGCCTGGAATGCTTCGGCAGATTTGAGAGCCAGTTGAGGCGGAGCATGAGCATCAAACGACGGCTCCGGAATTTTGTTGTCCTTCAGATATTGATCCAGGGTAGCTGTGGAGGAGGATATCACCGAAGCGAGCCTTGAAATTTCGGAATTGGACTCCATTATGTGATTGTGGTTGAAACTTCCGTTCTTTTCGGTATATTAACCATCGACAGATAGAAAAGGAATATTTTTTAAGTGTTTTAGCTGCAGATTGCTGAAACCCCGTCAAGATAGCTCCAACTGTCGAGCACTGTTAATGATCCTGGCGAGCTTTGCCCACGTGTATCTGCCACAGATCGTCTCGTGCGTAGCATCAGGATCAATATGCTATTACTTTCCCCGGGAAAAATACTTAACAAACCTTAGTATACTTCTGACCCCTGCTTCGGCTCGAGGCCGGCATTGGTGTCTAATTTTACCATTTGGCCCCCAAACCCCGATTCTGCAAACGGCCCACCTCATCATAAGGCTATCCGCCGGGGATCTGCAGCAGTCCGTCGAATGCTTGGGCCTTTCAACGGCGTTACTTAGCCCATGCACCAGCCCTAAAGCAATGCATGTCAGCGTAAGACCTAGCAGAACTCCAATGCCCCAGTGGATCCATGTCATCACCCTGCAAAAGTCGGTATGCTTGCACGCGGTGGCAGGGAACATACCAGATCAACATCTCAAGCCACCTGCCGTCCTGATACGGAGCATTTCTGGCCCCCATCATCTTCCCATTGTATATGAAATTATGAATACGTGGGTCCCGGTAACTAGGTCTTATTCAGCTATATACTTAAACGTATTCCTCACCGTAGCTGTGAGGTTCTCCGTCTCAATTGCAAAGCTCTAGCGATACTTCTTCACGCAAAGCAGTTTCATAAAGTGTGTCCGACATCAAAACTATTATTCATTCAAACAAAACACTACCAATTCTTTGCATCCAATTCCACAATGCAGTCGGTCAAGGTTATCACTTTCTTCCTGCTTGGCCTTGTTGGCTTTTCCATCGCAAGCCCAATTGCTGCTCCCCACGACGAGCACTCAGGTAGGCAGTCCGCATAGTCCCGGAAATACCAATTGAATGAATTCGTCTAACTCTTCTCAATCGGCAGCTCCGCGCGTAAACTCAGCGGACGATGTTGACCTCAAGAACATCGGCGACACTTACTGAGCGGGTCACCGAATAACCGCATTTTTGTCAAAGTGGCGAAGTGTCAGTTCGCTATCTGGATATGATCTCTACGGAAATCGAGTCATTTTGGACGAAGGGCGTTTGGGAGGATACCATAATGAGTTCTGTATCTATATAAATATAAATCTAAGAATTCCCTTTTTCCATACTTCTCTACAATAAACGTAATGAGTAAATCTGTGCCATATGCATGTTTGTAAGTTTGCCATGTTGTGGCGGTTCGTGTCCTGGCCGAGATGGGGCCATAAGTACTAAAGTAGGCCCTCCGCCATTCATCCCAGAATTCCTCATCATAGCACGATCACGAAAATTATGGATTCTCTCTTTGGTCAACGTTACTCTAAAGTGTCAGAAGAACCAACAGAAGAGGGAGAGCAATATAACCCCAAAGCTAAGAGCAGGCTATATACAATTGTTATATATAGCTTAGCAGGTGCTTCTTTGTGGTTCTTTGGGCTGATAATCGGCGTTATCGGTACACGACATTTCTTGACTTCTGCACACTGTTCTAGCAGCCCTGCTCTGTCAGGAACAATCCCAAAAAGTACGTCTTTTCATATTTATCTTTGCATCCTATTTCTCTTTCCTCTCGTCTAAGGAAGTAAATAACAATAGTAGTTCCTCTTTCCAGCTGGACAAGGCAGCATGTCCATCACGATACCGCCTTCGAAGCTGCTCCCCCGCCTAGCGGACCAGAGTCTGTTTGGAACGATATTATTCCAAGTACGATAATTATACTTCCATTCTCATTTGATTGTGTAACATGACTTATTATTTTTAGATGGACTCGGATATATAAAACACCCAGAACTCGCTCCGGAATTTTCTGTGATTGGCGTATTCCACCAGCTCCATTGCTTGGTAGGTAACTTGTGAAACCTACTACTATTCTTCTTGAAGTCCTAACTTGTCTTCTCTTATAGTACCTAGTTCGTCGAGCTTACTATTCCACTGCGTCTGATAACGAGGACTTTGACTTCAACATCGACCGAGCACCCCACGTGGGCCACTGCTTCGATTACCTGCGCCAGAGTCTCATGTGTGCTGCGGATGCCAATTTAGAACCAGCTACTCAGACGATAAACAATAATCCTGACTGGGGATTCGACCGACAGTGTCGCAGTTACGAGGAAGTTAGGAACTGGGCAGAAAAGTGGAGAGTCTTTGATGCGCACGGGTTTATTCCCCATGATCTCTTACCTGCGCACAACCAGAGCCATGCACACTCGGAAACCTAACCAGGGATATAAATAGGTAGTTGAATATGAATGTACATTATTGTCACTAGAGCAGAAAAGATTTGTTTAAAATTAAATCGCTATCGTTAAGGTAAATCAATAACACCATCATTGCCATCGTCGCAGAACCCGAAATGCTCCCCGAGTGGAATAGCTTCCACGCTATCACGATAGCATGCTGTGTTTTGTGTCGCAAAATCGCGTAGCTGATTCCAGTCCTTGCATTTATGGACTTGACCGTCGCCGGCAGTGAAATCTCCAAATGTGTACAGGGGCGTATTGTCGGCGTTACATTGAACGTACTGGAACATCGGCTGGTTAATGAGATTCTAAAAAGGCTCATAATATGGAAGTATACCTGACGTAGAGCATCAAAGCAGTGATTCATATGTGCGCCCGGTTTGTGCGTGAACGGCCTCTGTTCGACCGCTTCCCAGAAAGTCTGGCGGACAATACGCTAAATGATGCATAGTCAGTTTCTGTTTCTCTGCATTGAAACAAGTCAAATAATATAAGAATGCACTTACAAGGCAGTGAAGGTAATGGTACGCCTCTAGCAAGTATACACCCTTGCTCTTGTCTGACGGAAGATACATGCTCTCGGGCCACTGGTTCTCCTTTGCCCAGGTACGATCCATAGCGACGAAGCCGTGAGATGGAAGAATGGCGTCCCAGAGCTCATCTGCCTCCGAAGCATTTGCACTGCTGTATTCCGTATTCCACCAGAAGGGTTTCCAGACGGTGTCTAGTGTGTCAACTTTCGCTGTTCGACATCCTAATTAGTGACTGTCGACATGAAGCGGGGGTTGTCTGTCTCTCTTCACATCAATTACTCACCATAACTTGTGGGCACTACTTCGGTGTGCGATTCTTCATGTCTCGAAAAGATCCTACTCGTATAAAGGGCGGCGAGTGTAAAGACGTTCGACAACAGAAGACAACAGACGAGTATTTTCCATTTTAGCGAGAGGCGTTCCCTTTCTACAAATGCAGGTTTCAGGTTACCAGGTTCATCTTCTGACTCCCTGGCAGACAGGATTTTGTATTCGGGTGCCATCTTCGACGAGATAAAATTCGGTATCTATCTGAGGCAAAACATGAACGTAGAGGTAACGAAGAATACAGAGTCAGCAACCGCAGCTCCTCCACTAGAGACTCTATGGCCAGCCAGATACCGAGGCTGAGCCCTTCTAAGGTACCACGATAGGTAACGAGTTTCAAGAGGAACAGCTGACCACGGAGGAGACGGTAAAGCAGTCAGGGAATCTAGAAGTAAGTTAACAGAGAACTAAAATTGTCTATCAACCGCTAATTATCCGTGGCTGGGGAATTGATAAGTCCCACAGCGCTACCGATGCATGGGGCCAAAAGCTTGCATGGGGCCAAACTTCGACACACCGTCGGACTTAGGACCGTTTTGGCAAGAGGCTTAGCTGCGTATTACTTTAGATCTAAAGTCGTATCCATTTCCCGCAAACGATGATCTGGGTTTCTCCTGTTTGGTGGTATGTTGCGTTTCTTTCCGAAAGGAACGCAAGAGAAATTCCACAGTCCTAACTACAAAGTACTGTGAGTGTTACACATTACCACTGAGGGGTTTTATGTATGAGTGATATAATCCATATTCTTCCAATGAATTAATCTGAAAATGCGGCTTTCTTTCTGGCGACGGGCCTCCCAATACTCCAGCGTCCCTGAGTCGGACGACCCTGAAGATGCCCGTTCACCCTCACCAGCAATAAAAAAACGGGAGCCTTTGTGGTGGATATTTGTATCAATAACTACATTTCTCTGCTTCTTCTCAGTCGTCACTTTTGCGCTATCGTTCTTCCCATCATCATTTGTGCCGTTGAGGCAATGCGGGAGTCCTACTGTACGCCGCGAATGGAGGACACTGGAGCGCAATGAAAGATTGGCATATGTACAAGCAGCTCGCTGCTTGACCGAATCACCATCCTCGAGGCGATCAAATACTTCAATCCATGATGACTTTGTGCTCCTCCATAGTCGGATTGGAAACTACTGTATGTACAGCCTCGGTGTACTGTCTGGTGGAAAGCCACGACTAATGAAATATATAGCTCATAATGCCGCACCTTTTCTTCCGTGGCATCGATATTTTATCCATCTATATGAGCAGGCTCTGCACAAGCATTGCAACTATACCGGCGTTTTACCGTGCGTTCTCAGCTTCTACCCTTCTCTTGGCTAGCGACTGACAAATCTGCGTTTTACGGGTACAGTTATTGGGATTGGTCTCGAGATTGGAAAGACCTGAGTAAATCTCCCGTCTGGGATAACGAGACTGGATTCGGGGGCAGTGGGACCGGTGCCGAGAGTGTCGCCCACGGTCACTGTGTTGTCGATGGTCCTTTTGCCGGGGCACAGGCTGCTTATTATGAGGGGAATTATCGCCCTCACTGCCTGTCTAGAGGCTTCCTCCCAGATGAGGTGATTCAGAGAGCTGGAAAAGTCGCAGTTCAACCGGCGAAACTCAACCCGGTCTTCGAAGAGCAAGACTATTATGACTTCCTGCTCAAGGTGGAACAGGTCTCTCACCTAACAATTCCGTATATCGTCCAGGGAGACTTTTCGAAGGTTACTGCTCCGAATGGTAAGTTATCTCATCATAGATGTTCCTCATTGTTTTCAATCAGTTCTAGCTCATACTTACGGCAAATACAGACCCCGTCTTCTTCCTTCATCACGGCCAAGTGGATCGTGTCTGGTGGATTTGGCAACAGCGTCACCATCGTGATGGAAATTTCTTAGGGGGTTACGATGGCATTTCGCGAAATGACTCTACTGTTTCCGCGCACCTAACAGACATGCTCGATTTTGGCGATTTCGCACCTGGCGTTAGTGTGAACGATGTGATGGATACGCAGGCAGGCATCCTGTGTTATCGATACGACAACTTATGATAATGCATATATATACAGAGAATGGACAAAATAAATGAATATAATAATGGATGTCGCTGCCTTTGTCGTCTATAAAGCTTCAGTTATCTCCACCTAATTGTCCAGGGCGCGCCAGGATGTTCAAACACACTAAAGAGTCAAAATGAGTAGGACCACTGGCTGGTGAATGTAATTACACCCAAATTGGTCACTCATATACCTATTGTGCTTTGGGGGCCTATATCAGCGATAATTAGTCGAAACGTTATACTAGAAGCCTGACTACCAACCATTAAGACACATGTACTGTCGAGAGATGCGCCCGTGAAAGGAAACATACATGGCAAGGATATAACTTAGAAGATTATACTTCCTAAATTTCAAAAGACATTAATGCCTCAATTACTTATATTCGAAGACTTCAAACAGTTCAATTGCTGCCAAAGACACTTCGGAGGCCTCCCTACTACATAGTATTACATATTCGGCTTTACGTTATTATTATTCGAATATGCAAATATGTCACAGTCGAGGCCATATTATGAACAAGTAATATACAAGGCGCATGAGTCTCAGTCCAAACTTGGCGGGTTATGTTGGATACTCCATGCAGGCTTGCCTTCACCAAACACTATTATTAATTGCAAAATGGAACGGCGTGCGTGCTTGAGACGGGATATTACGTTTGCTATTGGCTGGGCTTCCCTCATAATCTTCTAGTCTGGCGTGACTAACCATCGCATTTATCATCGTCGCTTATAACAGCGACGAAGACAACATATCGAAAGCTTTCTGTTGATTTGTAATAAACCATCTCCGTCCGAGGCGGGGTTCCAAATGCTGCAATATAACCCCGCAATGATGACGATGTTTCCTCACCTGACTGAGTGTAGACCAAATATATAAGTAGAGTTGTTCGGATTCGCTTTGTAACACGTTCAAGTCTTATCATCTTAATCCCCTCAGTTACACCTCTCCCAATGGCCGACAAACTATATATTGCCGAGACTCCTAAGGAGGTCAAGGAAGCTAAAGGGCTGCACCTTATCACGCAGAGCACGCCCAATGGTCAAGCCACGCAGATCATCCTAGAAGAATTAGCAGATGTGTACGGGACTGAATGGACTACGACACTGATAAATATTTCCACGAACGAACAAAAGAAGGAGTGGTTTCTCCGTCTGAACCCCAACGGACGTATTCCCACTCTGGTGGACAACGCACGATCGCCTCCATTCCCTGTGATTGAGACATCTGCTCAATTGTTGTATCTAATTGATACATATGATAAACAACACCAGTTCGGTTTTGCCGATGAGTTGGAGCGCAACGAAGCAATCCAATGGCTCTTCTTCTGGCATGGAGGCGGTGCACCCTATCAGGGCCAGGTGAACCATTTCACCAGGGTTGCCCCTGAGAAGATCCCCTGTATGTGTGCAATCTAGTTCTGTTCCTGAATTCTCACGACTACTCTGCTGACTCCGTGTTTTGTTTAGATGCGATCACGAGATTCAGGAACGAAACTCTTCGCGTATTCGGCGTGCTCGAGATCCAGCTCTCCGGCAAGTTCACCGGAGAGCCAAAGGAATACCTTGCAGGAAAAGGAAAGGGTAAATACAGTGTGGCAGACATCAAGACATGGCCGTGGATTAAAAACTGGGAGCGCAGCGGCTTCACCAAGGAAGAAGTGTCGGAATTCCCACACCTCCTGAAATGGATCGACCGTATTGCCGCACGTCCAGCAGTCCAGCGTGGTATTGGAAGCAAATATAGTCAGCAATGACTCAGTTCCCGTATTTAACTAAATGTCCCATGGATGCGATGATTAATTGGTGGATTCGGCCCTTCTCGTTATTTATGGCGAATATCGCGCCAACTGGCGGCAGATTCCCAAGGTGTTCTGTTCCAAACTTAACGCGCATTCATTACCCACATGGGGAAACAGGTGATAAGGTTTATCAGTATCTGAGCTCTTAAATAACGGTCTTTAGCCGAACGAATCATGATCCATGCGTTCGGGGACGATGTTGGGATCTCCGCAGGTGGACATATGCAATGTGTTCCGGTATACATGGGCCTCGCATACTATCATGACCACAAGCATAACACCATATATCAATCGTATGAAGCAATTAATTCCTTTCGATATCACTCGAATGTCCTTAAATTCTTCAGAAATGTAATAGGATATCCGCTCCGTCCGGTCTAGATATTGAATCAATTTGCAGGAACCCCGCATCCGGCAATCAAGAGTGGGGAGAGCAGCCCATACCGCACTGATAATGAAGAAGCATCACACTGGTCCAGCTCTCCGACCCAGCTAGCCGGTTATACTTTTTTAACTCAAGCGCGATGATTATCAACCCCGTGTTATTAGCTCCAATTAGTCAATCCAAAGACTAAGAATTTAGAAGTACGGCTTTCTGCCCGATAGAATGCGCTGATGACTTCCACGCTCCCAGCGTTCAACAACGTAACATGCTCGCTAACAAGGGCAGTTTTTGATCGATGGCAAGTACCTCTCCGCAGTATACTCCTGGCAGTCCGCGCCCATATCGATCAAAGAGACGCCGTCCATGCGATCGCTGTCGCCATCGCAAACTGGGGTGTCGAATCGACCATGAGCCTCCGTGCGAACGTTGCAAGGCAGCAAGGGTGGACTGCACTTTTGTTTTAGCCGTCGAACCTCGTTCGAATAAGGTGAAGAAGCAAGAACTTGACTTGGGAAGAGAAATGCTTAATTGGGACGCCATAGCGGCATCTGAAGGTTTTCCAAACAGCTCGCTTGATCGCTATGGCGATTTTGCGCCGGAGATATCAGCAGGGGAAGATGCCATGGAAGATGTGCTTTCACCACAGGTCTACAATGAAGACCCGTCTGCGAATGATGACCAATCTCGCAATTATCACAGTGAAGATGCAGAACATCCGCTCGATCTATCACCTGCGTCTTCTATCAAAGCGAGCTCATCACCGCAAGGCATCGGCTCCGAGACTTCTCAGCGAGAGACCCATGCAGCAACGAGTCACTCTCTTGATGAAATGCAAGATTTCACCGCACAGTTGTTTGGAATATCTGCGGAATCAGATCCCTGGCTGCTACGACACTGTCGGTTTGATGAGCACGGCGTTCGCAGATTCTACAAGGTGCATTTCCGTAATGTAGCCGATGTCAGCGAGCCTGAGCAAGTTCCTGTTCATTTCATGATTGCATCAAATGATCTTGTAGAAGGATTCAAGGGTGATACTGCTCTATCACCTCCAGAACATGATTCAAGAATTGAGCTGGAAAATCTGATTCCTACTGAAGATGGTCGCAGGTTGTTCAAACTGTAGGTGAATCAATCAGTAGTATATCTGTTCTATCATGTCATGTTTGCTGAAACAACATAGGTTTTTGACACACGTGTTCCCTTTGTTTCCTGTTGTATCACGTTCACAGCTACGAGTCGAGGCTTCATCTTTATTACCGGAAGTTTCCGAGATGCAAAGGATTCCTACCCATTTACTGGCTGCCGTCTATGCATCTGCTATACCGTTCGTACCATACGACAGTTATTTATGTGTTTCAAATGTCTACAGGAAACCACCAGCAGACCAGATCTGGAGGATCGCCTATCGCGACATTCAGATACACATGCACAATCCGCGGCTTTCGGTCCTCCAGGCAGCACTTCTCTACCAACATAAGCCTCGATCGGGATCCACAAGTGCTGTTGCAGATACACCTTTCCATTCGTCCTTCGTGGGAGCTGTCGTTGGCCTTGCAACCTCTCTAGGGCTGCACCTAGACTGCAAGACCTGGCGTATTCCGTCCTGGGAGAAACGTTTGCGAAGAAGGTTATGGTGGATAACTTTCTCGGAAGATAAATGGCGTAGTCTTTCATCTGGGCGTCCCTCATTTATCAACAGGGACGATTGGCAAGTGTCCGAGCTTACAGATAGCGACTTTGAGATGGATACCGCATCATCGCACCTTGACACGATCCTTAATGTATCCAACGATGAAATACAACAAGCGCTTCCCTTCCGTCTCCTCTGCAGCCTAGCGCAGATCGCGGAAGATGTCTATAAAGCTTTCTAGTAAGTCCCTTTGCCTGATAAATCATGTAGTTGTGTGTGGCTGGATGACAATTAACTTAGAACTTACAGTACTGTTCGTACAACTGCGGAGCTCTCTACGGATATCCGCGCTTCATTAGAGACAGTTCGCCCCCTCCGTGGACGACTGAGCCGCTGGTACTCATCTCTTCCAGAGTCACTTCGGTTACGCAAAATATTCGAGTCCGAGCCGTCAATCGAAGAGGTTGGACTAACAGCTCCTGTACATTTCGCCTATTTAACCTTAGAGTTGTACCTCTATCGTGCTGTGCTACGTCCGTTGGCGAGAAACGGTCCAGCAGGGCCTCAGTGCGTGGCCCTGGATAATTCGGCAACGCAGGAAGATTTTGCTATTGAACCAGACATTCGTGCTGGAGCAGAGGCAGTCATCGATGCAGCCGAAAGGTGCGCAGAAGTAGTGATCGAATTCGTCACCAACCTTAACTCGTCTGACTTTTGTGGATTTTGGTATTCTTGTAAGCATGACACGCATCTAAATGTCTCTGGCATATAAGACAACGGCTAACGAACACCCAGGGTCACGAGTCGGTTTTGCTGTCATGTCGAATTTCGTCGTGCTGCTTCTCATCCAAGCGCCGACAGAAGCCCGTGCATCCAAAGCTCGCAAGCTTGTGGAGAGATGGAGAAAGGTCTTACGCCTGCAGAGCCGATACCATGAACAAATGAACTTGGGCATGTTGCGGCTCGATGCAATGCACTGGATCGGGGTCGACGAGACATTTAGACTCTCCTCACGTGTTGATAACGCTATCCACGCTAATGGAATCGAATGAGAGAACACCTTGTGCCGTACTCACGACTTTCCTTTTCTTCTTACTCAGAACTCTCCTGGGACAAACTTACGAGCCAGGCTTGTACCTGGTTCACGAAGGCCCAATAACCGGCTGGCCTCACATCGTACGGTGTACCTCTGTAAGGTCCAATGACTAGGCGCTTGCATCCAGAATGGCATTTCTTCTCCAAGAGTGCTACATAAGCATAACTGGCACGGTCAGATATCTCATTAGGGAGCATAAAGGCACCGGAATTATGACGTACAAGGCTTTGAAAACACATGGTCCAGCTCGCTTCGACCATCAAGAGGGTCCGACATAAAACATGTCGCATGTCTATCTAGACTAGAGTGTCCTCTCTTTGGCCTCCTGAAATAACGACTCCTACTGGACCTCACGTTTTACGTCACATACATCTCATTTGTCAGCTGTCCAATGACTTGTGTTCAAACGGAAGAGGATCGCATTGAAAATATCGACAGTACGTGATATAAAGCGAATAGTCTTCTGAACAAATACCCCTCAAGCTACGGTACAAGACATATTCCCAGATACTCGGTCATCCTTGATCCTTTCAGTTCAATCGCATGCTTATTCTTCTCATATATCCCTGCCGTTACTGCTTGCCACGTCCAATCCAATGTCAGCAACAAACAGGATTTGCTTCAAACCATGACGCTCGACAGAAAACGAACAAGAAAATACCCATCCTCAAATACGACCTACAATAATACATATCTCCAGAATCAGATGTATTTTCAAGATCCTTCTAGTCTTTACGTTTCAGTGCACGCTGACATTTTAACATTTTTGCATCATGATGCGCTCGGGAGGCGTTCTTTTGACGTCAGGGGATATTTCAGTGTTTAATTCTGATATAAGAGGGTAACCGAACCGTCGGGAAGGCTTCTTGAGGCGACATAGAAATACATCTATTCCTTTGTTAAATCTATATCTTCTGGAGCAAGAAAGATACGAAACGATTGACCTCAAAAGTCTGAAACGATACTTGGGAGACTTTGGGCCTTCTTCTAAACCAACTTGTCTTCTTCGTTTACTCAATATCAAATTCTCAATATCAAATTCCCAGTCCTGTTTCAATAAAGAAGCAAATAGACCACCATGTCTGAATCATCCAAGGTCCGCATTGGCGACTTCAATATGCCGCGCGAAGAGTGCTCGGACGTCCTTCGCGAAGAAGACCCCGAGAAGAGCCGCGAGGATCCTCACGTCGCACACGATCGGAAGGGCCGAAAGCGAGGTCAAAACCAACCTCGTCGTGCTCCTACGGCGAACAAACATACGGGAGGAGGTGGATCAGCAGCGAAGAGGCTGAGTCGGTCGCGGTCGAAGGGTGCGACAAAGCCAAGTTCCAGAGGGAAGCCAGACTATAGATATGCTTATTACTAGTGGTGCAGTTTACATAGGTGGATTATTTGTGCCAAGGCATATGTAGAGATGAGCATGGAAGGGGTTGATGAATAGATAAGTTATTGCAGAAAGAGAACCTATTGGCTCGAGTCTGAAGAGAACTGGTTATACGTCGGAGAGTCTAGTATTGCACTGTACCGTCGATTAGGGACGAGACAAGAAAACATCTTAGTAAATACATCAATATATGTAGTGAAGAGATGAAACAGAAATAAGATCACTCTTCCACGTCGTATTCCATATCGCACTCCCCGTCTTCCTCAGATTCCTCTATATCCTCCGTAGTATTGTCTTCTAGGACACTATCCAGTTTCTCATCGAGAAAAGTCTCCATCACATAGCTAAGGATTTCTTCTTCCGCAAAACTTTTTGTAGGTGAGTCCTTGGATTCTTCAAATGTACCGTCCAAAAATACATCTGGCGCATAATGGTCTGATGCGCGACACGCCAGTGCTACAAGCATGGATCGTCGCAGATACGGACCTGGTATAGCCCATAAGGTACCTTTGGCCTCAACTTCTGCCACCCACTGAAGATTTGACGCGCGACGCTTATGAAGGAGATATATCATTATAAAACGAAAATAAAGGTATCTCTTTGCAGGGCGGCTATTTGAAAGGAAGTTTAAGGGCTTGCCGTGGATGTCCTTCCATGGTCAGCAGTAACGGAATAAGACTTAAGATCTTAAGACTTAAGATCTATCGACGTACCTTAAAGCATATGGTTTCATCCATAGCCAGTATCACATTATCCATTATTTCTTGATCGATAACGAGGCATTTCCAGCGAGTTGCTACGTCCCCTGGTTGAGGACGTATTGGCATAATCACTATTTGATCAGTATCTAGACATTTCTCAAGTGTAAAAAAAGTGTCAGGACTTCCAGAAAAGGATGTTAGTAGTGACATAGGAAGTAATGGAAATAACAATCCTTACCATTACGCTTGTCCATTGATACCCGCAGTTGGCTTGCTCCGAAGAGATAAGATAGCTCTTCTGACTCCAGGGACTCTGGGACAAGATGAGCAGCTACCACCGAGGAACTCGGATGGACACGTCCGAGGATATGACACCATACAACTTATTCATGTGGCTGGGCTTGGAGATATCCAATTACACCTTGACAATGTCTCGACTGGTTGTGTTTCGAGCCTCGCGTTGACAGCTTTCTCGCTGCCGCCATCTTGTCTGTCACGACCTATATAGGTGTTCTGTCGTAGGATGAAGTGAGCGCCAAGTAACCATATAGTCTCTTAGCTGAGCTATAGCCGACTGCCTTTTTGCTATTTCCTATCTTGTATTAGTTATCCTGGTTTTAAGAATAAAGATCTCAGAACTCACAAACACAGCATTTTCTGCCCGCATATATTTCCATACCGTTGCTTCGCGGTCCCTATTCAGTTGGAAGACTGTCCAGTCCCAGTCTGTTGTAGAGTCTGAATCCAGGACAGAACCAATTTCTCCTGGGCTAATCTGAAGTGGTTTGATAATAAAACAACCTGAATCTGTCAGCTATTTGGTATGGGCCTTGTGCAGTTTATAAAGTACCTTTAGCCTCAACTTCTATCGAAGCTCTATTCGCATCATTTGTGGAGAAAAGCACATGAAGTATAAGTCTTATAAAAAGAAATTGGAGCTTAGCCATTCGACCAAAAAGAAGACACCCTGTTAGGGTCTGCCTTGACTTGATAAAACATCCAAGAATATGTTTTTTCAGAGCGGTTATTCGAAAGAAAGGGTGAATAAGGCCGTTGTTTGGCGCGTATGTACTTCTACGTGGTCAGCAGTAATGAAATAATCTTAGTTTCTTTTGCATGCTCCGAGTATGTCGATTTCGACAACCATCGGAGAGCAGAGCTCCTGGCTGAGTCTGAGGCTGTGGCTGAAGACGCCCGTTGAATTTCTCACGCACATGTTACCAGAACTTGGATGTAAGAGAAGTGTGTCTATCTGAAACCAATAGGGGCACTTCCGTGCAAGGAGGCCACTGAGTCTCTTAGATGGGATAAGACAAGATTTATAATGGTATTTCAATTTAGGAGGTATATAAGGAATCGCAAGACCGTATGTTAATTAGAACTTGATATTGGTGCCTATACATAGAAGAGAGTCGTTTCGTAGTCATATACTTAAGAAGAAGAAGAAGTGCACTTCTAGAATCAAAATAAGGAATCAACTCCGTTGCTGCGTCCGGGTCACTATTTAAATTAGCCTAGTCCAGTATTGGAAGGGACTTACCGTCTAGATCAAACGCGTAAGCTAAGCATTTGTGAATCTTCATATTTTGACTATGGAGTGATATGCGGCCTCCATTCACACGATGATAGTTGACTGACTTAGGCAGCGGAGCAATTGCATCCTTTGCTCGCATAAGAATTGCACGAAGTAATCAGGAATCGTAATTTGTAGCTCCAAGGTCTCTTGATACCGTATAGAACATGGTTTGGAGATGAACCTGGGGTAGATCTACAATAGCCGTCTTTGTGAGAAGCGCATTACTCATTCTACTCGTATGAATTGACAAAAGGTGGAGTGACCAAATGTAGTGACAACCCCGGTAAGTTAATTCAAACCGCCTAGTTTCGACGCTATGGGTATACACGTATTGGCACACTGTATGATTTTCACGGGTAGGACTTTTTGAGGACATCTACGAAGAATAGACATACAATCTTACTATCAAGATCTGGTTATCAAAGGTGTCTTGAGTATGTAGATGAGAAGGGATTGTATAGATATTGTTTGCTGATCCTATTACTTGGAACTAGAACAACTTGGGTTGAAAACAAACAATAATCAGTAATCAAGCATCAAGTTTCTTGGTAAAGACAGTATAGTATGGCATGAGCGGAAGGATGATTCCAGGGAATGACACGCTCAAGAACGATGTCCGGAAAGCAGCATAAGAGCCAGGGGAATTTCTGAGTTTCACGTCAAATCTATTCCTCTTCCTCGCTCTCTTCGTCACTCTCCGCATTCTCGAGCCATTCGAGGAAGGGCTCAGCAGCCTTACGGACCTTCCTGCTGGTGGCACTGTCGACATACTTCTTGCTAGCCTTAGAACCCCAGGCCTTGAGCACGTCCTCAGATACGAGGTCATGCTGGTAGTACTGGAGCAGGATAGCGGGCACCTGAGGGATAAGGTCAGGGTGGTCCTTGCCGACAAAACGCTCGGTACCACCAAGGAAGGCCTTCTCGTGGCGATCGGAGGTGATCATCTTCTTAAGCATGGAGGCGCGGTTACCGATCTGCTTGACGATCTTTTCATCGAAGACAGTCTGGGCCAACACAGTCAAGGTCTTGTGCTTGCTTTCGATGCCAAGCTCCTTCGCCTTCATGTAGATTTCGATGTCGCTGACATCAGAAACACCACCTTCCTTGCCTTCGGCGGTGCTGATGATCCAGCTTCCAAGCTGGTCATAGGCGCTCACGCCATCGCCTTCTTCCTCGTCAGCATCTTCAATGACCAGAGCACGCTTGAGGTCAGAAGGAAGCTCCTTGGCACGGGCCTTAACAGCTTCTTCCGAGACGTCAACGGCCCAGTTGTCATCGTCGACATCACCGTTCTCGTCAAGTCTCTGGGCTTCCGCGTTGATACGACGAGTAAGTTCATCGTCACTGTTCGCCTCAATAGCGAGGTCTTCCGCTTCGCCATCTTCTGAGTTGTTGCTGTCGCCTGGGCTGCCGTCTTTATCTCCGTTTTCTGTCGCATCACTCTTATCCTTGTTCCGTTCACGGCGGCTCTTCTTGGAGGATTTGTCCTTCTTGCCCTTGGTAGGTTGGTTCCTGATAATGAAGGTGCTCAACTTCAGGCGAGGGTCAACCTCGGAGCGCTGACCACAGGCCTTGCAGTCAAGCAGGATCCGACCGTCCTTGATGACCACATCGGTTTCCGGGTTCTTACACTTCTTGCAAAGAACGAACTTGGAAATGAATCCGTCCAGATAGTCCTGGAGCTTTGGGGCGTCATGAGCACCGTTAATGATCCAGCGATCGTCGGTAGGCTTTGCGTTGGCCTGGGCACCCAGCTCGAATCCGAAATACTTGATAACGTAAGATGGGGGCCGGCTGAGAGACTGGGCGACCGAGTTCAGGTTGACGACAACGGTCTTGATGCCGTTACCTTTACCTTCGATCTTGGACTGGAGTTTCTCCATCTTGTAACGGTAGAAGGGATCGGTGACATCCCGGCGGATATTGACGGTGGCCATGATTGCGGTGGTCTGGTCGTTTTAGTGTATTAATGAAGCTGGCGTTGTCGCGGAGCGGGCAAAAGGAGTCTGAACCGGTATGGCGTTATTGGAACAAGACATGCGTCACAGATTTCCTCGTTTTCCTATGTTGATGAATTGTTGTGGATAAGACTGGTGTCGACAGACGGTTGACACAGCGGAAATGGGCAGCCCAGCAGGTTTCAACCACAGGATCTCGAATGTATACTACAAGGTTTCCGCACGAAGCGAAAAGTTTGCAGCTTGAGCGGCAGATGGTGTTCGAAATCTTTCACGCAGGACGAATACATAGACAGTTTGCTCAAAGTCGATCTGTGGCTTTCTCTGGCAGGGGAAGAGAAACCAACGGATGGTTCTTGCTGTCCGTCACTCGCGGACACGGTGGCGGCGTGGGAGTTGTGAAGGCCGAAGTTGGCTGCAGTGAACTGGGAGCGTGGCAGCTGGAGTGCCAGTGATAAAATTCAGAAGCGTCAAGTGTTGGGATGATAGTGAAGTCGACGGTGAAGAACGTCGATGGCAAAAGACACGTTGTGTGGAAGGAGAAGAAATTTGACGGTAGGAAAAGGAAGACGCCGGAGTTTATAGCGAGTCTCTGCCTCCGCCTGCCTCGACGCGCGCTCCTGGTTGGCCCGTCGGAATTTGGCTGACTCAGCGCAGCACGTGCCTTCGCGATGGCTTCTGGAATGGTGGCTTCGCTTACTTATCCTGTTTGGGTAATTCGTGGCACGTGCTCTGGAGCTCCAGCGGGGATGAAAGAGGAATCTCTTGGCAGACGATAATGCTGCAGATAAATCCAACAAGCTAATCAGCGTTTTTGTATATATATTCTGCTGAAACATTTTGCTGGGATATCCTAGCTTGTATTATATGAGAATATAACTGTTGAATTTTTCTGGTAAGGCTCAATGTCATTTTTTTATCTTTTGATTTCTTCCAGCCATGTCTTGCCCCGCCGTCACACTACCTTTCTGCGGGTTATATCTCACCGATAACGGACCCTTGTCAATCCAGAAGCCATTGTCCTGCAGTTGCTAAGTGAAGCTCTGTGATACTTTATTCTCTTTCATGTATTTTGTTCCACTTCTCTTTATTACCTATCCATTAATCCCTGTATGATGATCTTCATCTCTGCATAGATCTCAGAACGTTCTACATACGAAGCTCTGGGAACCCCTCCTGCTACTTCAACACCCAGCATGTCATTCTAGTTTATAGATCAGATTATTGACTAGTATTTCTGAGACCACAGAGATATCCCGGGCCATACTTCAGCGCGTGTCCCCTCCTTCTAAGGAGCTGCATTCACGATGGCAGTCAACCTGTCTCTCTACCTAGTCACAGACTCAACGCCCGCTATTCTCAAGGGACGAGACCTTTGCAATGTCGTGGAAGAGTCTCTCAAAGGAGGTGAGTGCAGACTCTTGGGAGCCCGACTCCGATTTTAACGACACTAACGCTATAGACAGGAGTCACAGTTGTCCAGTATAGAGAGAAGCATAGCGACACAGGGGTGATGATTGAGACTGCAAAGAAGCTTCACGAGATCACGAAAGCTTACAATGTACCATTGATCATCAATGACCGGGTCGATGTCGCTGTGGCCGTTGGAGCAGAAGGTGTCCACCTGGGACAGGACGATATGAGTACGTCGCCAACCTATTCGACCTTGTCTACTGACGGGCGTGCTCACAAACGGCAGATGTCGATGATGCAAAGAAGCTTCTTCCAGAGAACGCCATTATTGGCGTCACTGTCGCTTCAGTTGAAGAAGCCAAGCGAGCTGTCGAGCAGGGGGCTGACTACCTTGGCGTTGGAACCATGTTTGCAACACCAACGTAAGCAATACAATCTAAAGTGCAAAAGACTGTTGCTCCAGAGCTAATATTACAATAAAACAGGAAGAAGGATACAAAGTCCATCATTGGTACCGCAGGCACCAAAGAGATCCTGAATGCTCTCGCCGACCTGGGCCGTCCAGTCGGAACCGTTTCTATTGGTGGAATTAATCAATCCAATGTGCAGCGCGTTATATACCAATCTCAAGGTACCAAGAAAGGCCTGGATGGTGTAGCTGTTGTTAGTGCCATCATTTCTGCAGAAGACCCCAGAGCAGCAGCTTCAGAGTTATCCAAGCGCATCAGCACCCTTCCTCCTTTCGCAAGCATCCCGCCAACGCCACGCGAAAATGAAGCAGCGTTGTTATTGAACGAGGTACCATCTCTGGTTACTAAGGTGGCTAAGGATCGTCCGCTTGTTCACAGCATGATCAACTTCGTTGTTGCCAACTTCGCTGCCAACGTCGCTCTCTCCATGTAAGTCGAACAGCTGCCCCTGCGATACTGCTTTAAAATTGGAATTGACAACAGAACACCAGCGGTGCTTCGCCAATCATGTCTCCTTATGGAGAAGAAGCCAACGACCTCTCTACGTTCGGAGGGGCTCTTCTCATCAACATGGGAACCCTTAACAGTGAGAGCGTATCGAACTACCTCAAAGCTATCCTAGCATACAATGAGGGCGGAAACCCCGTTGTCTACGATCCCGTTGGAGCAGGAGCCACTAAAATTCGAAAGACTGCCGTCAAGCAGCTCATGGCTGGCGGCTACTTTGACCTGATCAAGGGCAACGAAGGAGAGATTAGGGAGGTCTTTGGCAACAGTGCGGGAAGGCAGCGAGGAGTCGACAGCGGGCCAAGTACCCTAAACAACCGCGAAAAGGCTACTCTTGCCAGAGACCTTGCCCGCCGTGAACGTAAGCCGTCCTAAATACCTGGGAATGGTTTTATCATGGACTAACACTCCCCTCAACATAGGTAACTGCGTCCTTCTTACT
Source organism: Paecilomyces sp. COH1141 (assembly GCA_003123655.1). Taxonomy (NCBI): domain Eukaryota; kingdom Fungi; phylum Ascomycota; class Eurotiomycetes; order Eurotiales; family Thermoascaceae; genus Paecilomyces; species Paecilomyces sp. COH1141. Next base: position 86,719 of record QBDR01000013.1, read on the forward strand.
GGAGATGTCGACTATCTCAGTGATGGAAACCGGGTCTTTGCCGTTGGAAATGGCCACGAATTTTTGGGACAGATCACTGGAGTATGTACCACAGGAAGCACACCATAGATTGTTTCATTGATAGCTAACTCGTTGATAGACCGGCTGTTCGCTGGGAACTGTCACCGGAGCCTTCCTAACTGTCCACCGTACCGACAAACTTCACGCTGTCCTTGCCGGACTGCTGATGTTTGAAATCGCAGCCGAGAATGCAGCTGCAAAGGAATACGTACGCGGACCTGGTAGCTTCACTCCAGCTTTTCTAGATGAGCTGTATGCTATCCGCCAGGCCGCTAGTCGTGGCGATAACAGCTGGTTTGCGGGCCGTGCCAAGGTCCAGGAGATCCATCTATAATTTTCACATTACATAACAATTGTGAATAGTCATGATGACGCTCGAGGCCTATCTCAAGCTATTACCGTGTCTTCTGTCACGTACAGTTTCCATTTTCTGATTTCGGATTTACATCACCATCTGTCCCTTGGAAGAAATAAAAGCATAGATAAGATCAAAATCGCAAGATAGCTCTAATGATATAGACATTTCCTTCAAATCTATTAACCAATATGTTCGAGCTCTGATTTAGATCTTACAGAAAACATCTAGTGCCCCCTTCGTCTGTTCCTTCGTATCCTTTACCAATCCAGTGACAGCTTTGAATTCTCCCCTCTTAGCATCACCCAGGATCTCAAAGAGAAGACTCTCACTGGTGGTGACAATGGCACCGGCATCCCGCAGTCGTGCCAATGCAATACCCCTTTCTCCCTCGTTGCAACTGCTCACTCCATCCGCAGCGACATATACTCTGTGTCCGAGAGCCAGCAGATCCAAAGTCGTCTGCGTAACGCAGATATGGGTCTCGATGCCCACAATGATTACATCAAGCGGCGTGTTGTTTCCAGAGGTAGCATTGTTGCTGGTTGTCGGAGAAGTCTCCGGGAGTAAAGCGCGAATCTCAGGCGTGACCATCGAGAATAGCGTCTTGTCCACATCGGCGCGCACATGTGGGCCAGTAAGGTATGGCTTTAGTTCGGAGACGGTGTCGCCCAGACGAGCACGGTTCTGCGTTGTTACAAAGACGGGGATCTGGAGCGGGGAGGAGGCTTTAAGCAGTTTCTCGGATGTCGAGATACTGAAGAGAGTCCAGTTTGTCAATAGATGAAAGATGCATAACGGCGGGACGCAATTGAAGAAACTCACAGCTTCTGGTACTCGTATATAGCAGATCTGAACTTCTCCTGGACATCACAGATGCTGTTTCATAACCAACCGGTCAGCTGGTATAGTCATTATTCATGGTATCATCATCCACGAAAAGCAATCGAATAAGAATGGTGAAGGTTCAATTGCAGACATACAAGAGAGCCGGATTTCCTAAATATTTGTCAAGTCGTATCAGCAGGCAGTTCAAATGTGTCCCGTACATAGAGAATCAAAAATAGAATAAAATTTATCCAGGGCAAAACATACTGATCCGCATAGCCTTTGTAACTGCTGCCATCGTGCCTAATGACCGCCTCCCCTGTGCTTCACTTAATACTGGCTGTCTAAAGACTTTCAATCCAATGCCTGCTTGAGGTCCAGAACGTGACGTGTGCGGAACACTTGTCGTGAATACTCCTCTGCTCAAGAAACAATGGAGACGATATGATGGGCGGAATACCGACGTCGAGGTGGCCGCGAACATGACGAGCGGGGAAACGGAGCGGTTTGGATTGCGCTGCGGAGGAAGTCGGCGGGGAGAAAGATGCGGTGCGGGGAATGGACGTCGGAAAGAGAATCTCCTCGGCCGAGTCAACGCGACAGCACGTATGCTCAAGCATCCAGATAGTGTTCAATCGGATGAAGCTTATATGGTCGGCCAGAATATAATGATTATGACATTATTTTAAAGCCCTCGATTGGTCGCTGATAGTTACCAGGTTATTGATGGTGCTGTATGCTATGTATCTGCCACTATTCCGTACGGAGGATCCGAGCATACATATTGAGCTTACGGAAAGTGTAACTTTGATATTTCTCTGCCAATGGGAAGGAATCGCATGATGCAGAGAATATCACGCGGTATGTAATCCGACAGTAAATGACATATCTGTGCCCAATTTTTGAACTTGGCGGTATGGGCAAAGGAATACCGCAGGCATTCATTTAACACGAGCAAGGTAAGAAGTATATGCAACCCTGGTACCAGTACCCTTATATCAGGATGACCTTACCCGTCAAAGTTTAGGCGGGCGCCTAGCTATGACCAGCAAAGGACATCGCTATGTATTTAACTTGAGCATCCTGCCATAACTGAAGGTCGTTATCTCGTACTTCGTCTTAAATACTAAGTCAATTCCTACGTGTCTTCCCTGTTCCAAAAGCATCATGGGACCTGAGTATGAGAAATACGCAATCGAACTCGGTCTGCTTGGTACTGGACAATCTGTCGACCTTTCTGAAAAGCTCAAGGGTTCTGAACTCCGAAGCCTCCGTGAAAGACTCGAGAATCGTCGAAACCAACTTCTAAATGATACGACGCGTGATCAAATTCTGACTTTTTCGAATATCTCAGTATCGATAATCTTGCTCAGTAATGATTCCAGTCCGGCTAGCAAATACGCTCGTTTGAGTTACGATATCACGACCCGAAATCTAATTGCTAAAATCTCGTTCTCTCCAGAACACGGGCGTGCGTCAAGGTCCTTTAATCTCTGCATTTGCTTTGAGCTGCGCGATATGGGCCTAGAACATGAAATATTGCCTCTGGGGAGTGCGACAACACGAGTAGGAGATTACATAAAAGAAGCAGATGAGTGTTGGGGACCAAGCTGCCATAGGGCAGATAACAGCCGTTTTGGAGGTTGGCCTTTCAGAATCAACCTAAAGATTGACAAACAGTTCACGGGAATGGCTAGAAGCAAAAGACTCGGGGGTTCAGCTAGCAATAACCATGAACGTCTCCCGAGATTCCCCAAGATTTATCATCCAACGGTGGGAATTGTGTCCTCTGGAATCATCTGTTGACACACAGGAAGCGCCTAGGTCAGCTGCTTGTACAGATGAAATCAACATAGTCCATCAGGACAATACAACAACAGTGTCGGGAGAGCTGATTTTGCCATTTGACAAGTTTACTGGCCGTGAAAAGAATCAAAATAATACCCAAGAAAGAGATCTTGTTATTTCCAAGAGCAGCCTTGCGTATATCGCGACAAGAGTCTGGAAAGTACAAAATTTCATAAGGGTGAAATAAACCCTTTATTTTAGAGGGGGGCGGTTACAACAATATTTCCAAATCTCAGTGGACCTAGTATAACCAAACGTTTGTCATTCAAAACCAATATAGGGACACATCTAACTGAAAAACAGTAACATTCAGACAAAGAAATTATTCCGTGAGATATGAATCCCAACATATACGTACTTGTGATTTGAAGCCCATGTCCCGCCTCGTATAGTCCAGAAATCCTCCGGGATCAGACCTCTCATTTTCCCGGAATAGTTGACTAGAGGGTATCCTATTTACCCGGAAAATGAATAAATAACAACATACATGCATTGCTACTCCAACATGGATCACTCCATTAGTATACCAAGCTGCTCTGAGCATGATCCTTGGAGTTCTCGCAATCCTCGCCGTCAGTGCCACTACACTGGCGGCCAACAGCACCTATACCAATCCCATTCTGCCCGGCTTCCACCCTGACCCTAGTTGCATCTTCGTGCCCTCATGGAACAAGACGTATTTCTGCGCCTCAAGCAGTTTCAATGCATTCCCAGGAATACCAATTCATGCCTCTCGCGATCTGCAGAATTGGAAACTTATCGGCAATGCTCTTTCTCGCCCAGAAATGCTTCCCGCGTTGGCCACCACCAACCGGAGCACAAGTGGCATCTGGGCACCCACTCTGAGGTACCGTGAAGAGAAAGGCAAAGGAAGATTCTGGATCAGTACGACTCTAGTCTTTGATGACTTGCCGAAGGATAATGTGTCAAGATGGGATAATTTCGTCATCAGCACCGACAATCCGTATGATTCAACGAGCTGGACGGATCCAGTACATTTCAAATTTGGTGGGTACGATACATCTCTCTTCTGGGAGGACAATGGACAAGTATATGTCGTGGGGAGCCACGAGTACGCAGTCTGGCCAGGTATCCAGCTCGCGACGATAGATCTACAGAACGGCAAAACAGGCCCGTGGTCGAATCCGTGGAATGGCACCGGTGCACTCGCGCCAGAAGGCCCGCATATCTACAAGAAAGATGGGTTTTACTACCTTATGTTGGCAGAAGGCGGAACAGGACTCGGTCATATGGTCACAATGGCTCGCTCCCGGCATGGAATTCAAGGTCCATATGAGCCCGCACCGCATAATCCGCTGTTGACGAATGCAAACACAACGGCTTTCTTCCAGACTGTTGGCCATGCAGATCTATTTCAGGATGCTCGCGGAAACTGGTGGGCTGTTGCATTGTCCACTCGTTCAGGGCCTGAGTTTCTGAATTACCCCATGGGAAGAGAAACTGTCTTGACTCCCGTTACTTGGAATCAAGGTGACTGGCCCATCTTTACGAATGTCAGCGGAACAGAAAATGGATGGGAGCTGCCACCGCAGACACTAGTTCCAGAAGGAAAAGGCCCATATGTCGATTCTCCCGATCATCTCACTTTCCCTCCGGGCTCTCCAATCCCGGAGCATCTGGTGCACTGGCGTCTCCCAACGCCAGATACCTATCTCGTCTCTCCACCCGGGTACGATAATTCACTCGTTCTGCGCTCCTCCGTCCTGAACCTCACAGGTTATGATGGGTACTATACCGGCGGGAAAGGCCAGACGTTCATCGGACGACGCCAAACAGACAATCTATTCACATATACATTAGACGTGAATGCGTCGAGTCTCCGCGAAGAAGAAGATGAAGTTGGCGTATCAGTATTCCTCGTACAGCGCTACCATTTCGAGTTGGGAATTGTCCTCCTCTCGTCGTCATCGTCGTCTTCAGACAGCTCAGTCAGTTTAACGCCTCACTTCCGCTTCCGCGGAATATCCAACACTTCCGTTCCGGATACCGTCGTTCCTTTCCCATCGTTCATGTCTCTGGACACAGCAATAACAATGGAAATCAAAGCTTTCAACTGGACGCATTATTCCTTCTCTGCTGGGCCTCGGGATCAGAGACATCTCATGCAGACGTACGGGTACGCGAGGGGCGAGCAGATGAGTTGGGGATTTACGGGGACGCTCGTGGGACCTTACGCCACTACGAATGGGAGGAACGGGAGTGCTAATGGAGCGTTTAGCATTTCTGTTGGAAATTGGACGTATATACCGCAGGGTCAAGTTATTAATTAGGGTGGTGGTTGCGTATCAGATCTTCGATGCCTTTTTGAGCCATGGGTCAGTTTAGTTCCTGGTATGAAAGGGATGTGTGGTAACTATGGAGATATTCAAATGCGGTGGTGGGGATTATAGATAGGCTTAAACACTACGAGTACTTTAGGTTATCTCCTCGAGTCGTTGATTAGGGTGCCGACGAAGAAGGGATGGATCGCGCTTTACTTCAATAGCTTCATTGCTACACAGACATTGAACAGGTCGTCGTCATCAACATGAAAGTGACTGGCCAAACCGCATCACTACTAAAACACACTCACCACTCGATCAATGTCGAGCGGGATAAAGTTAAAAAGAACCTGCCAAACAGAGAATTCACGCTAGTACCCAGGCATAGTCATCAGCTGTTTCCAGCGTAGACATGGGCATCTGGCCATCGTTCGGTTCCAAGAGCTTCACGCCCCTTTCCGAAACGGGATACAGTCGTAGAAAGCAAGACACTACGCAAAGGCGTCACATACATAGATCCACTGGATAAGCGCAGGCTGACATCTAGTGCACCTACTTGGGCTGCTGAGAATTAAGCCATCCGAACGCAGAAGCGCCTCCGACTGGGTTAGCAGATCGAGGCTTTGTTGACCACGGTCCGTCCCCGGACTTGGTGCTGGCTGACCGACTTGGGGTAGGATGGAAAATCTCCGGTGAGCCAGCAGATGCCGGCTGGCTCGGTCGACGATTTTCAGGAGGGTTCGGATTTGTGTTCTCAGAGCTAGATCCTGCAGTGGGTGTGGATACGGCGCGATTCGAGGAAGATGATTTAGAGGGTCTCAGCACTTTCATGGCGCGGCCACGATTTGACTTCGACATTCCAATAGCATTAGCGTCGGTCTTTGAGTCACGTCTCCAAGTACTCCAGACGCTTGTGCTCTCGGGTTTAGAGTGTGCATCGAGTGAGGAATCGTTCTCTGCAGTAGACTTCGGTCGCGTTTGTTGCAGGTTGGAGTCTTCTGGGGACTCGTGGGAATGAGAAGAACTAGGTTTTGGAGCGTCCTCATAGGTCTCCTTCGAAGCCGGTGCTGTTGCTGCTGCGGACGAGTTATCCTGTGGCGTAACCGAAGTAGGACGACCAATTACCCCCACCTCACTGCCATTGGCATGGTAGCTCCCGTTCGTATCACGACGCCTTCCAACCTCGTGCCAGGATCTATCGGCGACGGTTGTCAGGTTCTTGAAAACCGAGTCATTCTCAGGCCTAACAAGAGGAATAGAGATCTTGTTTCTATCATCATCCACCATAAGGATCTTGTCCTGGGAGAACATGATATCAGCATTGTGAGAACGAAGGATATCGCTTCCAAGGAAGATCTGAATGCCCTTGTCGCTGGGGTCGACCTCGCGGATAAGGAAGCGAATGGTCAAAGACGGGAGCTGCGGGGTAGGGCTCCCAGCGCGAGAGGACGTCTGGTGAACACTGGCTTCCGGAAGATATAGTGGGAGTTTTATGCAGCGTAGGTCGCCGTCTTGGACGACAAGATCCTCCAATCCGAGCCTCTCGACCATAGGGTAGCAAAGAAAAGAAGTGTACGACCCAGAGCAAACGGCAGCGTAGAGCAAAGAATCGTTAGAAAAGTTTGTCGTTAGCCAGCAACGGATGATGCAAGGCACAGGGCCCAGTATGAAAAGCCCAGGAGGAGGTGTCATCGCAGTTAAAGGAGACCCGCCCGTGGAACTCATCAACCTGCTGGTGTCGAGACCAAGGCTGTTTGTTCTGGCCGAGTGATGTGACTGACCAGATGAGCTCTGTCTGCCATCCGACCGATGCGATAGGGATCGTTCAGTCAGAGGGTGGCCGCTCATTCCACTGCCCGTTCTCAGGGGAAGCTCGCTACTCGACCGATTTACCTGGCCATAGTATCCATGAATGGCACTCTCATCGAATCGAACGCTGTTCGCCCTGGAAGCTCCTCTTCTAGGTTCATCCTCCCCGTCCAATGCCATAGCGCTGACAAGACCCGGCTGATGTCCTTGATCAAAGCCACGAAAGGCCTCAGCAGCTGGGTTGAAAGGGGTTTCGACTTCGATTTATATTAGCGAAGTCTTGCAGCCTTCAATAAGTTGAAAGAAGTGCTTACCGGGAGGTATGCCGCCCGAAACGCTATTCGGGAAAGGAGACAAAGGACCCCAGACACTTTTCAATCTCGCATCATCCTCCTTGCGGCGTTCCAATCTGGCAATCCGCTCCCCGTGCTCGATCTGCGTTTCGTAGAGATCCTTGACTTCCTCAAAGACGCGCCAAATATCTTCCCGCGACGCAAAAGGGTACTGGGCGTCCATAGCGGATAACAGCCAACAGCAAATCTTCCCCTCACGGCCGACAACTTTCTGCCAGGCACCCGCACACGGTCAGGACTCACAAGTGGCGTGCTAGGAAGAAGTGGTGAACTTCAGACTTCTTCCCAACAGCCTGTGGTATACGTAAATAGCCCCGCGGTCCTATCCTTGTAATCCCGTGCGTCCCAAAGATCCTCCTCCCACCTTTCTCTGCGAAGACGGCCTCACGGCCGTCCACCCCGTCCCGTACTAATGCTCAAGAATCCAAATCGATGATTAACATAAAACGCGTCCCATACACTTGTTACACACAGAAAGGTGCCCGGTGGCAGTTATGGCCGAGGAAAGTAGCGACGTGAGCGGAAGGGGTAGTATTCTCTCGGTGTGCAGTCCGATGTGTTGCGTTTGTAGGCCGGTGATGCCGTTGGCTGACTATTGTCGATATGGAAGATACAGGTATCGTACGTAGCAAACAGCAAGGTTCTCTGCTCGAGGAAGTGGTACTAGATCGACGGCTTTTGTACAGAGCTGATAGATACAAGCTGTTCCTGGGAGACGCGAAGTGGCGACCGTCCTATTTATCGCGGGGGTCGTTTGAAGCGGGCTCGACTCGCGAGGGGGGTTCTAGAAGTAGGGTGAAGGGCAGATACAAGTCTTCAGGACTTGCGGAGAAGAACAAACGTGGGTGACTAGGCGTCTGGGTGATCTGGTTTCGAGGTTTCAAGGTCGTCCAGGCTGTCGAGAGAACTGGGGTTGCGGAGGGGGCCCGAGAGAGTTTGGGCTTGGGGGGCTTTGTCTCGTTCGGATCTAGACCGCTTAACTACCACTGGTCCCTGTTCAAGAAGAATCATTAATCTACGGCGTAGAAGCAAAAGAACATTGGCAGCTTCCCTGTCCCTTATATATTTATCCATGATCCAACTGGATCGTCTTATATGGCTAATTTACACCTGCGGTAACTTTTTCTTTTCTTTTTCCAAACCCAAAGGCTTTTTCCCCAGCTTTTTACTACGCCCCCCTAAAGTAGAAGTCCCAGGTTGCCGCCATCCCCCGCTAAATGAAGAAAGCCTCCCAATGTCCACATCAGCTCCTCATTTCGGTGCCTGTTCCCATCCAGGGAAGACCATAGGGAGCTTCTCCGGGTCCTGGTCAGGATACGCTGTCCGGATAACTTTTATCACCTCGTTATACATGATTTTGTACCCCTCAGGAGTGAAATGCAGCCCTGTCAAACATGAGTTAGCTATTCAAGAGACAAAAGGTTGGATCAGGACCAACCATCTGATAGCAAGTTCGAAAGCACATCGCTATTCGGAAGGTCTTTGGATCCGACCAACGGTTGTCCTTCCTGCCAACCGGCAGCTTTCATGAACGCAGTCCAGATATCGACAACTGGAACCCCAAGAGAGGCGCCAACTTCACGACAAGCGTCTGCGTAGAGTTTCGTATTTTGCGCAGTTCTACTCGGGGTCGTGAACCCTTTCTGCGCGTCAAAGCCTACCAGTTGGTATTCGTTAATAGGCGGCGCTGTAAGCAGCAGGATCTTTGGTGCCTGAGCTACGGTCGCAGGATGCGTTATGATGGCCTTCAGATTCTCCTTGTACTTTTCAAGGGGAATATGTTGCGCGAACCCTGGCAAAACCGCATCATTGGCACCAAAGAAGATTGTCTGAATAATCGGTCAGCTGGTGCACAGATAAAATATACTAGAGTACAAAAGCTAGGGTTTACCATAAGCCGAACGCGCACTATCTGAGGTGCTGGAAAGAATTTAGGCAAGACCTTGATGGCATGCGCAGTATTATATCCTCTTCGAGCAGCGTCAGTCTGATAATGCAATAGTACGTGACGGGGAAAGAGAATTAATTACCTGAACCCCCGATTGACAACATCCAAGCGTCTGCTGTAGGCTTTTTTGGAAACTTAGCCTTGGGACACATGTTCAATATCAAGAAAAATATAGATGTCAAGATCGCATGCACAGTCATACTCAAAGAAAAAGAACAACGGGGCTAAAACATGGTGTTGCAGATACCCTGCATTCGTACTTACCATTTTGCAGAGCCGGGTGGAATCCAAATCCCTGCTCCTGATTACAAGAAAACTCGGTGATGGAGTCCCCCAAGAGGATAAACTGGTCGTAGGGAAGAAACGACACAGACTTGTCCAATTCACCTGGGACGGGCTTGTCAGTCGACATTCTGCCAGTGTCCCAAACCTTCTTGCTTGAAGCAAAAAAGAAGAAGAAACGAGAACAGAAACAGTAAGTATGTACAAATTTGATTATACGGCAGCTCGTCTTCCGCACGGTTTATATTAGAACTCCCCAGGGAGGCGAGTCTTACATTCGATGCCTGGGCTCTCCAACTCCCAATTATTGGAGTGGGGGGCTTCGTCCCAAGGTTTTTTGTGGCTACGGTCGTTAGAACTCGTTACTGGTCAACAAGAGGCTCGTGCCGCTCCCCCGATGATGTTACGCGTTTGGCCAGTTGTGCTGCTCCTTTGTTCGAAATATGTGTGGTTTTGTCCAACGTCAACCGAAGCAACAGTCTCCTTTCATTCAGGAGTTCTCCATCGCTTTTCCTCGGGGCTTGTGATGGGCCTGCTATTACTTAGTGTCCGTTGTGCCGGTCCCGTCCCTTTCTAAACTTGTGCAGGTGAAAAGAGACTATACAATTTCTGACCCACATCCGCCTCTTTTTTTCCTTTTTCTCATCCATTTTGAGCACTGTTTGATGATTTGATCCAATGGGCTGCATTGATAATCATTGCTCCTTGTATCAACTTAAGATCGAGTGCTGTGGTCTGCAATGTTGGTTGGACTGGTCCGGTGCTACTTGCATATTGCCCCTGTAGATTGCTACTCCGGGTAGAGGAACTATTCCCGCGTGGTAACCGCATGATCGCATGTTTGCAGTCTTCCACTACTTTCTTTTCTCCTATGTTTTGTCCAAAGTAGACACCAGGTGGGAAAGGAATAAATACCACGTGATGCTGAGCAGTTGCTTGAACGTCTTCGTGATCTGGATTGGCGCATTGTAGACCTCTCGTATCATATCCCTGCTTTCACTACACTTCGGATAGTGGTTTTATAAATAGCAGCAAATCTGCACAGGGCTTTGCACGTGGTATGTCAGAAAGATGTTCCATAGATTGTCTTGATTGCAGTCGCTAGAGATAATCGACGCCCCCTATTCTCAGTGTCTATGACTCTGTGGGGTTTTCCGGAGAAGAGGTTTTCGGAGAAATATGGCGATCTCTGGAGCGTCTATGCAGTACTTATGCGAACTTACATGCCATAGAAGCACTAACCCTACACAGTAGACATAGTCTTTCGAGAACACCTGCACGCCCTTTACAGGGGCAGTCACACATGGCTCTCAGTGTTATTATAACACCCTGCATGATTCAATAATAACAAGAACAATAGTTAATAGCTTTTGGTGCCCACACTTGTAGATCGAACAGTGCCCCACAGGGTTGTCTGTTTAGCCGGCTCAAAGACCACTTGGTGGTTGCTGTCAAATTCCGCCAAATTGGTCTCCCAACGCCTGCGTGAGGCTGTCGACATTATTATTCAGTATTACTCCATACGGAGTGGTCGCCTTCCAGCCACCAGAACAAGACCGGTCACCGATCGAATACTGCCACTGGTCTCGACCAGCAGAGTACCATATAATAAATCCATCGCTACCATAGTTTCACTTGTTCGATGACATTCCAAGATCTCGCGAAGATGCTCGATTTGGACTAGCCTTAGCAACAAGTAGTTCTTTTTTGCTTTTGCTGTTTTCAAGCCACGCGATTATTAGCATACCATAGAGGGCGATTATGGCTCTTTGGTGTATATCTGCGCATGCAGTGGACCTTAAAAGTCAACGGTATCTGCAGAGGATCTCGCGATTCCGCTTTCGAAGCAAGCCATACGTCTGAATGCGTGACGTGATAGGACTCTAGCCGACTAGTATAACGCCTAAAAGACGGACCGTCCGGTTGGTCTGAAACGCGTGGACTGTCGAGTAGGAATGAGAAAGATAGCTAGTTGGCTGGTGGACAGTGAGAATAATTTGGATATGCTCCGACGCAGACTCACCTGGTCCCTGATGGCAGCCGTCCCCCGCGATCGAAACCAGCAGAAAGCCTCCATGATCCTCTAGAAACGCCTCGTCATCATCGTAGCCATGGACGAGCAACGATGGCGGCCCGTAGATGCAACGCGGGGTTGGCCCAAGCGTGCCAGTCAAGGTTGAAGCGATCGCATAGCTCGTTGCCTGTCCGGGTTTAAGGGCAATCGCGGGTCCGTCTCAAAGCCCAGCGAATTTGGCCGTTTGGATGATCGCTGTCAGATGATGCCAACCCGCGCTGCTTGTCTTAGGTGCGCATGCCATCGCACTGGTCATCGGGCAAGGTAAATACTGCCTTTTCCATCCGTCCGCTTGGGGATCATCCCCTTAGTTATTATTGTCTTCCTCCAGTGCGCCTGGCTTGAGATCCCTGGTGGAGATGTGGCCATCTGGAGGTGTTTAGGCGGAGGATCCGAGAGCATCAACTCACCAGAACCCCCATCCCTTTATTTGCAGCGGTCCGCAGACGCTCTGTTTTGTCGAGGTAGATACACCTTTTCCTACACTGTTCTAGAAAGGCACGTCTGCAGAAGCAGGAGTGTTGCCTTTTCAGCTCCCCTAGCAGTGGTTCACGGCCACCTAGTCAACCATCCACTGTCGTTACTAACCGACTCATGCTAACTAGTGTTCTAAAGTAGACACCGGCTCCGCGGAGCTTGAACTGTCGTTGAATCCTTCTTGCAAGATGCCGCGATCCACTACGCAAGAACCTACTTCTGCCCCTCCGACGGACGACGAAGAGAACGACTACAGTCGCGAGCCGAGACGTGGACTGATGACGGCCCCTCCCTCTCCTTCCTCAGAGCGGAGGTTGTACAGTCGGTTTGCAGACTTTGATGACGCTGGCAGCCGTTCTGCAGCGGTACGGCAAGATGTTGATGAGACCACCAGTCTTCTTGGAAGCGGACGGCCAAATCCCCGGAGCTACACACAGAGGTCGTATACGAGCCTCCCACAGGGTCCTCGCCCGGATGCCTTTTTCAGACACAATAGTATAGTAGGCAGCTTTCGGAGGTCAAGGAACCACAGCCGTACGAACTCCCAGGCGATGCGGTTCAGTCGGAGTGGCAGTCCGGTGATGACGAGGCGGCAGAGTAACGCCGATAACTCCAAAGATCCCATGATCAGCTCTTCCTTCCTGGACGAACGGGTATGGTACGATCAGTTCACTTCGACAGACTGGGTCCACGATAGCATCTCCGACGGCATTCGTCTCCGAGAACTGAGAAGCAGGAGGGATATCCGTGGACGGCTACTGGCCTTGTTCGACAGTGCACAGGGTTGGATACTCGTTGCCGTAACCGGATGCATCACTGCTGCTATTGCATACTTTGTGGATGTGAATGAGAATTCAATTTATGATCTGAAAGAAGGCTTCTGCACATCAACTTGGTTTCTTAGCAGAACTAAATGCTGCAAGGGCGAGGAGCAATGTCATGCATGGCGATCTTGGTCCAAGATCCTGAAGCCCTCCGGGGTCGAGGATCAACGAGTGGACTTCGCGATGTTTGTGTTTTGGGCGGTAGTTCTTTCAGTGGCATCATGCCTCTTGACACTGCTTACCAAAACCGTTGTTCCTTCTTCCGTTGCACTGTCGACCCTTGATGAAAATCTAGGAGCTGAATCCCGCCGTGCAAAGAATGGCGAGACGGTTGAAGACCCTAAGTCGAACATCAGTCCAACCAGAGCATTAGCCACGATCCAAAGTCGTCCAGCTATGGTGTACTATTCAGCCGCCGGCAGTGGGGTTGCCGAAGTTAAAGTCATCCTGAGTGGTTTCGTTATACATGGCTATTTGGGATTGAAGACTCTGATCATCAAAACACTGGCGCTCATCCTGAGTGTGTCATCGGGTCTCAGCTTAGGAAAGGAGGGCCCTTACGTACATATCGCAACCTGTGTAGGCAACATCTGCTGCCGCATGTTCTCGAAATACCATCAGAATGATGGGAAGAGACGCGAGGTGCTGAGTGCCAGCGCTGCTAGCGGCGTTGCCGTTGCTTTTGGTGCACCCATTGGAGGTGTTCTTTTCAGCTTGGAGGAAGTTAGGTACGCAACTCTTGTCCTCCGTTCCAGGGCTCCATACTCACAACTTATTACAGCTATTACTTCCCTCCGAAGACGTTGTTCAGGACGTTTTTCTGCTGCATAGTGCGTCTATAGACCTCCCTTTGTTCGTTTCCATAATGCTAATTAGTTATAGGCTGCCGCTCTGTCTCTGAAGTTCCTCAACCCCTACAGCACGGGTAAGATTGTTCTATTTCAAGTACGTTACATGTCAGACTGGGAGATCTTCGAGATGATTCTCTTCATCATTCTTGGTATCTTTGGTGGTGCATTGGGGGCACTTTTTATCAAGGCTTCCAGTCTATGGGCACGTTCCTTCAGACGCATACCCGTTATCAAAAAGTGGCCCGTCCTCGAGGTTTTTCTCGTTGCTCTAGTCACCGGCGTCACCAGCTTCTGGAATCGTTATACTAAATTAGCCGTGTCTGAGCTGCTCTTTGAACTTGCAAGTCCATGCAGCAAGAACGAGGAAGCGCGGACAGGGTTATGTCCTGACGAGGATGGCATCATGGAGGTCGTACGGTATCTACTAGTCGCTTTCGTCATAAAGAGCTTTCTAACTACAGTGACGTTCGGTATCAAAGTTCCAGCCGGTATCTACGTTCCGTCTATGGTTGTGGGTGGCCTAATGGGCCGTATTGTCGGTCATATTGCGCAATACTTTGTTGTTAAGTATCCAACCCTTTTCCTTTTTGGAGACTGTCCGGCTGGACCGGGAATGGAATCCTGTGTGACACCAGGAGTTTACGCTCTCATTGCTGCTGGTGCAACCATGTGCGGTGTAACCCGACTATCGGTTACCCTAGCTGTCATTCTGTTTGAATTGACAGGCAGCCTGGACCATGTGCTTCCTTTCTCGATTGCTGTCCTCTGCGCAAAGTGGACGGCAGATGCTATTGAACCGAGGAGCATTTATGTAAGATTTGCGATCCATTATTTTGTTCTCAGCTGACCTTGCTAGGATCTATTGACTGATATGAACGACTACCCTTTCCTGGACAACAAATCGCATCCTCTATGTGATGCCGAACTGGGGGATATAGTGCCTCCGGTACGGAAGAGTCGTATCATCGATATCTCCAGATCCCCAGTGGTGCCTGCCCGGGAATTGAGAGAAAAGCTCGATCGTCTGTTAGTGGTGGGCGAACTCGATAGTGGTCTTCCCATAGTTCGAAACGATGTACTAGTCGGGTTGATACCTGCACCCGACCTTGAGTTTGCACTTGACAAGCTAGATGACGAGGAAAATGCCGTGTGCATCATGTCTGCAGATAGCTCATGGGCAGCTCTTGACAGCGACGATGATAACCAGTCCGGTCCCGCCGATTTTACCCCCTACATAGACCCAGTACGAACCTCTATTCCTTCCTCTTCTATGCAAGACGCTAACTAGGTCAACAGGCGCCAGTTGCTCTCGATATACATTCCCCCATAGACTTGGTTTACCAATGCTTTGTCAAGTTGGGCTTGCGCTACCTCTGTGTCCTCCAAGATGGACAGTACGCCGGGCTCGTACATAAGAAGACCTTCGTCAAATTCATGAAGGAGAACGAGGACTCATATGTGCATTAGACTTATTCGACCTAGAAGCATGATTTCGAAACGTGCGATTGTTGAGTTTGGCACTGACTACTGTTGTCTCTATTACGGCCAACGAAGCATTTCCTCGCTCGCTGACATTATGAATGATGAATATTTGCGGTGCATGGTGTTAGATCCCTTCTTTTGGTTACTTCATTGCATTTTCTTTTCATAGGCCCTGGCAGCGGTTTTTCCGCATGCTTTTCTTTTCTGTTTGAAACGCCTGCAGTTGTTTGAGGTCGCAGGTACATTTTCCATTGATACACAAGCTCGATAGTAGAGGAGGGCTGTTCTTGTTTGGTTACGACTTTAGCATCGTTGCATAGCACCGGCGTGACGCGATTTTGTCATGGCATTTCCCATGTGATATCTCATCTGCTCAACCAATTACAAGATTGGATTTATGTACTACTCTAGATAACGCTGCCCATTTATACGTCCTGGAATAGCTGTCAAACACCTGATTCTAGAAATCGCCCAGCGCTCGCAGGCCCACTCTCGGTACGTATGTGATTTCTACGATTCGAGAGTGGACAGTAGTAGTTCCTTCCGTCCCTTCTGTCTGATAACAGGGGGGTACTGCAATGCTTCACCAAGGACGCTTATATCTGCCGCTGTCCTGGCAATCCTACAGTGAGGACTATAGTAGCTTTCTTTTTTCATTTCAGGTGATATTTTATACCGTTCTCTCATAGCCCACGATCTGGATAGCAACATCTCCATCTTCTTTCCAGTCCGGAGACACCGTCTCGCCAACCCAGTCTGTGACCTCCTCTGCAGTGGCTTCCCTCCAACCCTGCTCCGGCGTCATTTCATCGACAGGGAAGAAAGTGTCGCATTCAAACGCTTGTTCCTTGCCCTCTGGTGTATTCCTCCGTTTCACCTTGGTCATCACCACTCTTACTTGTAGACCTTCATGGCTCAATCGCAAGGAAGAAGCATAGATCTCCCCGCCACCGATAACGAACACTTTCCCCAATTTGCCCTGCAGTTCAAAGTACTTGCGTAGTGTGTCCAACGCAGAATCCAGACCAGAGCATACAATCGCATCTGTGACTGGTTCCCATCTTTTCTCCTTCGCCACATCTGCCTGCACAGCTGTCGCCGCCGCTGATGCAGCCGCAGCAGCCTTCTTCGCCCTCTGCGTCTCCAGATCTGCCAGCACCATGCTCTGCACCGGCCCCGTCGCATTTCGCGACACGACAACATTTATCCTCTTGGCCAGCGGCCGCAGATGCTCCGGTAGAGAGAGGTACGTCTTCCGACCCATAACGATAGCATTGGTAGTTCCCTCTCGCGGCGGACGCGTCGTGACTCGCGCGAAGAAGCTCATGTCGGACTTGATCCGCGGCCAGGGAAGGGTACCATTGAGGCCGATTCCGAGACGTGTGATTGTCTTTCCTGTCGAAGGGCAGAGGGTGCGCACCGGTGTTGTTGCGACGACGAGGGTGAGGGTCTGCGTTGGAGCGCGCATTGTGCTGGATTCTTGCGGAGATGGTACGGTGGGAGGATTGACAGCGTCAGACATTGTAGATGAGGGACTTCGAGGCTTTTCGCTCTCGTCCTTTCTCTTGGATTTTGGAGGCGTCAGTGGCCTCTTGGACGTGGTTCTCGAGGGAATTGTGAAGTTTGCGATAAAGAAGTGAGTGGATGAGGGGCGCGTCATTCGCGTTTAGTGGTTTTTGCGGAGAGGTACGAAAATCTACGGGGCGCATATACGGAGTACGTGAAGTTATAATGCCTGTGGAACACACATTGGTTGTTTCTTTCGCTTGGGAAATATAATGTTTTTCTGAATGTATTTATGCAGTTACTTTGCTTTTGTGTCTATTTCGATCACTGTCTGCAGTATTGCTCAATGGCTCATAATTGGTAAGTAGATATAGAGTTGCAAGTGAAATATATTTATGCAACTAAACCCGCATACATATGGTTAGCAGCACAGTACATAAGCCATGCGAATCTATTAAGACATATATCAGAGTATAATTCTGTCGGCATATAGCATTATTTTCATAAACAGCGAAATCAAGCAAGCTGCAGTAACGTGAGTGACAATATCTCAAGTCTACCTATTTGAGATATATAGGACGCTGAACATAAAAACTGTAGAGCTTGATAGAGAACAATTTCGGAAAGGATGACATCAAATTGGCAAGATGGCCGAGTTGGTCCAAGGCGTCAGGTTAAGGTCTACCTTAATACCAACTTCTAGTTAAGTTCCTGATCAGCGTAAGCTGGCGTGGGTTCGAATCCCACTCTTGTCATCTTTATTTTATTTTTTTTTTGCCGCGGAACAGCCCATCCGCTATTTTTAATTTATTTTTTATTTTCTGGCAGTGTACAGACATATTCCACGGTCCCTCTAGAATCCCCAAGTGATCATCGCCCACTACTCTTAAGCCATAAACCATATCCAATGTCCTCCCCCCCCTCCCCCAACGTTGTGGTATCATACGAAAACAACAACAATAAAGAAAGCCATATCAAATAAAGCCTAGTCATACTTGCCTTGACCGGGCAAGAAGAGCACATAGGTCCTCTTCATCATTGCATTCTTCATACTCATCTGGAACCATTGGGTCACGGGGACCATGCCTTGGATCCGGGCGAATAAGGCCCCAATTTGCCCAATCGCGCCGCGGGTTGAATTTCGTCGGAGGATCAACAAATCTAACATCTTCCATATCAACTATCCGGCTGTGATATCCTATGTTAGCCCTTGCTACTGGAGGAATCACAAATCGACCTACCAGCGATCAGTGCTCTCATCCCATACTGCATTTCGTCTATCAGGGTCCTCATGGACGAGGCCGCATGAGTAGAAATCCCTGGATTCCATCAGTAATGAGCAGAGCGAAAGAAATTAGTGAGCATACATGAGGGCTTTTGCAAAAGCCATTCGCACTTTATCTCTTCTCTCAAGGGGAAAGTCGCCAAAATCAATGAGGTTGTGACCTGGTACTTTCTCCATAATGATATGAACGATATAACCACCAGGGACATAGCCGTTGTGCCCTTGTCGATGAAGGGAATAGCCTATACTGAGGGACGCTTTTACATCCCTTCTCTGTGAGATGTTCTAGTACATCGATCTCCGTGTCTGCCCAACTGCTGATAGTACGTGACTTTAATTGCGAGTAGTCAATGTCCGGATCGAGTTCGTTCGGATTATCAAGCCCGGGGGGGGGGTATCCTAGCCGATAGTCCAGATCTAATCACTGGATTGACTAGAGTAGAAACTCATACTGCACCCTTATTTTCACCATGGCCTGCATGCCTTGCCTGGGGCCATTCAGTAACGTGGCAGTACACACGCCAGATGCTTCTGATATGCTCATAGAATCTTCTTCATCGTGGAGGATTCTCTCTGTAAGGATCGGACCGAATTTCCAACGCTCAGAGGAGTTCTCGAGTGAAAATACGTGACCATCTTCGGAGTAGGGGAGCCAGAAGTGGGATCTCCTGATTCCCAGGTCATTAGGATCTTCCAAATCATCTGCAGACATAGAGTTCAAAAACGTACAGTCAAACAGAGTATTTCGGTGCCATACGGCGATGCAAGTGACAAGAGATGCCTAGCGCTGGATGCCCTACGTAAGAGAATAGGCGTATTTATGCGAATTGCTGAGTGCTCTCCACCATACGTCAAATACAAAACAGATATTATCATCAAAGAAGAGGGAAGAAGTATGCTGCCTGCAGCTGGCGGTAAGATGCCTGGTTAGCACCGCCTGAACCAATCACGCCCCAAGGATCGTCCATTGGCTACGCTTTGGCCATGTTCTATTTTTATAGCTATTATCTAGTTCTGTGGATGAGCGAGAGGAAGTTCGAAGAAGGACTCATAAGTTCTAATTGCCATTGCATCTTAGAGTGCAGATATTCGACGTTTCCTGTCCCATCTGTAGCCCTTTTCATGTTACTCGATTAGGATGAACTGCTGACTATACATCCCTAAAAAGAAACATGTTCGAAGGGCCTGTTTGCGAAGGCTGTACCCAGTACAGACAGATAAATAAACGCCTAGCTCCAATTCTCATCACCGTGAAATAGCACGCTGTACGCAGCCCAACTGAACCCAAAACGCCCGGAAATCTAAACGCAACGAATTCACTCCGCAACCTTCAATAGCCCGCCCTCCTCGACAGCCTGTTTCACTGCCGTCGCATCTTTCTCCAGCTGTTCTCTCCGTTTAATGTCGCGCTCATCCTCGCCCAGTGTATCCAGCTTCCCAAAGAGCCAGGTCTCTTTCATCGTACGCGTAAGTGAGAGGATATCTTCCGCAGCGCGGATCTAGCAAGTAGTTAGCAATCTACTCGTGACGTGAAATGAGACCACAGGTGGGATGTAGTTGACTCACTAGAGCTGTGGATTCGACGTCGAGCTGGTACGTCTCGACGGAGGTGGATGTGTAACTGCTGTTTTCTACCTGTAACGTGGGGTAAGCGACAGTCCCGGTCCGTCATCGCGGTATACGACATGCAGTAGATGCCAAGTAAAATCTGAGCAGACAGAAACATAGCATCATAATCAAATGGGACAGGAAAATACGTACTGTAGCTGTGGCCATGATATTCTCAAACCGCTGCAGCAACTGCGATATGTCGGCATTGATACGATCTGTCGCGGGCACATTCCAGCCGTTAGTGCAATTGATCATTCACCTGCATCAGCAATATGCATGTGGCTTAAATGGAGTACTGACTGTGTAATGACTTGACTGTTGGTTGAGACTCCATTTTTATTCGATGAGTAGCGCTTTAGTAGATCAGTGACATGTAACTAACAGAGAGAGAGATCCGATTGACATCGTCCGAGGCTAAGATTACTGCCGAATGATATGGGCGGAGTAAATGGCGGTGAGAAGCTCGATCTCGATCGCATATCGCAATAGCTCCTAGCCAATCACAGAGCAAAAAGGATATCCGCACTATCGGAGAGCAAGATGACGCCGGCGAACTTTATCTAAGATGTTGGGATCTCAGCCGCTGCAGCTGGACCCCTATTTTTGAGGTAATGATGTGCCCCTCCATTATTCTGGAAGGGTGACTACGGAGTGAGACGGAAGTCTAGATTGAAAGTGGGAGAAATGCAATGATTAAACGTTCAAATTCATTCAATTCAAGATGCACGATTTTGTGCTATCCATATATCCAAGCATAATCAATGCCGTAGGTATCTTTTTATCTTCAGATGTTGTTTGAATATAGCAGAAAGTCATTACCATCGGCTGCCGCTGGAGCCAGAGCCGGAGCCGGAGCCGTACGAGTCGTTGCCAGAAGAGCCGTACGAGTCGTTGCCTCCACGGCCGGAGGAGCCGTAGGAGTCATTGCCAGAGGATCCGTAGGAGTCGTTTCCTCCACGGCCGGAGGAGCCGGAGGAGCCGTAGGAGTCGTTGCCAGAGGAGCCATAGGAGTCGTTTCCTCCGCGGCCAGAGCTAGAGCCGTATGAGTCGTTTCCGGAAGAACCGTACGAATCGTTTCCTCCACGGCCGGAGCCAGAGCCAGAGCCGTATGAGTCGTTGCCAGAAGAGCCGTAGGAGTCATTGCCTCCGCGGCCAGAGCTGGAGCCGTACGAGTCGTTGCCGGAAGAACCGTAAGAGTCGTTTCCTCCACGGCCAGAGGAGCCGTAGGAGTCACCGCCAGAGGAACCGTAGGAGTCGTTTCCTCCACGGCCGGAAGAACCGCCGAAGGAGCTGTCGTTCTTGGAGCCGTAGGAGTCGTTGCCAGAGGATCCGTAAGAGTCGTTACCTCCACGGCCGGAAGACTAAATCGAATGGTATTAGCTTAGGATATATGCGTAAAGTAACAGTTTTAGACACTTACTCCGTAGCTGTCGTTACCGCTGCTTCCACCGTAGCCGCCGGAGCCACCGGAGCTCTGGTCAAGTCAGTATATGTATGTATTGGATAAGGAAGCTAGGGAAGCATACGTAGTCACTGTCACGGTTGAAAGACATTTTGGATGATTTCAGATGGTAATTCTGAAGAGAATATAGATAGAGATGTAAGATTGGATGTATGAGATGATGGAGATGAGAAGAAAACAGGAACACTTGGGTGCTTTAAATACTCAGAACAGGGGTTCGTGAGGGGCTTCATTGTTATTCAGCAGCGAGCTGGTGTACGTAGATTCAGCTCATGAGGGGCTTCTACACACGCCACAATTGAACATCATTGAACCATCTATGAACCGTTCCATTGACCATTGATTGTATTCAGTGCCGCTGATCAAGCCATCAAGCCTCAATGAGCACACCAGCAGTGGCGCAGTGTAAGCTATAGTAGTGGATTCAGAGCTATGTCTATGGAACTGGGTTTAGAAGCGTTCTCGCCCCGCGTGGTTGCGTAAACATATTAGTGGTATGAGCTTGCGGTCTTTTTCGGCATCCGTGATGACAATGATGGATGGTTTGTCCCCCACCGTTCCCTGTTCTTGGCTAAATCTGCTATCCGAGCAAGCCACCGAATCCACAGCCACAACAACCACATTGGTCGTCCTCAGCTCTAGTGCGTCATTGACTTTGGATACTATCGATTTTGCGACAGCACAATTTTAAGATTGGTTGACAAGAAGGCGGAGGTTAACTTTCTCCGACAGCTGATCGTACCCAATGATGTTACCACCGAGAAAGCCGCTTTGCATGCGTCAGGGTCCTGGCGTGGGGAAGCTCTCTATCCACAGGAATTCAGTAAACAGAGGCGTGCACACCCAAAGCCTGGTAATTGCGTGATTCCATCGCACTCGAGGGCGGTGAGCGGGATGGATAGCGGATGCAGTGCTGTATGGTATCATCGCACATATTTCGACTGTGATCGATGTCAGCCGCACACATACTCCATAACATGGAAGATCTATCTTACCATGAAACGTTTGTGGAAATCAGATCGTAGCAAGTCCTATGATATATTTAGCCGGTGACATAATTGGCGCAATGATTGACACCACTTACGTTGACGAATTCTTTGTCCCTCTTGTCTTCCGTCCCACGTGCCTGGTTCTTGAACACAACATCGTCGTCCCATCTCCGCTTCATGTTGAAGTCTTGGGGATTGAGGAGCGGATTGCCCCGAGCGATATCATACTCCCGCTGCTCCTGTTCTTGAGCGGCTTTCTCGCGTTCCTTCAAGCACGGTCAATAGGCGCCTTGAGAACTCGTATTCCTTGAGTAGGGTTTACCTCTTTTTCTTTCTGCTCGAGTCTCTCCCGCTTGATCTTTTCAAGCTCACGCATGAGCTCTGCGGCTTCATCCTCCTCATCACTAGGAATGTCAGTTTCGCTCAGGTGTGACTGAGTCGGCTGTGAGTCTCACCTCTCCTCCTCGCTGCTATCGCTATCAGAATCCTCCGAATCGGCATCTATATCTCGTGTTTCCTCTAGTATCCGCCGCCGTTTCGTTTCCGGATCCTCTTCTTCGGTCTCTCCTCCAATAGGGGCGCCCTCGAGCTGCCGCTTCGCTGCGGGAGCTGGCTCTGTAACATCATCTTCCGGCTTGATCCCCTTCTTCTTCGCGAAATGGGCAGCCTCTGCGCGCAGCAGCTCCGCCCGGAGGTCTCGAACTTCGGATTCGGTTTCCGTGCCTTGTCCAGGTTGCCTGTAGAGACATGTAAGAATAATAGGAACCGAAGAGACCGTTTCTGTACATACCGAGTTTTCAAGTGCTTATGCGCAGGCAAGAGGCGCTGATGATATGCTGGCCCACGCAGGGCCTCGCGTCCTTGCGCCTGTTACTCCGTAAGCCATGGTGATGCCCATTATCGGGGCCGAGAATGCCTCTTACCGGATCAAACGTGGGTCTATGAGCTGTAACATATTAGAAAATGCTCGAGATGATCGATATCATGGGGCTTACCTGTAGTCATGTTGAGATGCTGTAGAGCAACTGTGCTAGATATCACTGGAAGTATTCTCTCTGGTTCTCGCGCTCAGGGTCGAGGCCAGAGTTAAGTCACCTGCCGTCTTGGGGAGACGTTCACCGCCTTCCTGTCCGTACAAATCATCGATCTTTTCTACGCGTATCGCAAGAACATTTCACCGAACCAACCAGATCACTTTGTCTACTAACCTCCGCGAGGCGATCTCTTTGCGCAGTCGGCGCTGGGGCCAAGCTCCCCTCCGCGCGAGTGCTTTTTCTCCAAGCATGTCCAAAGAAGCGCCGCTCTCTATTGCGGAGCGCGAGTTTATCGTCGAGGCGCTGCAGGAAGATGTGCGCCTGGATGGACGTCGTTTCGACGAGTTCCGTCCTCTGCAGATCTCCTTTGGGGCTGAATATGGGCTGGTGACGGTGCGTCTAGGACGGACGACGTAAGTCAATCCTGGACACTGAAAAATTGAATCTTTATTGAATTGTCTTGCTGCAGCGTTGCCGTCCGAATCTCTGCGGAGGTCAGCAAACCTCGTGATGACCGTCCGACAGATGGCATCTTCCTCATCGCGCTCGAATTGAATGCTATGGGCTCTCCCGCATGGGAGAATGGACGGTAGGGGAAACGATCTGTTCCGTTTGGATTCGAATTGTGCTAAGACATTCTGCAGCCAGGTCGAACTCGAACCCTATGTGACCCGGATCCTTGACAGGGTTATCCGCCATTCCAATGCCCTAGATACAGAATCTCTTTGCATTGTCAAGGGAGTCAGCTGCTGGAACATCCGTGCAGATGTCCATGTTCTCGACTACGACGGCAATCTGATTGATGCGTCCTGCATCGCTGTTATGGCAGGTCTCCAGCACTTCCGTCGACCTGACGCCGTGGTGAAGGACGGACAGGTCGTCGTCTACGACATTGACGAGCGTATACCCGTTCCGCTCAACATCACGCACAAACCACTTACGGTTACCTTCCATACGTTTAATGAGGGAAAATCGCTTCTGATGGATGCAACCGTGAAAGAGGAACAAGCAGCAGAGGGCGATATCGTGATTGCTCTGAACAATACCGGAGATATCTGCACCCTGACCAAATCGTCCGGTTTCCCCGTGAGTGCGATGGATATTGTGGTCAAGTCATCCCTTGCGTTGGAGAAGGTCAAAGAGATAAATGCGGCTATCGAGAAGGCTCTGGCAGCTGATATGGCTCAGCGTGCTAAAAAGAACCGTGGGGCTGAGTCGAGTGCGCAGAACGACCGGTGATATTTACTCGGCCTGTAGCACATGCCAATTTGACCAAAAATACCAAAATACGAAAAACATCATGTATCATAATCCGTCAAGAGACTGGAATCAAACAGAAAAAGAAATCATGAAGCCACAATCGTTATTCACGATAATGAAGCAACTCGGCCTGCACGTGGAAGAAGTGCGGAGTACGGAGTTACCGTTATAAATAAATCTCGTATCAATTCTTGGCGGTAAAACGGCCGCGTGGAACTTATCCACAGTGCGCTACGGAGTACTCCTATATTTATCACTATCCAGACGAAACAACACCATACGGAGTACGGAGTAGATAGGTAGGCTGTCCGCAAATACTAGTAGCTGCCTGGTAATTCCAATTCACTTGTTGGTTCTAAATGTAATCTAATATACTGCGTCGCCTGAGAGGGCTGTAGCATGACTACTAGCATTCCAGACGAGGCGTCTGGTATCGGCCGTCCATGCCCGTCAGACTGACCCTTTCCCCATATGAATCCCAGACGAGTCTGATCCAGACGCAGGATAGCGTCTCTCCTTCTTTACGCACATTACCAGTGAGCAACAACTAATAATAATTTCCGCCAGTGCCTCTGAGGACCGCTGTGCTGAGGCTGCGACGTCTGTCGTCGAAGGGGCTGGTATCAGGCCGTACGAGCCCCATACGCGGGCCGGTAACGATTGGTTTACGTTTACGCCAGCGTTCCCCGTGTCAAGTCAAAGCTGTCAACCGTTCGAGCAGCCCAGGGCTCTAAGCCACCGGTTCTCCTTCTTCTGGAGGCAACCACGCAGATAATTATCACCGTTAACGCGCTTCCTCTCGTTCCTCCGCGAGTGTCGAGTCGATCAGTCCACGTTCGTTTTCGATTTCAATGCCTCTCGGGCATCCCTTCGACTGCCAGTCTAAGCTAGTCAGGGTGTTTGTCCGCCCGAAACACCATGGCCAGCGGTAGGCCCCCGGGGAGCCATCCATCCGCTGGCCGCGATGAGGATCTGTTACTAGAGGAGACGACGCCCATATACAATAGCGGCCAGCGGCCGCCCGTGAACGATGACCGTTTGCTGCATCAGTACAATATCGACGCCTCCGATCAAGGCCAGCCACGGCCGTCCGTGTCCTACGATGACTTTGTTGGCGCAAGACAGCCACCTGGCTCTGCGGCTCACGCGGGCTCTGCGCAATATGCCTCTCAGAATGATTCGCATTTGCATGATCCATACATGGCCGGATCGGCCGCCAGGAACTATTCGCAGACATCGGGGTTGGACAATTATCAACGGTATTCCGACATTGAAGACTTCGAAGATGATCGCTCTGGGCGCGGATACTACAATCTAGAGGGAGATGATGACCATATCCCATCCGCAGAACATGTCAGAAGAGCGAAGGAAAGGAATAGCATTCTCAGCCTGGGGGGAGGACTGATGGGGAGGGCAAAGAACATGCTTGGCATGGCCCCTGAATACTCGGAGATGGATCTGCCTCTGACTGAGGCTGGCGCGAGAAATGCGCGCGTCGATGCAACCGAAGAGGATGGGCCTCCAAGCAAAGAGAGAAAGAGACACAGCTCGGGTGATTTCAAGTTCGGTTTTGGCCGGAGGAAGGCTGACCCTTCAACCTTGGGACCACGGATTATTCTGCTCAACAACCCCCCTGCCAACGCTGCTAACAAGTATGTCGACAATCATGTGTCAACCGCCAAATATAACATCATCACCTTTGTGCCGAAATTCCTTTTCGAGCAGTTCTCGAAATACGCCAACCTGTTCTTCTTGTTTACCGCCGTCCTGCAACAGATTCCCGGTATTTCGCCAACAAATCGGTATACCACTGTCGGACCGTTGGTGATTGTGCTTCTGGTGTCAGCCATTAAAGAGATGGTCGAGGATTATAAACGGAAAAGCTCGGATAAGTCTCTCAATTACTCGAAGACGAGAGTTCTCAAAGGTTCTACATTCCAGGAAACGAAGTGGATCGATGTGGCCGTTGGGGATATTGTGCGTGTGGAGTCAGAAGAGCCTTTCCCAGCGGATATGGTTCTGCTGGCGAGTTCGGAACCAGAGGGTCTGTGCTATATCGAAACCGCCAATCTGGACGGGGAGACCAATCTCAAAATAAAGCAAGCGATCCCTGAAACTGCACACCTGGTCAACCCGAACGATCTGAGCAGGTTGAGTGGGCGTGTCAGGTCTGAGCAACCAAACAGCAGCCTGTATACCTACGAGGCGACATTAACGATGCAGGCTGGAGGCGGCGAAAAGGAACTGCCTCTGGCGCCAGACCAGCTTCTGCTCCGAGGAGCCACCCTTCGGAATACTCCTTGGGTCCATGGAATCGTCGTCTTCACTGGCCACGAGACGAAGCTCATGCGAAACGCAACTGCTACTCCCATTAAGAGGACAGCCGTCGAGCGCATGGTCAACATGCAGATTCTGATGCTTGTCCTTATCTTGGTTGCACTCAGTGTCATCAGTTCCGTTGGAGATTTGGTTGTTCGCAAAACCGCAAAACCGGGACAGCTCGCGTATCTCGACTATGGAAGTACCAGTGTAGTGAAGCAGTTCTTCTCCGATATTTTCACGTATTGGGTGCTGTACTCTAATCTCGTGCCGATCTCCCTTTTCGTGACGATAGAAATCGTCAAGTATTTTCAGGCGTTCCTGATCAACTCCGATCTCGATATCTATTACGACAAGACCGACACTCCTGCCACTTGCAGGACATCGTCTCTGGTTGAAGAGCTAGGGCAGATCGAGTACATTTTCTCCGACAAGACTGGTACGCTGACTTGCAACATGATGGAGTTCAAGCAGTGCAGTATCGGCGGTATCCAGTACGCGGGCGAAGTTCCTGAAGACAGAAGGGCCACTGTGGAAGATGGCGTCGAAGTCGGCATTAATGACTTCAGAACGCTTCAGGAGAATCTCAAGTCGCACCCGACCCGGAATGCCATCCATCATTTCCTGGCACTTTTAGCAACATGTCACACTGTTATCCCCGAAAGAAATGATAAGAACCCCGGGAAAATCAAGTACCAAGCCGCGTCTCCGGACGAGGGGGCTCTGGTTGAAGGTGCTGTCATGCTGGGATACCAGTTCACGAATAGGAAGCCGCGTTCAGTTATCATAACAGTGGACGGTGAAGATTACGAGTACGAACTGCTGGCAGTTTGTGAGTTCAATTCAACTAGGAAAAGGATGTCGACGATCTTCAGATGCCCGGATGGTAAGATTAGAGTCTACTGCAAAGGAGCGGATACCGTCATTCTCGAGCGTCTCGGACCGGATAATCCGATCGTTGAAGCTACTCTGCAGCATCTGGAGGAGTATGCGTCGGAGGGTCTCCGGACGCTTTGCCTGGCAATGCGAGAAGTCCCCGAGGATGAGTTCCAGCAGTGGTACCAGATCTACGACAAAGCTGCCACTACCGTTGGTGGAAACCGTGCGGAAGAACTTGACAAGGCATCGGAGCTCATCGAGAAAGACTTTTATCTTCTGGGAGCCACTGCTATTGAGGATAGACTGCAGGACGGCGTTCCTGATACTATCCACACGTTGCAAACGGCTGGTATCAAGGTCTGGGTCCTGACGGGCGATAGGCAGGAGACTGCTATCAACATCGGAATGTCTTGCAAGCTTATCTCGGAGGACATGACATTGTTGATCGTGAATGAAGAATCAGCTCAGGCGACACGAGAGAATTTGACCAAGAAGGTACAAGCTGTTCAGAGCCAGGCCAATAGCGGTGAAGTAGAGCCGCTTGCTCTCATCATCGACGGTAAATCCTTGACCTATGCGCTCGAAAAGGACATGGAAAAGCTCTTCCTGGACTTGGCCATCGTGTGTAAGGCGGTTGTTTGCTGGTAAGTCATTCCTTTTGTATAGAGATCCTCAGATCCCTTGGCTAACTGTGATTCAAGTCGTGTTTCACCGTTACAGAAGGCTCTTGTTGTCAAACTTGTCAAGCGGAACTTGAAATCGTTGCTTCTTGCCATCGGTGATGGTGCAAACGATGTCTCTATGATCCAAGCCGCCCATGTGGGAGTTGGTATCAGCGGTGTCGAAGGTCTCCAAGCCGCCCGATCTGCCGATGTCTCGATTGCTCAGTTCCGGTATCTACGGAAACTACTTCTTGTTCATGGAGCTTGGAGTTATCAACGTATCAGCAAGGTTATTCTTTATTCGTTCTATAAAAACATCGCTCTGTATATGACACAGTTCTGGGTAAGCTCTGCTCTGTGCTCTCGCGTAACTCACCCCAGTCAGCTAATTCTCCTGTCTAGTATGCTTTCCAAAATGCTTTCTCCGGTGAGGTCATTTACGAATCATGGACCCTCTCCTTCTACAACGTCTTCTTCACGGTGCTTCCTCCGTTTGCCATGGGTATTTTCGACCAGTTCATTTCAGCCAGGTTGTTGGATCGGTATCCTCAACTTTATCAGTTGGGACAGAAAGGCGTTTTCTTTAAGATGCACAGCTTCTGGTCTTGGATAGCGAATGGATTCTACCACTCCCTCATAGCCTATATCGCGGCGGAACTCTTCTTTTTGTGGGACCTACCACAGTATGACGGCAAAGTTGCTGGCCATTGGGTGTGGGGCACGGCGCTCTACACTGCAGTTCTGGCCACGGTCCTTGGCAAAGCGGCACTTGTGACAAACATCTGGACGAAATACACCTTCATTGCCATTCCCGGATCCATGATTATCTGGATGATTTTCCTTCCAGCTTACGGTTACGCGGCCCCAGCTATCGGCTTCTCAAACGAATACCACGGTATCATTCCTCGTCTCTTCACCTCCCCTGTGTTTTGGGGCATGGTTCTGGTACTGCCCCCTCTTTGTCTACTGCGTGACTTCGCCTGGAAGTATGCCAAGCGGATGTACTACCCCCAGGCATACCATCACGTTCAAGAGATTCAGAAATACAACGTTCAAGATTACCGCCCGCGGATGGAACAGTTCCAGAAGGCCATCAGGAAAGTCCGACAGGTACAGCGCATGCGCAAACAGCGCGGCTATGCTTTCAGTCAGGCCGACGAGGGTGGACAGATGAGGGTAGTTAATGCTTACGACACCACGAGAGCCCGAGGACGCTACGGCGAAATGGCCAGTTCAAGACCGGGCATATGATTCCGAATCATTTCTTTAGTTTTTCCTTCTATTTTCCTTACCAGGAAACTAGCTCTTGAAGAGTGAAATTGGAGGAGGGACCGTGTATGTTTATCATTTGTCGAAGGCGTGCTTGGGGGATTTTTCCATTTATGTGCAATAAAACCTTAGCCATTCATCGTCATCACTTTTCTTCTCTTCTCCCACCTTTTCTTTTTTATCTTTCTTCTCCTTCTCCCTTTGTGTGTTACCGCTGATTCGAAAGAGTTCGGATTCGAGAGCGGTTTTTGATGAGTTGTCGATTCTTAATGAGTCTCCTAGTATACAATGTACGGGATAGCGAGTTGTTGTTTAGAATAAATGAACGGATCCTAGTCTACGGCGCAAAGCACGGAGAATCAGCCAACGTAAACGCCCATCGGGCTAACTGCTTCGTTTTCTAACATGGAGGTTGACAAGACAGTATTTAAGTCTCATAGATCTGTAGTGTAAATAAGCGTAACGCGTGTACGTATGTACATGTACAACATGGTATAATATAATAGCGATAATAAATATCATCTCAACACATCCCCTTTATATTGGCAGTCAACAGATATAATTACCTCGTACACCGCTCCGTCGCCGGTCTCCATCCCACACCCAACCCTTCCATGACCAATTTCTCCCTCTCTTCCCACGTCGCGCCCCCTCGCTCAAGGTCTATAACCTGTCCACCGGACGTCCGTTCCCGGACCCCGCTCGAATCGAACTTCCATCCGTGCGCTTTCTTCGCGTATCGTCGCAGGTCTCGCTCGAAGGTCGTATCGCCAGACCAGCCAAGCACGGCACAGCCGACGGTCCGCCAGGGCGAGATGATGATATCGACGCGCCGATGGGGGTTAGGGTTTCGTCGTCGTTTGGCGCGCGCTTTATCGTCAGAGGTGAGGTCCGTTTCGGTGTCCGGATCATGGTCACCGTCGTCGAAATGGGGATCTTGCCATACGACGAGGGCCTTATCGAGGCTGTCGAACGTCTGGCCTGGGGGATCGTCGCCGCGAAAAGGGAGAGTTTGTTGATCGCGATGGGACGTCGTCATGTGCAGAGATAGAGTGTGCGTGATCCAGCCTTCTTCCTCGAGGCTCCGGACGATATCGACGACTAGATTCTTGGTTACGGTCTCGTCGCGATGGCTGAGGACGAGGTCGACGTCGCCGCTGACATCCTTGCCGCGACGATAGCCACCGACAATGACGCATTCGACGCCTCGACCGTCGTAGTCGCAGCCTGGACGGACGCGGTTCGCATGACGATGGACGATGCGGCCTATTTCTTCAACTTCCGTGCGGGGAATGCCTTTGCTGAACTCGTCGTAATATTTCAGTCCGATCTGCTGTACGCGCGAGAGCGTATCCCAGCCATGTTCGACGACGTCGTCGAGATCGCGCCATTCGCGCAGATAGTAGAAATCGCGAGCGGTTTTGGCGCCTACTCCCCAGATGTTATAGAATGTGTGGAGAGTGCGCAGGACTGGATCTGTATCTATAACCCGCGCTGCGGCCATCGTGCCGTCGGGACTCTCCCTGAACTCGGCGAAGAGATTGGCGATTTTGGTATCGCAGCCAGGGAGGGTGAGAACCTCCAAGGGGGTTCGAATCTCGTAGGGATAGGCTGCTATGGCTGCGATCGAGGTGCTGTATGCCCGGACGCCGATCTCATCCAATGTCAGCTCTCGCGCTCTGCGGATTTTGATGAGTTGTTCCATGAACCTCTCGTTCGGTGGATGGAGTGGTGCAGACCGCATGCAGGCGTACTTGATATTGTTCCTGACCCAGTCCGGGGCAGGAGGGAGAGGAACAGCCTCGTCATGTTCGGATGTCGTCTGTCGATATAACTTCGGCGGGTGGAACTGACTCTGAGGGCCATCTTCACGCTCTCTTGATCGACGAGCCGTAGCGTGTGGTTTCATGAAAGACGGTGGTGGCCTTGACGCGGCATCTTCCTTTGCGCGATCCAGGATATGTCTTGCATCTGGGTCCTTGATCCGGGTCGGACTCGGAGAGGCTGAGCTTACAGAACGGCTATCCAACTTGGTGACGGCAGTGACCATGAGGTTCTCCGGACGAGGGACGACTCGAGCATGATAGACGACATAAGGATCCGGGGGTATCGACTTTCCGGCTTCCATACACACGTGGAACCACTCGAGCTTGACAACCTTGAGCTCGCCTGCAGGACCTATGGCCAGAGATGAGGAAGTTGTCGCGGATGATGTCGTAGAGACTGCTGCTGGAGATGGCGCCCTTCTTTTTATGAGACGCGTTGCTGGAGCATGATGACTTGTCTCACCGTCCGCTTCACTTTCTGATTCCGTATCCAAATCGATTACCTCCGCATCCTCTGCGCGCACCTTGAGTCGCTTTTCCACCCCCCTTTCCAATCGTCTTCGTTTCGCAGGCGGTTCTGGACTGGGCGTCCTGATTACTTCCTCCGTCCAGAGACCGCGGGATCTCAGCTCCAGAGCCGCGCGTTTCTTCTGGCTCACCTTTCCCAAGACCAATTTAGCCTCTGAGACATCATAGGTCAGAGGTGCACGGCAGTCTGCCAGTGTTTCTTCGACCTGATGTAGTTCATCTAGAGTAAGGTGCGTCGGGAGCACGAAGATGGGCGGAAAGCCTGCAAAAGATGGTCGTTTCGCTGGAAGCTCGTCGTCAGGATCCTCCGGGAAAGTTCGCGCCATTGATGGTGGATGATCCATCGTCATAGGCAGATATGTGTATAAGCATGTAGATGTCGGCCTGGGATACAAGAGGTATCATCAAAAGAAGCAGTGGTGAATCAAGCATCAACGGAGAATATACAGGCGACCTTGTTCGAAACATAGATAGATGTACCATCCCCAGTATCGGAAAGAGCCCGATTAGTAAATAGACAATATACAAATTATAAATCGCATATATCCACCACTCATACACTGGGCCTGTATCCGTTCGTCCAAGACAAGTATCTCATGATGCCGAGTCTGTCTGGAAGACGCACACAGCAAGCAACGAGTAGATAGACCAGACATCCATGCTGACGAGGCGAAGCAGAACCAGGATATAGCTGATAGTATGAGAGCCAGAAAGCGAAAGCCAGAAAGCCAGCGAAGCTACTTGGGCGAAGTGAGTTTGTGCACCTCCCGGGATACTAGTTACAGGAAAAGCGTTCCCCTCGCAAACGTCCCGAAAGTCGTTAAATTAGATCTTTTGGAGCTTTCTGGTTTGTCGCTCGGGAAGCCGACGTCATCCGCGCGTGCTGGCTATTCCTCGTGTTCGGCTGAAAATACCGAGCCGTGCATCTTGAGATGTTGATCCTTATGGCCGGATCTTGGAGGACACAGCCCTTGGGGAGCCAGCCTTGCTTCAACGGTTGCATTGCAGGCTGTTTGCGAGTCAAGGCTCTGTTGCCAGCTGACCAATAAGTGTGCTCTGGCTGTTTTAGACCGGTACTACCTAATAATTACTTCCAATGTTACTTGGTGTGTTCTATGTATCTAACTTATGGTAGATAGACGAACCTGATTTAGTATTTTTTCTTTTTTCATGATTGCATACCTATTCGTCGATTAATATTGCTCGATTAGACTAGGAGCAGATCTAGCAGATAACTGTTTCCACTCCTGCTTGCATTCCTGTAAGTCGGTCTTTGACATGCCATACTTCAGCGCGCCGAGATAATGTGAGCCGCTCTTTCGATTAGATTCGAGCTACACTTCAGGTATCAACTGACCACTCTGGCTACTTTTGGCAGCTTGCACAGAGACCTGTGTTGTCGATCCCTTCCCCAAATCCTCTGCAGCTGCAGAGTCTTCTTGCAGATTCCTCTCCGCTGCTGCTGTAGAAATATCTCCGCCGGTTCTGCTGATACCCTCCGCATCGCTGTCCAATGATCCCTCTTCATCCACAATGTCAGCTCGTCCATGTCGCTTGCTGACCCATCTTCTCCACGGTTTGTACAGGACCACGCTCAGTAAGCCGCAAATAAGGAATAATCCACAGATAGAACCGCCAATCACATCGTAATAGTCACCAGCAGTCTCGACACCGTCCCAAAACTTCCCTTCCGGCTCTGCTACGTTTTGAATCATGGTGAGCAACTGTATGATACCAATGACAATCGCGACTATTACTGTTAGGGTGGTTAGGACGATAGAGTAATATAGAAAAGCCACCGGGTCGCGAGGGTTGGCGGAATGACTGGCGTCTGTATGAACGTCGATAGCTTCAGACGATATCATGGAATCGGATCTTTGCGTCTTGGGGAGGAAGTTTGCAGCAGGCTGGACGTATAGTGACAGCATGAGAGCACCGTCCATGGTATCGATAAGGCACATTCCCGCTGATTTCTTTTTAGCACTGTACGTCAAAAGCAAACAATTATAATACTAATTAATAGTCTTGAGGGACATCTTACCAGTGAAGAGAATGGGAAAGATCAAGATCACCCAGAAATCGGTGCCCTGCGCTGCCTGAATCGAAGAAATTCCAAGCAGCGCGATTTCAGACGACGTATCAAATCCAAGGCCGAAGAGAATACCCAGCGGATACATCTTCCAGGGTCTCAACTTTATTTAGCAGGGTCTTTCTATTGTAGGGGAACGGAGCTCACCGGTCTATTAGGCGGAACATTTTCTTCAATAGTGAAAAGAGGATACCGCCGCCCTCAATCTTCCATGCTTCGTCTTCCTCTCCTTCGCCAAGGTTTAAAACTTTTTGCATCTGTTTGATTAATTTGTATAGGATATATCCATTCATCACACCAAGTAGGATGAGAAAGGCGGCGCTGACGGAGCTGCCGATGATGCCACCAATGGTGCTGAAACTGTCGAACCGTGAAGATACCGCCGCAGCAGTGGCTGCCACAACGATAGAGGTGATAATGACAATGCTGACGGACCATCAGCGTGGGAACGGTCGCATTAGATATTGACACTTACGTCGAATGACCTAGAGAAAAGAAAGTCCCAACGGTGACGGGCATCTGACCAGTAGCCAGCAGTCTTCTGGTCATCAAATCGATGGCCTATCGAGCAAGTAATGAGTCAGTGATCGACCTCACAATGATCCTGTACTGGTGGACCTTACCGAGATATGGTCCGCATCGAGGGCATGTCTCAGACCTAGAGAGTATGAGATGGCTGCAGTCGAGACCAAAGAACTGTGGACGACGAAATGTTAATTTCACTCCCAGCATCAATTTTGCTTGTTCGTGGTGGAAGCCACTGGCGATTCCCTTGCCAGCAAATATTATAATGCCTGCTGTAAAATCGGGAACTTACGTATAGTAATGCTATACATTATCAGTAACAATATTCTAGAAAATATGAGGTTTGAATATTCAAAAGCGTGCAAACACGGATGGAAATAAGATATTGAAGCATAGGATAAAAAGCATCTGCCAAATACTTCTCAAACTTGAAGACTAAAGCAATTGAATCACAGCATATTTGTGAAATAATAATAAAAAGAGCCAAACGTACCAAAACAATAGCTGCTGCAATCCACACGACGACATTGACTATCGCAATGAGAGCTATAATCCCGATGGCAGGAAGCGGGATCTTTCTGATGCCCGGCCAACTGCGATGTGATCGCTCTACCCGTCCGAGTAGGGACTTTTTCATAGACTGCTCCTCATCTCCTGTTGCTTCATACGACGGAATTGGGTCATCGGGAAGAGAAGTTGGAGAGGACAGTGGGTGAGCCATTGTATGTTTCTCCCCACAGTTCTGATATTTCCCCCTGCCAAGCAGTATAATTGATTTCTTGCCGGTGCTTGGACTCTTCCCCCGCCGACTGTACTGGAGAGAAGACGTATGGCGATTTTGTTTATGATATAGACAAAAAGCAGATCCTGCGGGGAGGAAGGAATTCAAGACCAATGAGTGACGATGACGAAAAGGAATCCGATGCGGAGAGCGGGGAGAGAGATAAGAGGAAATCAAGAAACAATCGTTATTATTCAGCCATGCTTACTGCCTTTCCAGTGGTCTGATGTTCTCGAATGTGTTATAATTATCAGTATTATTCGATGCTATCGAGAAACAGAAAAGATAAAAGAAAATCATCCAGCCAATCACCCTTTCCCCGCTACGATGATGGTATTTTTCTCTTTTTTCTCTTTTCTCTTAATACTTTCCACGGCGGGGTCATCTTTCCTCCCATGCCCCGCCGATCCAGGCTGGCCCTGGCGAGCTCCGATGGCGCTGAGTCTGAGATAAAGTGGACTGTGAGAAAGAGATGCGAAATGCTATTTGACCATTGGATCGCGATTCTTTAATGTGCGGCGCTAAGGACATCCCGCGGGTGCATCATTGGGAACGCTCCCTCTTTATTCGTGCGATGATCGTGAACCGAGATGACCGGGCCGTCCGTTGTGGGCATTGCTTTCTTATCTCTCATGTTGATTATCGGGAACGGCCGATTGAACAATTTCTTAAAAATGACTAACATCCTCCACCTTTTCTTTGTCCTGCATGATCGACCATACATTATCTTTTCTCAGACTCCGACCAGGCTCCGATGTTGTGTACTTGCAATAAATTATTGATGAGCAGGCATCAGGGCAAGAGCTAACGCTGCAGAGCTGACTTCAAGTTAACAATGTGATCACCTTGCTTTCCAAGTGCCGGTAACAGACCCTATGAGACTCCTGAGCCGTGCTGGAAGACTCATCACCTCTCAAATATGCGTCCCGTTGAAACTCTCGATCGATCCTGCGTTCCTCAATTTATTAGCAGTCGATTAACACAGGAATTGCCACAAAGATAAAATGCTAGCTCCTTACTGCTCCGATCGCATTGTATCGAGACGGGCCCTATTCTGTCATGCCTCGAGCTTCATTCTGGACAGAACCGGCCGGATCTCCTGACTAGATGTCATTTCGATGACGCTGTACTATGGAGAAAAAAGCCTCTTCCATATGAGTCTGAAGAATACTCCCATTGATCTCATCGAACAGCCATCTCCGGCGATGGAATCCACATAGTTACCGTTCGTTTGTTCTGATGGAATTCCGGCCCGATGAGGATGTTCCATTCGCTCCGCGTTATTGGCGTAACGTCTGACGCTGATACTGGTGTCTTGGGGCCTCGTCGCAGAGGCGTACCACTACGTGGTGGTGTCGGCGGCTGTTGTCTATGGCCAATCCTCGCGCCTCGAACTGGGAAGCGTCGCTGATATTCCTGCTTCCGTTGTACGCGGGGAAAGATGATTCCATCCTGTCGGTATTTAGCTCTATAGGCGTCTGAAACTTTCACTAAAACGTGGTCCGAAACATCTAGGTGGTCATAGACGCGGTGGAAAAAGCTCTTGCTGAATGGCCGGCCTTGTAGATGTTTGATCGTCTGCCTGAGTAGATGGACGCAGGAGCTGATGTATGTTTCTTCCGGAATGCGAGTCTTTCCTTGAGAAAGCATACAAAGACGACGCTTGAACATATACACTCGATCGATACTGAGCAACGTGAGCCCTTCCTCGCTGAAAAGTATCTCATTCTGTCTGAGAGACTGCTCAATCAGGTATTCATTGCTATGTCGCTGCATCTGGCCCGCTGCCAGAGCATCTACCCAACTCTGCCCTAACGAGAACTTCCTTGATGCTTTCTCGATGATTCGCTCCAGGACTTTTCGTGACTGTTGGTCTAGCAGCGTGACGGGGATCACAGTCAGATCGGAACTCTGGCTGGTGGGAAATGGCTTCTCCCACCCGACTAACAGGGTGAGATGCATTGATTTCTGCAGTAATTTCCTAGAAATATATTCGAGAGCTGGTCGCGCTGATGGAACCAGGGTCTCAAAATCGAAGTTCGCGTCGGGCGACATGGGCGGCGAGATCATATCTGTGGTCACTGTCCGTGTGGTATTCGGTATGTAGATACCGGCCGGACGAGGGAGACGTAGTACGCCCATGATGACAGTGATTTAATAACAAGATTTATAATTATAGAATGAAGGAGCGAAAAGCCAGGGATCGAAGGACCGACGACAACCCACGCCAAGTCTGCAGCAGAAGTAATGAGAGTAGAGCAGTTCTGTATCGAAGATCGGAACCTCAAATATATCGCCCTCGAATACGAGAATATCGAGTCGCGCAATAACGAACAAATCCGTGATCCAAGATCAGATTTCCTGATAAGACTCTCACAAAGGAGAAAGAAGAGCAGGTCTAAATATCTCTTTCCCACCGCATAAGACGATATACTTAAGTCAACTAGAAACCCCGCAAAATAATCGCCATATTCTAATGATAGTAACTGACTAAACGGTCGAGTACCTCTATTCAACTACCTTACCCCTCACAGGTTAAGAATAGCACCGTCGCACTTGCGTAGGTACACGACATGTAGTGACCACTCATGGCACGCCGACCCCTCGCGCATAATCGACAGTTCCCTTCGCCTGTCGAATGGCTTGTTTTATTGGATGACTTTAAATCAAGGAGATCTATTTTTAAATAATCTCTAGCCAGTCACACTGCGTATGTGATTAGACCTGCAGCATCCCATAGTCCTAATTTAGATGTTGATTGGTTAATGGTTTCATCTCGGCGCTTATTTTAGCATATGTACGGAGTAATCTTGCCACTTTCTGGATGATGAGATACTATCTAGTTACTTCCGAGTTCCAATAAACAGGGGTTAGAAGTATCATAATGCATAGA
Organism: Paecilomyces sp. COH1141; assembly: GCA_003123655.1. Classification (NCBI taxonomy): domain Eukaryota; kingdom Fungi; phylum Ascomycota; class Eurotiomycetes; order Eurotiales; family Thermoascaceae; genus Paecilomyces; species Paecilomyces sp. COH1141. The sequence continues at coordinate 125,110 of QBDR01000013.1, forward strand.
GCGAGAGGATGTCCAGTTAAAAGGCGATATAAGAATCGACGGTCAATTGGTTCAAAGCGATGTCACTCTCTAACTCATCGAGATATTGATCCCCACCGATCCAAGAGGCTACCTGGAACCACCAGCTATCTCTCCCAAACCGCATCGCTGTTGTAAATTCCCAATATTCGGGGTACCAGCCTGCCGATTCCCAGTCAAGGAACCCAGACAAATGTCCATCATCGCCAACAAGGATATTGTGAGCCTTCAAGTCTCCATGAGTAAACATTATCTGGTATTGACGTTGTAATTTTTCTGCGCATAAAAGAGCCTTTTCATATTCTGCGGTGGATTCGAACTCATGCATTGAAGCAGGAGATAAGAGATACTTATGGAAGTCTTTCTGGCTTGCAAAAGGACCCATAATATGACCAGGAACGCGTGAACTTCGAAGTTTAGTTCCAAGAGGAGAGCAAACAATATCTTGGCCAGGAGGATGCCATAGACGGATGGATTCAACGCATATCTTCAATTCCTCCAGCCAGGGTTCCTCAGCGTCAGGTTTCAATTCATCGTTTGTATTCTCAAGGGAAATCCCTGGTAGTCTCGTCATTAAGATCGAAAACATCCTGTTAAATGAATCATTTGGGTGTTCGCCGTAATTTAGGACTTTAGGAACAGGGATTCCGGCAGCGCGTGCCATTTCCATGGAGATAGCTTCCTCGATGCTTGTCCGATCTGTCCATTTCATGACAAGGCCAAAGGGCAGCTGTACAATTTTGGCATCAAATTGCATGCCAAACCAAGAACAGTACCACTGAGAAAAATAGTATAGAAACTTGTGGACAACACCCCATAGTATTCTGACTCCTTTGCTTGGTACATGTGGAACAGGCGGTGTGGTATGAAGGATTCTGGACGGCATCGGTCGTGGCCAAGTGAAATCCGGCTGTAGAATTGACGGAATGAATGATTTGCGCATCTTTTGCACGAGTAAAGGATAAATCCGTTGATTAAATCAACATATTATAGGTTATATGAAATAGTTAGAGTCAGGGTGTAATCGGGTAATTAATCGTGTAGCAGGACTGGGTAGAAATCCGAAGCCAGATGTCCCGGTCGGCTTCGGAGATACTTTAAGTACGGTAGGGATATAAAGCCTTGCCATTTCGAGTTTGAAACGAAAGTATATGGTCCAGGCAGCTGCATGTGCTATTGCTTTGGGATCTATTTTGCTTCTTATATTTCATCCTAGATAAACTGATATTTATGTTTCCCATGAGCCTGGCCACAGTCAAGATAATGATATATTCCTTGCATGATTACCAAGATCAGATGCAAGTAAAGAAGAATAAGTACATGCATCTCTAGCCTCCTTGTACTCTTTGAAACACGAAAATAAACAGTTGCACTCTAAATGGCTTAGGCCTCTCAGTTGTGCACTGGAGGAAGGCTCCGGATGACGTTGCACAAAAGCCGTATTCGTATGTGAAGCAGCAGATGAAAGTGGGGAGCTACAAGCTTTCATTCGTCTCGGAGCTTCTTCAAAAAGAAAAGTTGAGCCCGGAGGAAGATTTCGTTATCAAATAGTCCGCTATGGTAGCAATAACTAAGGACGATACAGTCGCGTAGCCGTGGGACGGTCAGAAGATGTGGAAAGGCTCATCGCGGTCCAGAGGGTCCATGGACCTTTAAAACCCAACAGTGTGGGCGTTTATGTATTCAGCGTAGCGCCTGAGAGAGGCCTGGATCTCCTTCCTTTGTTGCTACTTCCAGACCTTGTACAGCTGCCATAATTATTCCCAGCCTGGTCTGCTATCCTTAACTCATCTCCGTTTGTCCCCAACGGTTGGCATGTGTAACTCGGTTCATTGCATTTGCTCAGTAGAAAGAGCATGCATTCTCAAACAGAGTCCTCTGGAATGGAAGCAGATAGGTCGGAGGACTGACGACGCATTTCTTCACTAGCCTGGAAGTTACGCTCATTGAGCTTCTCGAGGATTTTCCACTGCGAAGGGACAGGTTGATCAAGAGTGATGATCGTGCCAGGGTCTATTCCTTGGTGGAACCAGTGCGAGGATAGGACTTTTGTAAGACAGTTGAAGAACCAGGAAATTAAAGAAAGAGAATGTTGCAGCAGGAAGAATTCTGAGTTAGAGATAGTGAATGATTAAAGAGGGAGGCATCGATTGGGTCCGAATAGAGCAATCTTGATTCGTTTCCAACAGTATCTTACTTGAGAGAGACCGTAGTGGTAATTGCTGGCGAAGGCGTATGTGAGATTATTCTCCCACATGTATGGCGCTATCTGGCCTTTAACTAGGTTATTATTTAATTCACATAATTACCTTCTAATTCGCGGATGCGAGTAAAAGCTCAACGATAGGCAATAATTAATGCAAGTTTGCCGCCGCAGTTAGGGCAACTTCTTTACACCATCCGGCGAAAGCAAAAGCACGGCCTATAAAAAATTAATATAATAATAATAGAAAAGCAAAAAGACTTACCTGGAAGAGTATTTGTTTTGCAAAGTTCATTATACAATGAAGAGACATAGCGCCAAGTAGATGTCATTTTTCAGTCTTAGAAAGATTCTGTTTTTTAAAAAAATGTACTAGAAAAAGGTTAAGATTTTCAAATCTGAACTCCGCATAAAGGAGTGATGTGTAGAGGAGAGAGTTTGGGTAGCCATGTCCATATGAGGTGAAGGAAAAGAAGGCCTTCTCCCGGTCCTGGGAAATAATTAACAGAGTAGAAAGAACAATGTTGTAAATGGCAATATGATCACTGGACCAGTGTGAAAAGGGAAAATATATTGCCCCCCTGAAGAAAGTTAAGGCTCACTTCTCGAGATTTGAGCCAACAAATAAGCTCCGCTGCCTCTTGCATAAGGATCAAATCTCGTCATTCTGTGGTAGAAAGTATTTATATTCGCTAAACAGTCAAAGGCGGTGCTTATCTTTTAGTTAAGGATACCCAATCTTGGCTTATTTGGGTGTACTCACATTATTAATAGCCTCCTGGGATCGGACCTTCTTGGCTGATGGCGTCGATGAGTTAGGATCTATTACAGACTGAAACTCATCGCTAGATGTTCGCCGCTTTTTGCCAGCCGGGGTAGACGCTTCACTTGAGGGGTTCGTGTTTCCTCCCCGAGGATCTTTATCCATTTTTCGGTTTGCCCCTAAAGAAATTAGCCCAGTAGTCATTTATTATAACCCTAGAACACTTACAAATTTCTACGGCATCCATTATCATTGGATAGCGAGCCGTGAAGGCGGATGCTGCAACTGGGTCGATGCTTGCGATGCTGCGTAGGAATTCTGAAGGTTATGATAGTATATAGCTCAAGAAACAGTTTATTGGAGATAGACAGCTACCGTATGAAACGATATAACTGATTAAAACATACAACGATAGCTATATACTAGTATCGAAGCCATATAGTCCTGTACGACTCAAGTTACATGATGCTCCGATTGTCTGACAAGTGCGAACTATTTATACCCATGGGTGCAAACCACTGAGCATAAGTTGTGGGGGAATTCCTGGTGATTAGATGGGAACTCTCCGACAGACAAGATCAAGGGAAGTACTAAAGGGGAGTGAATAGATAGGGTTGGGAATGATGAAGGATTGGAGAGAAGAATTCACGTCGTCTCTTAGGACGCTAGTGACTGGTGGTAAGTGAGATTCTGATACGTTATAGCAATTCAAATAGCTTGCGTGCGGAATATACCCGTCCACTTTCATTCATCTATACTTGGCTCGAGGAAGGGATGGCTTTGCTTTAAGTAGATATAAAGCTTACTTACGATGCTGTCTATTGAAAGGTCCATGGAAATACCTGTACCGCAATCGGTTACAGGAACCGAGGTACTGCACAATAATAGATAATATCTGCAAATGAAGCGCAAAAGGATTTGGTGGCGTGAGAGTTGAACTATTTTAAGGTTGCTGGACCGCGAATGATTGAGTTGGGCGCTATGTCATTCAGGAAGTTCCGCGCAACTCCTTCCATACCCAGTATTCTGTTCTATCTCCTCTCCAGACTCTCTTTTATTGACGTGAAGGTCAACGGGAGGCTACTTTTACTCTAGTAGTTTCCATCAAAAGCTCCAGATGTTAGATAAACCGTCGCCCTATTATCTCTGGATCAACTTCTCATTGAAAGACTCACAATGTCAGTCTCTCTATGCATCGAGGACGGTCTTGATATCAACGACCCTTACTTTTGGCTTCCTTCTCGATACAATCATCATATCTTTCGGTTTCGGGATTCCGAAGAGCATTGGCAGTGTGGCCCTTTTCTTCGTGAGAGTATTTGTCATACCCGGGCGGACTCTGGCGACGTATCAGAAGTATGTGGTGCATGCAATGCAACACTTCTAGATGGTACACAAGCAGGTCTCCAAGCTACGCTCAAGATTCACGTGCAGTAGGTCCTTGCTTTGCCCTATTCGTGAACAGCGATTCAAATAGAGGCTAGGATACCTGATGGTCTCGATTTTCCTAACGAATTCGATGCGGATCGTGATTATTCTAAGTTCAGGTCAGAAGAGATAAGCTGGGAGGCAGAGACTGAGTTATTAATGTTAGAGCACCTTACAAAGAAGGGCTGCAAGAGTGTGCCGCATCTGATCGGCTATTCAGTCGACAAACAACCAAAAGATGGTTATGTTCCCGGGGGCTACATAGTATATGTTGCCATGGAAAAAGTCCCGGGATGCAGTCTCATCGATTTCGGTAAATATCCTCTAGAGAAGAGAGATAAGATACGGATCGCGTTCGCAAAAGCTATTCGGTACGTCATTGTCATGTATGTCGCTTCCTGCGGTACCATTGCTGATTACGAGCAGCGAGTTCTATTTACATGGATGCGCACACAATGACCCCCGTAGATGCAATGTCGTTTGGGACGAAGTCACGAATAGGTGGTAAGTATCGTCGTTTTCTGGCTGAGGACACTGGCTGATATTGGACATATCTAGCTGGATAGTGGATCTGGAGCATGCTGACTTCGCCGACCCTCCCATGAAACTCAAGCCACTACGCGACTGGCAATTATGGGGTCTCTCCCGTTGCAATATAATGGATAAGGCGGACGATGAGACTGTCCGTGAGTCATATGATGAATGCTCTTCTGACGAGGCACTGGAATCCTTCCTCATAAAACCCGCACAGCCATCGGAGCAGGAGGGTTGACTTTTTCTCGCCTGTCAATGATGCAAACCACTATCAATTCTCCACCATGGCACTGGTTATCAGCTTGCGAAAGGCAACAGGCAGTTAAATACCATATCAATCAAGATGGCTATCGTGACTGTTTACCATGTGTGGAGGATCTATGACATCTTGAAGGACGACGTTGCAAGTGCTAGGAATCGCAAAATCTCAGACATACTCTGTTGGTGCTCATCCTGTACTGTAAACTCTCAGTCTCTCGTATGTGCATTTGTACTTGGACTAAAGAAGGGAAAAAAATCTGTACTTGATGGTTGCATTATATGCATGAAGCTCTAATCAACAAGTAGGGCCCCAGGTCAACATAGCTCCGGACGGGAAGCCTTCACTGTACAGGTTGAAGTAGGAATCATACCAGTCCACTCACGGATATGTTAAGCACTCCAGCTTCGTAGTATCTCATCATTCTCCAAAGCCTGCATATCTCGCTCGTTCAGCATGATAACAACCTCGATTCTCTCTACAGCTTTTCCATCGGTATTCGCCAGTCTACGCCTTGGCAAGGCAAGCACCATGCCGTCTATGAAAGGCATATATGGTACCCTGACGTATTGCGGTTTGCCCCCTAGAACGGGCCCGAAATCGCAATCGTACATCCCCAAATCAGCCCAGCTTGTATATGTCAGGTCCAAAGAATGGGACGAATTCCATCCGGGCCCAACATCCTCGACGTCAGTGAGCTGATCCGAAAATTCCACAATCTTGCCGACACTGGTTGCTGTTACTGTGGACGTCGCTGCGGCAATGGCGCTGATAACCGGTGCCATGAGCGATAGATCAGCTGCTGCAGGGCCAGTTATGGCATTCTCAGAGATGCTCTCGAGCTTCGTTGCAGGGAACTCCACCACCTTGAGCATAGTCAAGTTGCCCAAGTATGATTTGTTCGACACAGCAGGTCCCAACCTTGAGCGCGCATTAATGGCAAAGCCAAGCTTTGAGGGTGTAGAGTCTGCCACGGCTTTGAGGCCGTCGCGGCGCATGCGCCCGAGTCGAATACGTGTGATGGACAACCATAAAGCAGCGCCCAGAACGTTATTGACTGTTAGGAACTTAGCTGGGATCGAAGTGCTTATGGCCTGCTTAGCCTCCTCTAACTTGGCGCTTGAGAAGGCGAAGATCTTCGCCGCAGACTGAGCTGGGGGGCCAGAAGCAGTGGTCGACATGGAAGATGGAGGCGGGCTCAGAGATCGAAGGCTGTACTCCGGATGTCGACGTAGCAGCTCCTCAAGTGTAGATTTAGGCTCGGTTTTGACGAAATGATCGCGGACATCCCGTAGCCAGGAGGCCCTGTGGCAGATTTCCCTGGGATCAAAAGACGTGTTGGGTTCGTCTCTGACGCAGTCGCCCCAGAGTCTGAGAAACAGGCCCATAGCAGCCCCATCCATAACGACATGGTGGGCGCACAAACATAGGATCAATCCTCCGTACAGGCGTGTAGCTCCGACCACGATGACCGGGGCTTTTGCCTCTGGGGTCTCGTGATTGATGAGCATTGGTACGGGAGAGATACCATCTTGGAAGACTGACAATGGCGCGTTATCGCGCTTCAGCGTCTCTAAACTAGGTAGGGACACAGGTGCGGAAGTCTCGACGATAGCTGGTGGCGGATCTGATGATGACCACGATAGCAACAGCTGGTTGCGTGGATGGCAGTCGTCTGGCGACTTATGAACAGAGCCCCTGAGATATGGAAGAATAGAGGTGGCCTTGGCTAAGCCCTCGTTCAGCTTCCTGACGGCACTTTGATATTGATCGGTTTCGTAGACCAGGAATATCGGAGTATATATCCTTGGCATCAGCTGGTCTATGGGAGACAGCATGCAAGAGCCATCATGATATGACTGCGCCATGTCAGCGGACTTGTAATTGAGTGAAATAGGGTTTGAAGTTCAAATTAGCTGGTTTGTCAACGATGAAGGCACATTCAATGGACAGGTCGCAAGATTATCTATCTATATGTGCCAATAGAACATAGGCAGCAGAATTAAAATGGAAGTACAGGCAGCAAAATAATTGAAAAGTCAAGAAAGGATGTTGCTGAGGCTCAGTTTGTGAATCTGGCACTTTTGTAGATATCTCGTTGCATTCCGTCTCCACAGTTTCACTAATAGTTATGATTAGTGCGGAGTTCCATCACAACGTGCACTGTGGCTTACGTATGCTTCCAAAAATGCTCTCGAGCAACATCCCGTTTCATTCTTGGTGCCTACTTGACAGCACAATTTATTGAATAACTATTCGACCACTTCTTGGCAAGCCCCTAATTCTGAGTCGCGCTGCTCGTCCAGGGCTGATACTGAAGAACACGGCTCAAAGTTTGAATGGGTTCGTTAACTAGTGCCTGACAAACCGTTGCCCAGACTATGCGATGAATCTGCGCAGCGAACTTGAGAAATTTGTCGCAAGAATCCATTCCATTTCTGCGATATATTTAGGTACCTGGAGGCATTGAGGGTTGAGAGGGCCTACCGCTATGACTGAAAATAACTTGAGGAAGCCCATTGTTTCTATTTACAGGCGCAGATACTTCTGTGGCCTGTAAACTGGAGGATCGACTCGTTTGAATTGCCCATTGCTTGTTCTGATTGCCAAAGCCCCCGAGAAGACAGACAGGTAAATGCCTGCTCCTTCCAGCAAAGGATTAACCGACGTTCATCGCCCGGAAGCCGGAACTCGCTCAATGGTTTTGCTTTTAAAGCGCCAAAACAATGACTGCCGTGAGACGACCAGTATCTGCTGAACGACGAGAAGTTGGCTTCTAGCCTGTGCTGGTACGAGCTGTATCGGCCTGCATCAAGGAACCTGTCAGTTATCAGTCTGTCAAAGTCTGAGGGTATAGATCGATATCACCTTAGACGTGTGCAGCACTCAACTCGTAAGTCCTTCCTTCACTATAAAACGTAGTTCTGGCATCGCCTCTTTTCATGAGGCCAGTATTGCAGCAATCATACTGCAATTCGAGTTATCAATTACCAGCGAAATATTAGCCATTGAGTTGCAAAGTTTACCCCGCATATGAGATGGGAGCATCAGACCGTGCAGATCTCAAACGGAAACAGACTCCTAGGAGTCGATTCGCAATGTCTGCACGGTTGCTTCGGCGTCTGGGTCGAGGACGCTTGGTGTGGATGCAGTGACAAGCTCAGTGAAGAGCTCGAGAGTTACGAGCCATCGGGAGCGTTATGGCGAGATGTGTAGATCTCAAGCCCGGGGGCGCCGGGGGGGGGGTGCTTGATACGAACCGACTTCATTGATCAATGTGGGCTTATTCGTTCTGCGGTTATCACTGTCTCATATTGTAAAATGCCCTTGTACAGTCCAAGACATTTCGAGTATGGGATTATCATCCCCAGTGCCAACACTGTCAATGTACCCATTTTCCTCTGCAGGGAGCCTATTAGACTCTAGCAGACGACCTCCCACACCGCAATCAAGTCTTCCTTGATAGATAAGAGAAAAATTGGACGAATAACTGAAACCGCGAACCGAAGTTAAGTGAAGTTACAGCCAAAGCTCTGAATCTCTGCTGAACACCGAAGATAGAAATGGACAACGGTGCAAAAAGAGTTCGGAGCCGCATGGAGCATCTTCTGCAGCATAATATTCTTAGTTGCAAGCAGTGCCAACTTGGCGTTACTATCTTCATGAGATAGCATACGGTCACCGGTACTTGGTCTGCTTAGTGTCGGTTAGGCAGGCACTTGTTGAGATAGCGGAAGGTCTGTGATTAACACATGGCACGATCCGTGGAGCATCTGTACCGGTAGATGCAAGCAATGTTGCAAGCTTCATGGGAAAGTCCATGACAGTCAACTGCTATTGGACTGTGACACTAATTAGACATGATTGTTATTAAGGATCGTGCGAAAGATCCATACAGACGTTGCGAAAGATCAGGCTAACGAGCATGCGGGGGTGGATGGGGTATCGTGGACCATTCCCTGAGACCTTCAAGAGCACCACCTGCGGAGCATGACTCGTACTCGGTAGTTGTGGCTAACTTGGCTTCATAGCTATCTACACTAAAAGCGACCATTCTTGCAGGTCCTTATTTCTTTCCTCGTCACCAAGCCTATCATGCCACTGTAGTTGTAGATCACATCAATTAGCTACCGAGCAGGCCACGTCCGAACAGCCCACCGCCTGTTTCAGACGTTGAGATATCTAAAGGACAGAGACGGAGCAGTTATTTATTTCTACAGTGGGGGCTGCACTCCTCGTTCTCTTCCACAGCTGGGAAACGACACTCATAAACATCTCATACGTTAACGCATCATGACTACCACCACCCAGACCGTCACCCCGGAGCAACTCGCAGAGGCGAAAGCCAACTTCAAGAAGGATGGATTCACCATCATCCCAAACGTGATCTCGCCTGAGAAAGCCAAAGATGTTATGGATCGCCTCTGGAAGGCCCGAGACGAGAGTGAGCGTCGAGGTGACCCGACCCATCTGGCATGGCTTGACCCCAACGAGAGCAATGTTCGCGTTTTCTACCTGATGAACCTGGACCCGGTCTTCCTGGAACTGATTTCACATCCGGTGGCCATTGAGATGGTGAAAGCGGGACTGGGATCAGATAATTTCCTCATCTCCAACTTCACAGCCAACATCGCGCGACCGGGGTCGAAATCAATGGGTCTCCATTCTGACCTCTCGCTGCAGTGCCCCGCGCCATGGGAAAAGACGTGGGCGCTAAATGTCATCTGGTGCATCACCGATATTTACGAAGAAAACGGAGCAACGATGTATATCCCCGGCAGTCATCACTGGAAAAACAGAGAGGACTTGCCCAGCCCGGAAGAAGAGCAGAAATTATACAAGCCATTTGAAGCCAAAGCAGGCTCCATCGTGGTCATGGACGGGCGCCTCTGGCACAATTCCGGTAGCAACGTTACCAAGGACGTTGACCGAGCGCTCTTATTCGGAGCATACAATGCACCTTTCCTGCGTGGCCAGGTCAACTGGGCCGTGGGTCTTTCGGACGAGGTGAAGGCCACCTTGAGCCCCCAGCTGAGGGAATGGCTGGGAGTTAACCGCGATGGCAACCTTGGGGTGGTGACGGGAGAGAACGATATCTTTGTAGAAGGGAAGGATGTCCCTCGAACTTAGGAAACTGCTCTGGCGGGATTGCGGTTGATACAGGGAGAAACTCCCTATGGGATAGGATTTCTAGAGTACTACGGAGTATATGTTGATAACAATGCATACCATACGTACAGCCTCACGAATAATCCTGTTAAACGGTATCTAAGTTGACATCTGTACTGAATCCGGTGACTATCGATTGGTTGAAATCCTGGGTGCAAGGCCAAAGTAGCTCTCTACTGAGTAAACTGCTCCAACCGCGTAGCGACGGAAAAGATCGTTTATGGTAGATCAAGTTAAGCTTCCCTTTTGGCACCTGTCAAAAAGCAGCCAAAAGTCAAAGCGTGGTAAGCTTGTTCGGCCCGTGTCCGTTAGCCCGTTTTAACACCCTCGTTGGTGTTTCTTCAGCCCATTTGGAGCAGAAAGTCGAGGCGACAACCCTGTCGATCATTCGCAATTACCCAATAAAACAACTAGTTTCTCTTCAAGAAGAAAAAGCCACCGGCGGGAATGGCTGGAACAATCGGAGGCTGACGAAGTTGTCGGAGATTTGCGAGCCGCTAAGTGATTAGGTCTGTCAACTTCTTCCGCGGGCCGCTCGATTTGATGCAGATTACAACCTTAAGCGCCTTAAAGCAGCTGCTAACCCTCTAGTTTCTGACACGGCTCTTGGAGACTCGTACCGTCTCCGCGCTTGACATCCTCCGGGCCTCTTCCGGGGAGAAAAATCGAGTAGCTATCTTGACTAGCAGTCCATTAGTCACTCATCGTCTCTGTCGCTTAGTAGTCTGGAACATCCTATTTGAGACGTTAGTAATGACAACTAGTTAACAGCCGAGAGAAGAATACCATTAACCAGGTCCAGTCATACATGCTGCTTCCACGGTATTCGTAAGAAGTTGAAAAGCCTTTTCCCGTCCATCAATCTGCTCCACAGAGTATACCATATATTAGCAAACGGCGGAGTATTTCTGGGTGGAAGGGACGGGGAAAGACGAAATAGTCTGTGCACTCACTTGAATGTCTGGTCTGTTTACGGTGGATACCATAACTACCCCGTTGAATAGAGGAAACCAGGGTTTCCCTGTCATGCATATTTAGGGCCTTGTCCAGGTCTCCCTCTGACTCGGACACTTCCCAGTGGCGGTTGTGATATTTATTCTATTAGTTCGCATTCTGATGATTTCTTGGTCTGCCAGAATTCCACGGCGATGTCAGATTAGATGGCTAGTTAGTTGGTTAGTTAACTTGTTCGCATGATTAAGCTAACATTAGGAGATTGTCGCAGATTTTCGAGAAGGATCCTGCCACTCCATTCTCAATTTGATCCCAGAAGCTGCGGAGTAGAGTACGGAGTAGAGAGTAAAGACATCCATTTCCTGTGCCTGGACGTGTGGACCTATGCTTAGTTAGTTGAGCCAAGGGTCAAATAACTGGTGCTAGATGTCAGTTGGCTACATTCGACTGGTCTCTCTGCGTCAGGTAGTCCAGACTCCAGAGTCCCCGCGCGCTCCATCGTAGCACAGATAATAACTATTGCCATCTGAACATCAGGGCTAAATCTACGGCTGAAGCTCTAGGAAAAACGGCATCAACCCTCCCATCCGAATTAAATTAGACTGCTTCCTTCCTACGGGGGCCTCCCTGGACGCATAAGGCGGTCAGATAATAATAGCTAAATTGCACTCACAGATCTAGCGATGCCTGAATGACTTCCTCGTAACCTGAGGCGATCCTATTCCTCCATGTTTCACACCCTAGTTCACTCCCTTTCCACTGCTCTCGGTGAGAAGCAGACTATCTACAGTATTATATAGTCTGCTGACAACAACCATGAGAGAAGCACTGCGGTGCTGGTCTTTCGCATCGATACCCACATCAGCTACGAAAATCTGTGATTGACAGCAGTCGGCGTCGTTATAGCAAGATGGGTCTCAAAGAAGATATGCAGCCCGCGGCATGGGGCGTTTCCATACCCTTTATCGTGCTCACGGGGGTTACATGCCTGCTCCGATTCTACTCCCGTCTCTATATCTCCAAGTCTTTTGGCCCGGATGACTGGTTTATGGTCGCTGCATCGGTGGGTATTGTGTCTTTTTCTTCTCGTTCGGCCATCAAATCTGACCATGAAATCTCTTCTCTGTAGATATCATGGCTGGTTACCGAAGGAATCTTATGTCAGATGATCGTAGATGGCGGAGGAAAGTAAGTAAACAAGAAAAGATTGACGGGATGATCAAAAGAACGACATACTGATTGCCAACTCTTGGTCTGCAGAGTTGATGCACCACCAGAAAACATTTTGAAGATCACTACAGTGCGTACCTTATACCCACACTCAGGCCGAAGGCGCCTTGATAGCGAGCTAATAACTAATCAAACAAAAACAGCTGCTTTTCATCATTGAATTCGTCTACATCTTCACGCAATGGCTAATCAAGATGTCGTTCTTGACCTTTTACCTACGAGTCTTGAACAGCACACCCTCATACCGCCTGATGGTGTTCGTGGTCATGGGGTTCACTGCAGTCCAGACGATTGCCGTGTGGTTATTTTACGGACTGCAGTGTATTCCTCTGGGTACTTTCTTCAATCCGACTGCATACCCAGAAGGGCACTGCGTCCCGACTCCACTGACATTATATATCCCCGCTAGTCTTGTAAGTGACCATCTCCATCCCCATCCCATATGCGACTACATTCTCCATCATAGACCTATCGATGCAGAAACTGACATGAACAGAACGTCTTGACGGATCTCATGATATACGTCCTACCGATTTACCCCCTGTGGTCTCTCCAGATGACTACAAGACGCCGCATCGGTCTGATCTTTTGTTTCACCATCGGCGGTGGCACCATCATCGTGTCGGTCCTGCGATTCATCGTCCTCGTACAGCTCGCCAGCGGCTCGAGAACTACCTACGTCTACGGATCCGTCGACATCGTGACGACGATCGAGCTCGGGACGGCCATCATCACCGCCAACATGCCATCGATGCGCTCAATCTACAAGGAACACATCATGCGGACGCAGGACAAAAGCAGCTCTGGGAAGCAATCCCGCTACGAGCTTGGAACAGTCTCGCAGGCGAAGACGCGCCGCGCGCCGGTCAAGAACAGTGTGGTCAAGTCGTCGTCGCGGACAGTCGACAACGAATCCGAGGAAGAGCTGTGCAAGAACGGAGAGATCATGGTTACTTCGCAGTTTAATGTGTCGAGTAGTCAGAACAGCAGACCGGAGAACCGACTGCCGCCTTCATACTGGAAGTTCACATCTGAAAACCCTGTGAAGGACGCAGAGGTTGCTCCTTGACCGGCTCCTCGGGCACGGCGGATTTTCATGAGTACTTATGCAGCCTGTTGAATAGCCTTTTAGTCTAGCGTTCAGAAGCAATTAATTATACGAGTATGAGTGAGATACCATTGCAATCGCATCAAATGAAGTGATGTTGAATTAAGATTTATAATACAAGTTGCGCTGAGTCGGATTATATCAGATCGTCTAAGGAGTTCTCCTTTTTGGTCGAGTCGGCTGTGCAACATCTGACAGATTATATACAATTGCGAATCCTAGATCATAAAAGGGAATGTGAAAGATAAATGATTTTCTCTTAATAATAATACAGTTTGTTTATTTCATTGGCTATTAGCTGACTACATACATGAGTTGTGGTAAACAGGAAACTGGCATCAGACATGAGAAGAAAAGACAACCTCAGCACCACATTATGCTACATTAGTAGGGACTTCTAGACTCGAGACATTATTTTCAAACAAAGCCATATTAAACACCATTGAAGAGGAAAGATACGTTTCTCGGATAGAGAAGATGCTGAAGATGTGAGACGTGTGTCCACACAGAGACTAGTTCTCGTTGGGCTCAGAGGAGGAGGAAGCCTGATTCTGGGCCTGGAGACCAGTCTGCGACTGGATGCTAGGGCGAGGAGCCGAAAGGCGAATCGGAAGTGAAGCCCGAATGATAGTCTGAGAGCCAGCAGCATGATTCATCGGGTTGCGTGCCCCAGACGAGGTACGACGGTGAGGGTATGAGTGCGAGGGTGGCTGGCGTAGAGATGCAGCAGAAGCAGAAGAAACCACACTCGCACGACGGCTTCCAGAGCTGGTGTCGGCTGAACGCAAGGAAAGAAGAGAGCGTGAGAGACGTTTATTGTCCTCACTGAGCTTTTTGTTCTTCTCGCCGATCGACTTGTCTTGAGAGCGGAGATAAGCAATATCGACCTCCAGGCCATGCTGGGTGATACGGTTATATTCGTTCACTTTCTTGATCAACTCGACGCCAAGTTCTCCGCAGTCTTCCATCAGTTCAATGAACTGTCTGTGGTGGAGCAAGTCCTCGATGTTATTGACCATGGGGATGAGGACTGAATCATGCAGGTCATCGTAGTTGCCCGTCTTGCGCTCGTAGATCTCCCTCACGCTAAGCAGGAAGCTCTCAGTGTGCCAATTGAGAGCACACCAGTGCTCGAAGCGTGTATGAGCCAGGACACGGAGAGTACCAACCATGAACTTGTCCGCTATGGCGTACACTTTGAGTGAATCAGGGATGCGGACCGGTTTATCGGCCTTGGCCTCACCCGAGAAAAGACGAAGTCTCTCGCTTTTCTTCTCGTGAGGCGGAACAGGGAAAGTGGCATCCTTATCATCAAAGGTATGATGATAAAAGTAGTGGATGAGGTAGTCCACGATTTCCGGTTCGTCCTCCTTCAACGTGATAACACCAGTTTCTGCTTCCTATATACCTTATCAGCTCTGTCATATCTGATTTTGGAGGAAACCTCCGATGTATATCTGCTGATATCAGTGGGTAGCTACTTACAGTGAATCTGCCATTGACAGCGGTATCCAGCATGTCGGACTGCGAACAGACGATGGCCTTGTGGACTTTCCACTCACGATCTTGGCAGCGGATAGTGAAGTCAGAATAGCTTCCATCGTCAAGAAGCTTACCCAGCAAGCCATGGAAAAAACAGTACGACATGTGCAACATGGCTCCTTTAGGCAGCTTGGGCTCTTGGAAGAAGGTCCGTCTGGGAGCAGGCTTCTTGGGTCTGGGGTTGTCAGGGTCCGACCAGTCCGAGTCTGAATCCATGAATGTCTGACGAGTGAACAGGAGGTTCGTCAGACGTATTTGACTTTATGGATTCAGATAGGAGCCGATGAGCTTGTTGCTGATACAGATGTAGATGTTGAAGTTTGAAAGAGAGGTGAGGAGTGGGACACGAAAGGGAGAGAGATGAAAGGAGCTCTGTTGACAGAATCAAAACAGAAGATATTTTATCAAGTCTCAGACCGTAACCAGGTCTCTTGAGCTCTGGATGAATGATGCCTCTCCCGATATCTCCTGCGGACCTCGTTTCCGGAGAGGAACTGGTTCGGAGATCAAGAACCACAGGATGAAAAGGTGTCCGGACTGACAGAGGATGAAGGAGGAGAAAAGAAAGAAAGAGAGGATGGCCTCCTGAAGCTCTTTCAAAGTCCAAAACAGTGCAATTGTGTTAAGAGCTCTCGGCGTGTATTCGTTTACCAGCCGCAATATCAGACGTCACCTAGAAACGCAACCTAACCGCCGAAAACAGTAAGAAGCGGAACCTCCGGGCCCGTAATTATTATGGCGGGCTGGACTGTGAAAACAAACGACAGCAGATGCTGTGAAGATGCTATATGATTTCTTTGTTTGAGAATCAACAATTGTCTCTATCTGAACATACAGGAAGAGAGACATGCATAGAGCATCTTTTGCCGACGAGGGGCTCTTCATGTGGGAGCAACGTGGTTATGGTCCGATTTGGTTGGAACCAGCAAAGTATATCCGCATTTGGATACAGGCACACACCGAGGTACTGGCTCAGCATCTTGGCTGCTTTAGGAAGGACTGCTGACTGTGTCATATTCTAATTTACAGGTGATGAGTTCCAATTGATGAAATTAGCTGGATATAAGTATTGCTCTTGGTGTCGCGTGCTGGTATATCCATCGGTCACATTCTTCGCGGCATAGTTTCGGGGATAGAAGCTCTAGTACACCACATCGGGCTGTTTGCATCTTAGAAATGATACGAAATGTCTTCATCGACTCTTGTCGTGCTTAATTCCTAATAAGTTGCTCATCTATTCGATAGATGACGAGCTATCGCTCAGGGATGAGGAGATGCAAATGAAAATCATATATAAGCTCAATCTTTTTAGGGTGTATTCTAGCCTCATACTACAAGAATTATCGCACATGTTCCACACAAATGGCTAAGGTGAGGGACTCGTCTCCTCAGAGTGCGATCCAGAAAGCGAATCCGAACGGCAGCTTCAGGTATCACTAAAGTACAAAGAGCCAACTCCAACTTGCTTTCGAGGGAAGAGCAACAAAACACAGACATATCCATGAGCCGTAAAGCGTCGTCAGGAAAAGATTATGAACAAGACGGAGGAAAGGCTAAGACTACAGATCGTTCGTATCATGACAGAGAGACAAAGGCGCACAACGTGGATCACTTTCGGAGCGACCAGTCATAATCTTCGTCCAGGATGTCTTCAATCGTAACCGAATCCTCCACCGTAGCTTGGGTGTTGGAGTCGGGCATTTCCGCAGGATGTTGAGTAGTGGCTTGGGGGGCGTTGTCAACCTGGTTAGCAGAGGGCTCAGAAGGAGCCCGCGTGCTTTCTGAGAATTCAAACTCCGTCTCCCAATCCGCTATGCTGAAATCCCCAGAGAGGAGAAACTTGCCGAACAGGAGAATTCCGTGGAAGGTTTCTTTACCTGTAGGAATGATGTTTGATGGTGGCAAAAGGAACCCATAACTGCCTTTATCTCGTAGTTTGATCTGATACGAGTAGCGCGCATGAAGCTGATGGTAGAACCAATCCAGCGCGCTTCCGCCAGCAGTATCAATGTAGGGGTTTATTTGTCCCTTCTGTTTCCACTGGCCAGAGACAACGTTCCCTTCGCAGGCGGACGTGACCTCGTAAGTTTCACGGTTGGTAAGGCGGATTGCCTTTGCAATGCCCATAGCCAGTTCTTCCAAATTCTCAAGGGTTGGCGGGACAGATGTGCACGAATATGCATAAGGATAAAGGATTTGCTGTGAATAGGAATGCAAGTCCAGGAAACCAGTCAACTCGACATTGTTGTTCTCGGTCTCGTTTCTAGCCCATTCTGCAAAACTCCGGGATTCTACGGCTTCAAATGGACCATCGCCAGCATAGAGCTCGGAGCAGGGATTTGAAAGCGTCGCGTCTCCATTCCATTCAAAGTCCCAGGCGCGATCGAGGTCAATTCCACGACAGAAGTGCAGACTGGTTTGCTGTCTATTTTTCCGCCAAAGCCGATCTGCCTCCCAAGTGTAGACATATCCGTCTGGATTCAATGTTGGCACGAAAACCCAGTCAAACTCCTCGAGCAATTTGGTAATCCGCTTGGATTTGCCGTAGCCAGTAATGAGCCTGTAGGCCACATATGTGACCGTCGAAGTACTAATCCATTCACGAGCATGTGTGCCACCGGTGATCACAATCATCTTCCGCTTATCAGAGTCTCCTTCGGGGATGTTGGGACGCACACCAATGCGGAGGGCTGGAATATCGCGACCTTCATACGACGTTCCTACACTGGTCATACGGACATGCGTGGTGAACATTGACGCCATGAGTCGCATCCACGGAACTATAACAGACAGCGGCTGGTAATCGCGGAAGAACAGATCAGATATCTCGGGTGATTGCTGCATGGAAGGGCTAAAGACTGGCTGATCGCCCAGACTGGTGCGTCGTGATGATGGATAGGAGTTATAGATCATTTCCGCCAGGTCTTCAATCAACAACGAGTGAGCGGTTTGCAGTGATTTCGGCAAAAGACCCAGCAATGGCGGTATCTGAACAGTAAAGAAGTTGTTAGTCGAAACGTCCTTTCTGAATGTCACTCCCCACTAACCATTTCTTGTGCCAGCCGGATGTCGACAAACTCGTCTGTGGCCGTCCACACATCGAGAAAGAGGATATTGGTAGCCTCTGCCAATGCTTCTGCCTCTCGCGAACTACTGATCTGGAAACGAAGGACGACATCGCTTCCGTATCGTGCGAGTGTCTTTGCCGGTGGAGCATGACCGTACGTCAGGTCTTTCGAGGAGGAAATCCGCGAGTGCTTCCGCGGGATACCCCATATCGTCTCAATGACTGCATCTCGCACGCGAGTCCAGGGTCGCCGGCGATCCTGAGACTGCGCAAGCAATTGCACCGGTTCGAGAGGAGGGGGAGGAGTGATGCTGGAGCCGGCGGGCACAGCAGGCACCAGGACGGCGAGCAGCAGCCCGCAGAGGAAGAGGAGAAGACAATGAAGCCGATGCATCTTGTGCTCTCACGGCATCGTCCCGCAGACGCGGATACGAGGGTCTGTCACGCAGCTGGGATGGAATGCTGCGCTGGAGGAGGTTGATACCGACTAACGATTACCAGAATCCCAAGCCGGGCATCGATCGCAGGTCGGAAGCCAAGAGGATCCGATGACGATAAGGCCAAGGGCTGCACAGAAAAACCCACAACAACGACGGCGGAACAGCCTAAAAGCCCCGGCGACGCGGCTCGACCGTGAATCTCCAGCTTTCAGTCGGCAAGTCGATCCACTGCGACCTGTCGTGGACCTGTGGCGCCTTCGAGATCTTCTAAGCGTTGTGGTTAGTGCGAGGCATCGAGCACGCAGCATCCGACGGTCACAACTGGGGCGAGACGTCCGGTTTGCGGTCTCTGACCAGGCAGAACTATTCTGATTCTAATGCTGATCTGGGTCTAGATAGTCTATCCGTTTGTCGCAGCGCTTCACCAGCCCATTCTTCTCTTGTGTCTATGTACGGAGTATGGGCATCCGACTCAGGGGAGCCCATTGACCTCCATTGCCATGCATGGCTAGCGAGGCTCACGATTCTTGCGAGATGTGAAATCCAAAAGGATAACGGGAAGATTGAACCTAAGTGCGTTTCATCGCAGAATAGCCCTTGCGTTCAGTCGCCACCGTACGGGGCCTGTCCGGATAAACCTCGACCACTGCGGATTTATCCAGCGTCGTCCTAGTTATTCTCCGATTGTTATGCAGCAAGAAAGCACCGGGATGGTTCTTGCAATAATAACAATAATACCAAGGACCATCAGCTTGGGTGCCGTCCTGACCATGGTATCTCGCGCTGGAGCTCCAAAGACCCCGTAACAATGTGTTCCAGCTAGCTATGAAGATGGAGTAGACAATCAGGCTTGTTGATGCTTTCTGGATACTCGCATTACATCGCCATTACTGCATATCAATTGAGCGTGCAGAAAGACCGACGATTGGTTCTCCAGAGCATAACTACATGTACATACGGAGTACATAGTTAACTTATACATGCATGTTAGCTATTCAACGACCGGACAGAGTAGAAAATATCAAATAATAACACCATAGATAGCTCGCGACAATGATCTGCCACTTGGTCTGCCAGCGATCGGCGTCCATGGTTCAGGGATGGAAGAAGACGGTCGTCGAATCGGCCATCGCAAGAAAGCTGTCGAGTGAGGATCGTTTCCTGCCAGCGTAACCCACACGCGTCACAAAGGACCCTCGATTCCTCTTTTCGAAGCTCTCTCTCTCGACAGGCAATCATAATCAACACTCCAGATCACTCTCAGCCCGGCACGTGGTGGAACACCGTTGGGGACTAGAGACACTCTAGACGCTCTCTCTGCGCATTTCGCTGTCCCGCTCGCGCTCGATCCAGTTGCAGCGTGCTTGGCGTCGTCGTACGCTGTCTGGGCTCGAACATCCCCCTCAAAACATCCCAGACACAGCGACAGAGAGACGCCCTCCCTGTCAGCTTATCCTCTTCCCCCCTCGACGTCAGCTGTGTTTCTTGCTCAGCCCTATCACCGCCGTCCGTCAATTGTCGCTGCGCCTGGCGGTTCCCTTTTCCAGCCTGGTCCCGCGGGGTTTCCTTCCAATGATCCAGCAGTGACCGGTCTGCGATGTAAGAGTCGCTTTCGTCTCCGCCGCTTGCTTCTCTGCACAAACACCTTTCCCATCCCGACGATTCGTTTCCATCCTGCTGTCCTCCTGTCGAGCCCTAGGAGGGTCGATACGTGTGTGCGTCGAGTCTACCAACCCGGGACGCAGTGAAACCGCATACCACCGCCGCAGCTCATCGCGAGTCCCCGAGCCCAAACAATCCGTCCGCGATGCCATCTGGTTGGTAGTGGTACCACCAGCAACCAAGTCTCTACAATTCAGGTCGAACGAAGACGGCTGCACCACATCTGATCTGTCTTGCTCCTGGAAAAGCACTTAGGCGAGGATCCATGGGACTATCGTCCATTCAGGGGAGGAGGAGTGTATAATTCCGCCAGACTCCCGCCGTGAATCATGTACTGGAAGGCTCTCCGGTTGGGTGCTGATGCCAACGACTCCAAACGGCTAAGCACCATCAACCAGAATGCCCAATCTCGCCATAGTGAACATATCCCTCGCCCCAACTTATCTACGTCCGAGCTGCCTCCTAGGCACTCAGAATCGATCCCCCGCGGCCCCCAGGAGAGTGAGAGCAATGAACTGCGGCCAGTGACCCCTGATCCAGGTAATAAGAATGGTCACAATGCAGTGGATGGTGAAAAGGTGCCTCTGTCGCCGGCTGCGACACAAGCGCCGCGGAGAAACCGCTTCAGCTTGATGAGGTTCCGTCATGCATCTGATCCACAACTGTCCGCTTCCTACACTCGTGCAGGCGAAGATGTGCCTCCAGTGCCTCCCATGCCACGTAAGTTTTCAGGATCACCACTGTCTAGGATATTCCCCGCATCCCTGGAAGACTGATTGCTGATGATCTATTGCCGACAATAGCTCCTACGATTATCACGACAGCACCTACGAACCATAACATTGAGCAGTCGACCAAGCGGAAAACCAAGATCAAACTACTACCTCGATCCAAGAAAGCGTCTCTGGAGGACCTAGCTCTTAAGGCAAAAGAAGGGAACGCTGCCCGCAATTCCAGGCCCGTAAACTCGCTGAGGGGCTCGACGGACTCTCAGATAGGCAATTCAGGTCTTGGAACATCTGGAACTAGCGGAGAAGAACCAGGTCGATTATCGATAACGTCTTTGCGGAGCGGAGGCCGCGGTCACACAACTGATTCCAATCGCTCTTCAACCGCACAGGATCCAAGGTTTTCTGAATCCTCGCAATCAGAGGCGAGTTCTGGGGAGCATAAAATCTATCGCCCCAGCTCGCGGAATGATGATCAGAATACGTCCGCTGCTAGCAAATTATTCCGTCTGCCGCGCATGAAGAAGTCGCGTGGCCCCCTTTTCCCTCTACCTATGAAGATGAATCCTGCAGATTCATCCCAGCCGCGATCGAGCAATGGATCAGACAATGCCAAATTATCACAGCAGACCTCTAGGAAGCAAGACGCTGCAGACATAGTCCAGAAAGGCGCTGGTTCCATCCCTCCTCCTCAGGACCAACTTACTCCCCTTCCTTCTCCCAGCCACTCAGCTGTAGGGCTATCATCCCCGCGATCTGGGGCACCGCCTCTACTCAGGAATGACTCGACAACATCTGCACACTCTGCCCAATCTGCATCGTCCTTGAAAGGTCAGAATAGCCGCCGTCGCCGAGGTAGATCGTCTACGCTAGGCTCCCTGGTAGACGAGCAACGCCAACCTCCCGCGAACCTCCCTTCGTCAGGTCGGACTTCAACATCCACTAGTGGCCGGAAAAGCTTTGGGGACCTATTCAATTTGTCTCAGCGTTTAAGGCAGAATTCAGAGCCCCCTCTTCCTAACAGCAGCTCTCCAGCCACTCCCACATCGTATTCCAAGCCGGGGTCATTTTGCTTCACGCGCGATGTTGTCAACTGCCCGGAACGCGAAGACAGTGATACACCTGCTACTTACCTCTCTCGACTCGAAGACGCAGTGCGCAGAGGTGCAATAGCTGGTATTTTATCACAGTCCGGCGATGATTTCTACAAGACTGCATTGCGCCGCTACATGCGGAGCTTTGCATTTTTTGGTGACCCCATCGACATGGCTTTGCGTAAGCTTCTGATGGAAGTGGAACTGCCGAAGGAAACGCAGCAGATCGACAGAGTGCTCCAGGGATTTGCTGACAGATATCATGAGTGCAATCCTGGCATATTTGCATCAACAGGTAACATCATCGGCCTCTTATCAATTGGACAAGACTGACTGGTAATCTCGCTCACAGATCAAGCCTACTTTATTGCCTTCTCGATTCTGATATTGCACACAGATGTCTTCAACAAAAATAATAAGCGCAAAATGCAGAAGCACGATTACGTTAAGAATACTCGTGGCGAAGGTGTGGCGGATGAGATCTTGGAGTGCTTCTATGATAATATCGCCTACACACCTTTCATTCATGTCGAGGATGAACTTAACCTCAATGGACGCAATACGAACAAGCCTCGAAGGGGATTGCTCAAGACCGCCAGTACCGATCACCTGTCGCGTGTTTCCAGAGAACCGGTGGATCCATACGCTCTTATCCTCGAAGGAAAGCTGGATACTCTAAGACCGACGTTGAAAGATGTGATGAATTTGGATGATACCTACAGCTGTACTGGCTCCAATGGCCCGCCGAATATAGATGACCTACATCAAGCATTCTCCAAATCTGCTGTTCTGCAAATCGTGTCAGCTCGATCACGTCCAGATGCCTTCATGACACCGTCAAGTATCGATAACCCAGCTGATTCTCACCCTGGTCTTGTCGACATCAAAGTGGCCAAGGTTGGCCTTCTTTGGCGGAAAGATCCCAAAAAGAAGAAGACGAGGTCGCCTTGGCAAGAATGGGGTGCCCTTCTGACTTTCTCCCAGCTTTACTTCTTCAAAGACGTCAATTGGGCGAAATCGCTGATTTCCCAGTACGACGCACAGCAAGCAGAGGGACGTCGTGGGCCCGTTGTTTTCACGCCCCCTCTCGTCGATTTCAAGCCCGATGGGATCATGTCCACAGATGACGCTGTGGCTTTGTTGGATTCGAGCTATAAGAAGCATAAGCATGCCTTTCTTCTCGTTCGACACAACGCCCTTGAGGAGACGTTTCTGGCAAATGGCGAAGCAGACATGAATGATTGGATTGCAAAGCTTAACTACGCTGCGGCTTTGAGGACGACTGGTGTGCGAATGAAAGGAATAACTGGCACCAGTTACGAAGGTCAACGTCGTAGAGTCGGCCGTATGGGATCAGTCGCATCAGGCACCTCGGTTCAATCTGCTGAGCTTGCAGCAACGCCCGAGTCAACTGCTCGTGCACATCTTGCGGAGGAAGTTTCGGCGGCACGCAAGCAGCTGATCACTCAAAGAATTCGTGAGGCTAACGAGAAATTATTCATCTGTCAGAGACAGCTGGATGATCTTCTCAGAAACGCTAGACATTTGCAGGTGTTGACGCCAGTCCATAATAGGGCGAGGGAGCATGTCATCCTGGCTGCGGGACGTATGGCAGCAAAGCTCAAATGGATGAGGCTGGACATTTGGCGCACTAAGTGCTATAGAGAACTTCTCGTGCTTGACATAGGCGAGGAGGAGAAGGACTATTTCGGATCATGGGGCAAGTTGGAACTTACATCTGTGGCTAATGCTACAGCACCATCCGAGAGTCAACAGTCTGCAGCAAGAAGTCCGACAATCGCCCCCGATTCCCCAAAGATGGATACGCATCCGATCATGTCACCGTCGTCAGAGAGACCGCCGACACCTGACAATGTATCTTCAGCTCCCTCGAAAGATCTGCGCAGAGCGAGCGTCGGCACATCAGTCGTCTCGACCGAGCGACCTCTCGTCAACAGACAATCTTCTGTATCAGTCGCCAGAGATCGAGCCTCATTACATGGTTCTATGACAGAGAAGCTTAAGCGTGAATCTTCTGTCCAGAGCGGCGGGAGCAGGACAGACGCTAGTATTGACGGGGAGGAACGCATCCTGAAGGAAGCGGGCCTTCTTCCGGTTGACAGCGCGGGTAGCATGCCTGATAACCAGACTTTGGCCAGTGATGCAGCAACGGACAAAAAGGATGGGTCTTTCGGTACAGCTTCCGGCGAGCAACGTGGGCGCACCCATCGCAGCCTACACCGTACCCTTAGGGACTCTCACCATGGCTCCCAGCACCAACGGAGCAAGAAAGGACGGGAATCTAGCTCATCCATTCCGGTTGCTGATGAGAGTAATTCTAAAGCAGAGAGTGAGGGGCTTTCTAGGAAAGAACCTAGATTTACTGTCCATGGAAAGAAAGCCTCCGTGGTTACCTTCGGCTCTGAGTGGCAGAATATGTCACCGGAGGAGCGACTGAAACTGCGAAAGCCACCTCCCGCGGATGAGTCGAGGTCCAGCGATCTACCGCTCACAGATGGGAGTGAATCGATCTTTGCCGGGTCCACGAATGGCGGACGACCGAACTCTCTGCGGAGTGCAAGTACCACCACTGCCCGAAGTCTCCGCATCCACGAGGAGTCCTCGAAGGACATTCCATCCCTTCCTCCTCTCGGTGAACTCAAGAAGAAAGCCTCCACAAATTCCGAAGAAACAAAAAAGGATGCCTCCTCTATGGAGGCAGTGTCCCCCCTCTCTCCAACCCCGGAGACAAATGAGCGCAATACGCTACTCAAGACAGAAAGCAATGCCTTTCCGGGAGAAGAAACACCAGTCGATCAAAACATCTCTCAGGAAAAATTGTCGCCTAGCCCGCATCACCAGGCCGTGAGTGCATAATGTACTTTGGGCGTTGTCTTCTACATCTATCCACTTGCTTTTCTCTCTTCTGCTACGTCATCCACTGTGAAAACTGCAATCTGTTACGCTGATACCCAATATTATCTGTTTAATTTTCTTATGTTCTTTTCTGATCACGTCAGCTTACTCTAGGCGTGGTTCATCTCTCGCTTTTCATTGTACTTTTTCTTTACGAGGATACCCGAGTTTAGGCTAGGGCACACCATCCACATCTATTGGGCTGCTAACACCGACTCCTAGTCGCATTTATTTCCTTATTCATGAATTCTCCATGCTTCGTGCCTCACGGGTCTATCCTGTCGCGGAAGCCTAACGCTAGGAGATCAAAAAGTGTACAATACATCAAATCAGACACGTGCGCCTCCGTTCGAGTCGATCTTCTCTTTTCCTTTTACCTGTCACCTTGTTTCCTTTCTTTTTTGTACAGACTTGATTTCCCAAGCCAAGGAGTGCTTCATGATTGCGTCCAAAGCGGAGAGATACTTAACGAAAAGCGAAAATCATTTCGCCCCATGGCGTCCACTGGGGTGTCCTTATCTATTCTGAGAATGCAATGTTCGCAAGAACATCAAATAAATACCAAATAATTTTCGGTAAACTTTCAGGCCCTGCCTTAGCACATTCATTCTTTCGTAGTCCAGAGATAATAATCCTTCAGCCCATGCCTTTTTACTAATAACACTCATGACGAGTCTATATTTTCCAGCTAGCATATACTAATGTACAGGACCTCTACTATCTTCGTCATTTCCGTTCTTGTATTTTATCCCTACACAAGGCTGTCCCGCTCGTCAGTAACCTATTCTAGTTCTTTGTTTTCCCTATTCCTGAGGTCCTAGACATCTGGGAGAGTCTACAGAAGAAGCCACACAATCGATATTCCATCATTCAGTAAGCTGGATCTACATCATGCAGCCTTTCAGGGGCTACTCGCTCTTATAATACTGCAAGCAAGTCAGCCCACCAAGCAACAATACGATGGGAAATAAGCAAAGCAGCAAAGAATGCCCGCTTCAAGATGCTCTCTAGGCTCCGAAATAAAAGCAATGAGTGTAACACCCCGTCAAAACAAGTGAAAGAAGATTCCGGACCCGCTTCTACCACAGCGGAGCGGAGCCTGGGCAGCATCACACAACAACAGAAAAGAATCACACGCAAAAACATTTCTCATATTCCTTTCACTCTCTTTCCTCTGTGTCCGTGGTGATCTCTCTTTCTGCAACTCCTCCCACACTCTTGTCCTGATGGTTCAGCGTATCTCGATCCCCTCTGGCCTGTATGTTATACCTGCCGATACCCCTGAAATTCACTATCAAGTCCAAAGAAGGTAAACTGATATGATACCAGGAAGCTCCTCTGGTTCCGTTGTAGATCTGCTGTCTCCTGCGCTTTCAGAACAGATCGTACTGCGGAAGACTCCCTCCTACATTTTGTAATCTCTTCCCTGCTGAAACGTCCCGAAGGCGAGTTGTGTTCTGAACCCTCATATGTGTTCAAGGAATCCTCCAGCTATACAAGTGTTCTTTTGTATCGAGATTTACTAACTTCTATATAGCCTAGATTGATCAGTTAGGTCTTCATCATGTCACGTGAGTCAATATTGTCGATGAGTGAATACAAAAATGCGGACGAAAAGTCACGGGATAGGGATGATATGATATGGGTTTGCTAACGAAATAACTGACAATAGGCACCGGGAGCCCACCCCAGGCTGATAAGGGGGCGAAATGGGAGAAGAAATTCGACAAAGTTTTCATTTCTGAAGACAAAGGGATGGGCCTCAAAGCCACTTGTGACCTCCCGGCGGGCACCATGCTCATAAATGAGCAGGTCATTGCCGTCTTCGGGGAAGAGAGGCTGAAGTCCGTTACCAATCCGCGTGAATACAACCAGTTCGTGGCCAATAAGGTCAAGGCGATGGGCGGGAATGAATTCGCTCGGCAGTTCATGACGCTTCCGAATCGTTTCAGAGACCATTATGAAGGCTTCAGGAACATCTTCGGGGGCGTGATGGAGACGTGCAATTTCCCAGCGAATCTAGATGGGGTCCCTGCTGCTGTTGTCGGTCTTGATTCGGCCTATCTGAATCATTCGTGCGTCCCGAATGTTGTTGTCAGCTTCGTGACACCGGAAGACATATATGGGGAGAGAGCTAACCAGCACCCGGAGGAGTACTGGCTCAAGGCGTACACCTGTGTTAGCGTCGCCAAGGGTGAGGAGCTTTCCGCCGCATACAGTCACATCAACGCTCCATCTGCCGTAAGAAAGGCGAGAATGAAGGGATTCTACGGCTTCAGTTGTCATTGCAAGCACTGCGAAACGGCGGATCCCCATATCGACGGATGGATGGATGTTTACGGTAAAATTGAACGGACTCTCATTCAACCCCACATCATCGACAACGAGCCTGCTATTGCTCTCCAAGCGGGGTACGACCTCGGGGTTGTGATGGCTCAAGTCGGTATATTCGACTACCGCTACGCCACGCTTTGGGAGCAATGCGCCGTGGTTTGTGCCTGGCACTCCGATGAAGGCCGTGCGTTATTCTTTGCAGGTCGAGCGCATGCGACGTACGAGCTGATCGAAGGCGTGGACGGCCGGAACAGCAGACGGATGTGGCATTGGAGAAACAATATTCAAGAACTCCCTGGATACGGCGCCTCCAAGAGAGGCAAGTCGAGCGAAATGGAAGCAAAGCTTCTAGTTTACAATCCGAAATATCAAGCTCACATACTATTCATGATTGGTGTGGAGAAGAACCAATACGTGCGGTTGAGACAGTACTCTGGGGTCGTCGGGCAGCGAGAGGATGAACCGTTTGGGTGGACCATCAGTGAGGATGACGATGACAACGAGAACGAGCAAGCACCTGTTCAACTCGAGACTCTTCTGGAAGAGCTTGAGAATGAAAAAAGGGAGTTCGATGAAGGACGGCTGATGAAGCAGGAGAAGTCCAGCACCAAGAAAAAGGGCAAGGGCAAGAAGGCAAAGCACTAACCACCGCTGCTCAGATATTTGGATTCGGATTTCTGTGCTTACAAATGCGGTGAAAATCATCGGACACAGTCACCAGGAATAGCTTGCAAGAATCGGTTGAGTTGAGGTCCGAAGTGGTGTTCTATTGGCATTCCTGTAGTCGGTTGTTTACATATGAGGTTGAGGCGGGAGAAGAGAGCGGAGCGGAGAATCTGGCGGAGAAGATTGGCGGCGGAGACGTGATTATGTCATTTGCATCGGAGTTTCATCTGCGAGCGCATCTCGATTTGATCTAGACCAGAACTCCCCATCTTTCTTGTTCATGCTTTGACCCCCGAGGGAACTGGCTCTTCCTTACTGGATTTCTACCTGAATGTACCATGAGACTAGGATAGTTCCCGAATTTGAGTTTTCTTTCTTCGAGCAATCGCCGCAGTCAAGTCCCTGAACGTCATTTACCAACTCTCCTCCGAGCTCCCCGCACACTCGAACTCGCAGCTACAGCTGGACGTTAGCTGCTCTCTACATACATTCAGGATAGAGGACGAATATGGCGCACTCCAAACGCAACACTTCTCTCCCCCACTTCACCTCCTATGAGCGTGACCTCCTACGCACGACATGGGGCACGCAACGCACTCGACTATCCCGCGATTCCTTCCTCCCGTTCGGATCATGTCGTCTCTGTCTGGAACCAGCGCGACCTCCAGTCGTGGCGTGTGCTACGAACGGCGACCTATTCTGTCGCGAATGCGCAATCAACGACCTTCTAGCGCAACGGAAAGAGATCAAGCGGCTAGAACGTGAGCGCGAAGAGGCGCGACGACGACTAGAGGAAGATGAAGCACTCACGCTAGGAGAGGCACGGATGCGGGAATTACGAGAGTTCGAGCTTGTTAGTATGGGATTGGAAGCGACGAATAGCGCGGCAGGCAAGAAACGCAAAGCGGAGGAGTCAGATGCGATTGCTGCGTTTCGACAACGGGAGGTGGAGATTGATGGGAAACGGAGGAAGGTCTTTGAGCTCAACGAGGATGAAATGAAGCGCGCTGCAAGGATGGAGCAGGATAGACTGAAGAGTGAGCTGAAGAAGGAGAAGGTTCGTTCTGCCATTTGCATCCCCTGTGCTGGCCAAGTACTGGTTTGCTTTCAGCAATTAGAGCTAATATGGGCTGCAGTCTGAGTCTAAATCTGCTCTACCCTCGTTCTGGGTACCGTCGCAGACTCCAGGAACCAATGCCTTCGAGATCGCGGCCTCCAAGCCGGTCAAGCTCGCGCCGATATGCCCGGGCTCTGGTGAAGATAACCGCCATACATACTCATTGAAGCTCCTAGTGGACGTGCACTTCACGGAAGAGAAAGTAGACGATGGCAGCGGCAAAGCTCAGCGCGTGTGTCCGTCGTGCAAGAAGGCCTTGACTAATGGCCTGAAGGCAATGCGTATGTTTCATTCATCCTTCGTACTAGATCAAGGCAAATCTAACTCTGCTTCAGTAACCAAGCCCTGTGGCCACGTCATCTGCTTCCCCTGCGTTCAGAAATTCATGATGCCTCAACTGCACAATACAACTATTGACCCGCACGCCTCCAAGGAACAGCAAGAGGCTGACGCCGCGCTCCGTGGGAAGATGCTCTGCTACGTCTGCGAGACGGACGTCACTCCTGAAGCCCAAAACAATACTGACCCCAATGGGAACGAGAACGAGAACGGCAACGAAAAACGCAAAAAGAAAAACAAGGACAAATCGAAAGACAAAGAGAATGGCAAGATCGGCAGGGGTGTTGTCGAGATTAGTTCTGAGGGAACCGGCTTCGCGGGCGGAGGGGCGAATATGGCGAAGAAGGTGGGCGTGGCGTTTCAGTGTTAGAGAAATAGCGGTAGTATGAACATACTGTCATGTTGGTGTCGCGAGGGTGTTGCATTTCTTGTTGATAATCAAGTGTAGGAGTTCTTATTTACGACGAAGATTATGGGATGTACCATAAACATACGCGGTTAGAGGGTTTCGTGTCTGCTTCCACATGTACATGTATGGATGGTATAGAGGATATGTGGAGCCGATTTTATTTCAATAACTTTTTTCCTAAGACCAGAATCTAGATAAGATCTTTCATCCTGGATTGCAAGTGATAATAGAGTATTGATCTCCTGACTATTACCTAGCCATCCTACCCAGTTTTAAATTTTAAATACGCATAAAACACAATTTGGTATCAAAATCGTACGCTAATAACATCGTACTCTTCGATAAGATAGGACTATAAACACTCTATGTAGTGATGCCCATGCACAGATTCCCAACCAAAGAAAGATAACGCCATAAAATATGTATGAGATGCCGCTTTAGGACGTATGATACAAGCGTCGACATCTTTGTGCTTGCTATGCTATACACTTATCTTCAGATCGTCAGAGCAGGACTGATATTTTTTTACCGCAGACCGGGCAGCGATTTCTTGGAGTTGTTGAATTCCCGGACGGTGATCTCGCACTTGATCTCCTGGCAGAGACGTTTCCGGCGGTTGGCATCCAGTTTGGAGGCGAACTCAAGACCGCTAGCACGCTCGACGGCCTCGAGGGGCACCTCAAAGTCGGAGAGGCTCTTGTCATTGGGGATGCGAGCGTTGGGCAGGACAAAAGCGCCTAGGGAGACCTTGCTTGAGGGGTTGTTGGTGCCGTCCTCAGCGTAGATGACCTTGTAGAAATGGGTAGGGACTGCAACAGAAGGCGGGTTTCCAATAACTTCGTAGTTGACGCGCCATTTTCCGTCCGGGTCACGGCGCGGGAGGTACAACGGGCCGGTTACGATGCGGACAGACGGGTACTTTGTGGTCAAGTTGCGGCAGAAATCCTCAAAGTGCGACCAGTAGTCGCGATTGAAGCCTTCGCCCACCTGCGGGCACATGTTGCTCAGAGCGAAAGTAGCATCCATGGCATCCTGCGACCATTTAGCGTCCGCGGCGGGCACCTGGTGGCCGCGGTCGTAACCGGAGCGGAAATAGTCGGCCAACTTGGCGCGGAAGATGGCTGGGATTGTGGTGTCCTCGACGAAGACACTGTGTTTGCGATCTCCATTCTTCATGGAGAGGGAGTAGGGGGTAATGTGTTCGGCCACCCAGGACGGATTGCGGGTGCGACGGTCGTAGGCACCCGTCAAGGGCAAAGTGTTCAAAGGATCGTTGACAGGACCGGGGAAGCCATATTGAAAGAGACCTGTCGGGTCAACAGGAGCAGCCGTCGAGATCTTCTGTGCGAGAGGAGGTGCTGTGGGCGGAGAAGGTAGCTTTCCAGCTGTTGGCGGAGCAGCCACGGGAGGCTTCGGTGCTCCGTGTGCTGCAGCAGAGAGCTGCTGTTGCTGCTGGAGTTGCTGCTGCGAAGGAGACTTGAAGGAGTAGAGAAGAGCAGTAGCACCAGCTCCAGTAGCTGCACCAGCCGCAGCGATGATTGCAAAGGTGGCCTTCGACATTGCGGATGCTGTTGTCTGCTACCGCAGAGCAAGACGGGCTGTCAACGAGCGGAGAGGCTGCTGCTGCGAGAACGAAGAGCAATATAAATCGCACCAGGACCTGCTGTTCTCTGACCTGTCCTCCAGATGCGCTCCGTGTGCTGCGACGGAAGACTGTCGTTCGCTCTCGACCTCGTCAGGCGTTGCAGTCGCGTGAAGTTTTCCTAAAGAGAAAAAGGATCACCGACGCACCGTCCGGCCAATCAGAGGCCGTGCCTGGCAGACACAGCGAAGTGGTCGACATCGCAAGAAATATGGTGTATTTGGATCTTTATTCGATATAGAAATCCTGAAACACGAGAATAAACATGGCTGATGCTGGTCCGTGGCCTCCCCAGCTCGTCTGTGTCCTCATCGTGGCGTCTGTCTGTCCGGACCAACGAGAATTGCAGCCAACCTGCTGACCATAAGGCTGGACAATGGACGATGAGGTCTTTTCTTGTACAGAGAGCTTGGATGAGGTCTCTGGCAGATCTGAAACTGCAGTGACACTGTCCTGACTGCACTGAAGCTGTTCCGGTGCTTCACAGCGTCTCTCTCGCGCTGGTCTGCCGGTGATTTGCTGCTATCTCGCTGTTCCTCCGCATCGATTCAAACGCGGACCTTGGTGGAAAGCTTCGTCTAGCGCGGCGGATGATCGACCAAACAGGGAGAACCAGCTGCCTCGATCGGAGCTCGTATACAAGCACCAGCATATTTAGCATTCCTTCGAGCATCTGTCAGAAATGTTCTGATATTCATCCTTCATCCTCCATCTTCCTGTTCTCTGCATTCATCCTACAGTCGTGCTGGTCGTGTCCTTCGCCTTTCGCCTTCGATCAAGCTCTCCAGAGCTCTGACATCACCGCCTGTGTCCTACAAAGCACTCTCGAGAGTGCCTGCACGAGGACCAGCAGCCATGGCCGCCAGCAATGACACCCGTGGGTGGATTATGAGTGCTGTCTCAGGAGTTGGTAGGTTTTACTCTTTCTTGGTCTACTCGAGAGAGTCAGCTAACGCACCCAGCTTGCGTCCTGGGTTCTTCGGTCATCTGTGTCGATCTGATCGTGCGCAAGTGTTCCAACCGGAAGGACTTTGAAATCGCCAGCAACAATGCCTTCCTGTCTGCTTCCATGAGTCTCAGTAGTGGTGTACTGGTACGAGCTCTCCGCGATCGTATTGTCCGCTTGTTCTCCATACTGACTTCAGACCTAGCTCATGTCCTCCCTCTATAGCATGCTTCCCACATCCAAGAACTACCTCACACGTGCGGGATTTTCCCCTGCAGCTTCAGCATACACACTGATCGCCCTATTTCTGGCCGGTGTGGTCGTTATCCGGATCGTCTCTGCCTTTCTGCATCGCCACATCCCCTCTAGTATAGTGGATTGTGAGCACACCCATAATCCAGACCCGGAGACGGGGGATCATCAAGCGGAGGAGGATCGCAACGCGAAAACGAGCCCGATCGCAACGACAGACCTCAATGGGAGCACGGAGCGCACACCTCTGCTCCAAAGGAACAAACCACATTCCTCTGTTTCCACACCACCAATGATGGAACGGGGTAGCGAGGATCTGCTCACGGACAATGAACTGGGAAAGGAATCTCTCCGCCGCCGTTGGCAACGACAGTTGTCGCATCTGCTAGGCGGAACTAAGAAGTACTGTGACGAGAATGGCCCATGTTACGGATTCTCCCAGAAATGCGGATCCGAATGCACCAAGGTCATCCGAAGGATGCCGTCGGAGGAAGCGAGTCACCTGCCTGTATCTCCCCAGGGACATGTACATGTCTCGACAGGTCATACAGGGTTAGGTATCCCACCGGAAACACCACAGACGCCGCAGACAGTCCGTCACATTGTAGACGGTTCTTTGACCGCGCCCCCGAACATGGAAGCAGATGGCCACGACGACTACTTTGCTACTCGCCCAAACCTCCTCTCTGTCAGAAGTGCACGACCAACCTCAACTCGGTCGAACAGCAAGCCTGGTCCTGAGGAGTCTGATCCTACTACACCGGTTGTAGACCATCATGAACTTCATTCTCCCACGGCTCAGCATCATCATCATGTCCCGCAGAACGCTTTCCTGTCGATTGGGCTGCAGACTTCTCTAGCAATTGCTTTGCACAAGTTGCCAGAGGGATTTATCACCTACGCAACCAATCATGCGAGTCCGACGTTGGGTCTCACCGTCTTCATCGCTCTCTTCATCCACAACATCACGGAGGGTTTCGCCATGGCTCTGCCGCTCTACCTCGCCTTGAATTCGCGCTGGAAAGCGATCCTCTGGTCCTGTCTATTGGGAGGCGTCAGCCAGCCTGCCGGCGCTGGGATCGCTGCGCTGTGGATCTGGGGCTACCGCAAAGCTGGTGGAGGAGGCGATGGCACTGCGTCAGGTACATCCTGGGGAGTCTACGGCGGCATGTTTGCCGCCACAGCCGGTGTCATGACTTCTGTCGGATTGCAGCTCTTCAGCGAGGGTCTGGGACTGACCCATAACCGAAATATGTGCATAGGCTTCGCGATCGCAGGCATGGGCGTTTTGGGTGTCAGCTTTGCCCTGACGGCGTAAGTACAACCATCGGACATAGCATAATTACCACAGGCTCGGGATCAAGACGGAGTGCTTTGGACCGGCGTTTTACATAACGACTGCATGTATGACTTATGACCTTTGTTCTTTTTGCTTTCCGGGTTTCTTTTGCTTTTATACATCACAATCACTCAGAACAGTACATGGTTACCGGCGTTAGTTTGTCTGCAGGTCCTGTTGACTCTTTCTACTCGAGCTGTGTTGCACAGTCAGTCTTCGGAGAAGAGCAGGTTGTGGATAGATTGTGGATAAAAAAAAGGACATAATGATGAAGAATCAGTTCTCCAATAGAGCAATATCTCATATCATAGCTCTTCATCTCAGAAATAATCAACTACAACGGCCGATTGATGTGTATATGCTAATTTTGTCCTACACACGTAACTGTACTTATCGTCTCGATATGTATATCCCAATTGACACAGGCGCGCCTGTTAATAATTTACGCCTTCAAACACCGCTACCTCACAGGGAGGGGTATATGCAATAATACAAACATATGAACATCGTCATGTAGATCCAAGGAGGGATAAATATCACCAGATCTAGCCCTGGTTCGCTTTCTCTTTTTTTGCGGCTTCTTCTCTTTCCCGCTTGCGTGCCAGGTACCGCTCCTTTGCACTGGACACATCCTTCTCCGTCTTGCGACTGCGAACACGCTCTGCGATCTCGCGCTGTCGTGCCTCTTCGGCCTCGGCCTCTTTCCGAGCGCGCTCTTCCAGCTGTGCAGCGACCATTTCGGTCTGGCGTGCGCGCTGGGCGTTGCGAGCAGTGTAGGCTTCGGAGACCGGGCGCTGGCTGGGACGGGCGCGAGCGGCGTCTGTAGCGGCCTGTGCAGTTGTTGAAGGTGGCGGTTTCGGTTTGGGAGCGACATTGAGACCGGCTGTGAGGAGTTGACGCTTGTCGACGATCTGGCCTTCGTCGTTGACGACGATGTGGGCGCCCTTGGCATTGAGTTCGGCAGCCAGTTGAGCCTCTGACTTTTCCTGCGTACTGTCTGCTGCAATATCCTCCTCTTTTATCTCCTCGGCCTTAACGCGCTGGGCCGCTTCCTCAGCTGCTTTCACAGCTTCGCTGTGTCGTTCCTCTCCGCGAGCCAGCACGTCGCGATAGAAACTGACCATACCGGAACCACCCTCACGCTTGCGACGCTCCTCTTCCTCTTTCTCCCGCCGGGCCTCCTCCTCTTCCAATCGACGGACCTCCTCCTGCTGCGCTTTGTACGCGGCCGTAACGAACTTCTCCTTGTCGTCGAACTCGTCGCCTTCGGCCTCGCGCTCCTTGGCCAACATCCGGTCACGCGCCCGCAGCTGATCTCGTTTCCGCACCTCCGCGCTCCGCATGAGGGAGGTCATGTATTTCGGTCCTGAACTCTGAGCATCACTCGTATTCTTCTCCGGTTTCTTGTGGATACTATCGTAGATGGCGTCATAAGAGTAGATAGACGGATCAAGATCCTGCGCCGTCTGTGCGTGCTTGCGCGTGCTATGTAGCGCTGCTAGATTCGTATAATCCTTCGCTGTGCCAGTGGCGCGTGGTTTCGATTTATCATTATTATTATTGTTACCAGCTGCATTTTCGTCTTCCTCGTCATCATCTGCGAAAAGAGAGTTCTTGATGGGTTTCAGTGTCGGCTTGCCGCTCTCCGGTTTACGCTTCGGAGGAGGTCCACTGGAGGGAGGTTTCTTATTCTTCGTCTCGTTGCGACTTGGAGCTGGGTCGTCGCCGATTCCACCAAGCGTGCTTATCTCGATTTCTCCAGATATGTCCTGACTACCACCTGCTGGTGCGTTTCCTTCATCTTCTGAGTCGTCATCGAAAATCGTCTTCTTGCGCTTTTGGCCGGCTGCGAGGTTCGGTTTGCCTAGTGAAGGGCCTTTGTTCTTGTTCGGGAGGTTGAGTCCGTAGGAGAGTTTTGGAGGGGGCATGTTAATAAGAGAGATGAAGGTTGAATTATTAGATTGCGATTGTATGGTATACCTTCGACGGAGATAATAATTAACTATGGTGGTTAACTAACTAACCAGTTATGCACTTAGCGTGCTTAAGTAACACAGGCCTCGTCACATGCTAGCCAGTCAACCAACTAGGTAACCATTTATCAATGTTGACATGCTGATAACAACTATCAGGAAGACTATTTTGATTCCTCGTTCCTGAATAAGTTCTCACAAACAATGGATAAACCAACAATCTTGATTGTGCCAGGGGGCTTCACACTGCCCGAACTGTACAATGATGTGACCACCCATGTTTCCAGTAAAGGATACTCCATACAAGCTCTCCATCTTCCCAGCGTAGGCTATAAAACCAACCAGCCAGGCACTATGCAGGATGATGCCGCTTTCGTCGCTTCTGAAATATCAAAACATGCAGACGAGGGCAAGGACATCATACTCATCGGCCACTCTTACGGCGGCACACCTGCTACAGAAAGCACAAAAGGACTGAGCAAGGTCGACAGACAGCGACAGGGTCTTCCAGGCGGTCTGGTAAGGCTGGCTTATGTTTCGTGCATCATTCTGCCAGTCGGAGAATTCGACGCCAGCGTTATTATGCCGGACGATATGCTTCCCCGGGGCACTCCTTTCGAGATTACAGTTGATGTCTGTCTCGATTCGTGCCATCCACTTATGTATCTAAAGCTAATATGAGATGTATAGGATGACGGATGGTTGCATCAGGCGGGCACCTCGGCCGCTGTTTCCTATGTTTTCAATGATCTGCCAAAGGACGAGGCAGAGAAGTGGGCAAAGATGAGCACCCGTCATTCCGGTTCTACGTTTCCTGCTACTTTGAGTCATGCTGGATTCAAGGATGTGCCCGTTTCGTATTTGCTGTGTACCAAGGATCTTGCGCAGGAGCCCGAGCTTCAGAGAGCGAGCATCGCGATGATGGAGAAGCAGACCGGCGGCAAGGTTGATGTTACAGAAATCGATGCTGGACATGCGCCGAACGCGTCTCGGCCGAAGGAAGTCGCAGATTGGATCATCTCCATGGCTAAACGGTCAGCATGAATGTCGATTGCTTTTTGGCATGACTCGCAGCTCTCTGGTTGCGTGAAACAGTATCACTTTGAGCCACTCCGACATCCACAGCATTTCCAGGCTATCTTATCTTGACAATCCCTCGCTTCAGAAGAGATTTGTCGAACGTTTCGTGGCAACGGGCAATCCGGCGAGCATGACGCGGTCAAGACTAGCACAAATCATCCTGCGCAATATATACCACGTCTGACAACCCATGATAAGGGCTGGTTCATTGTATAGAAGTCATGTGGTTGAGTAAATACACTTGACAAGCTGTATCACTCAGCTCTGCTGGACATAGAAGAATTTAGGTGGAAACTTCGGTAGGTATAACATGCATATCATCGTTTGACAATCCCACATCATCTAGTTCCTGGGATCTTGAAGAGGAATCTGCTCTAATCATGACTGGTTCTGCTAACATCACCCACGGTCATCTAAGATGTCTCTTCAGTCGAGGAGAAGCCTTGCCACATGTGCTATCATTACCTCTAGTTAGTACCAAGCCTCATGAAGATATGCCAAATAACTTCAAGAACAGTTTCAACGTACAAGTTCTATTTGATTTATGCGCCTATATCTTCCCATCTCGAGAAATACTTCTTCATCGTGCACGCCTATCCGAACCGCTCCTCGCGTATTATATTCGCCAAGGGCATGATTTGACGGAGGTCCTGAGAAAAGGGCGATGATAATTAGCATACGCTCTTTTTGATTTCTAGTATACAGTTTAGGTTATGACTTACCTGGTTTATTCAGTTCACGCTTATTTCGTCGATAATAACTCCAGACCACCAGCAACGACGAAGGAGCGGTAAGAAGAAGACCAATCAAAGCAATGATTACCTCTGCTGACCATGCCATGGTATAACGGCTGTAGAGATATGCAAACTCCTAAAGATCTAGGAATTGCGGCTGTATTCGTAATAGTTAAATGGCTGTTATAAGTATATATATATAAGACTTCAGGGCGGTGACCTTGCCAGCAACAGGAAGAACACTTTAGGAAGTAGATCTTGCCGTGGGCTGGTCCGCCTCAAGGGCAATTGAGATAGCTTCTAGCTGGCATAAGGAGACAAGGATCTTTGCCAAGAAAGTCCATGAGTGCACCAGTTGACATCATTGCTGCTGGCTTGCAGTGATTCTGGCCTTAGCCAATCGCGTTTGCGATACAGATGGCTTGTACACCTACTAATGTTATTAGATGGGTCCCCAGTTAGCCTGTTTACCAGGGGAATAAGGCTGAGCACCAGACAGCCACGCACACCAATTTTCGGACTAATCCAATCCTCTTAAGAAGATGTCCTCTCTCGGTGTTCGAACCAAATTTTGGAAAGAGCCAATCATTATATGCTAGACAGAAGCTAACGATCATGGTCGCGAGGCTAGCTATGCACATGCAAAATAAATATAAGATGTCAACCCATCTTAACTTCCAGGAGTGTACGTATCTTAAGAGGCTCACGGGTTCTGAAACTAACATCAGAAGTGGGACTGGACTGGACTTTCCATTAAATGGTCATTTGTTCTCTTTCAATTCTTTCCCCCGGAAATTATGTCGAAGAAAGCCCCCCTAATTCCCGACGAAGAATGGGAAAACCACAGACGGGAGATTGTCTCCCGTTATCTGGAGCCCAAGTCAACTCTAGAGCAAGTAATAACTCACATGGTCGAAAGCTGCGGTTTCCGTGCAAGGTATTAGTGACTACTATTCGGAATTCAAACAAAGGCTAATGTTCCCGGCAGCAAGAATCAGTATACGAGGAAGCTCAAGGATTGGCGCATCGCAAAGAATTCGAAAGCGAGTCTCTGGAAATCTGTCGATAGAAAGATGAGGAAACGAGCACAGTCAGGAAAAGAGAGCGATGTAATGCTCTATGGAAGACTACAATCACGCACCAAAGTGCAGAAAGAAATTGCACGTAATGTCACTTTCACTAGCACGTTTGAAGACATAGGTGCACCTACTCCTGAGGAAGTCAGCGTTTTCACTCCACATGCCGACAGCTCTATTCCTAGCTCCCGGGTGGTCTATACCGATAATTTGCCATCGATGAAGTTCAAACAGGAGATCCAGAGTTTCAGTACGTTTCTCGTTTACTTGATAGCGCCCGGGTGCCAGAGGAGGTACATGGATGAGATCTGACTGTGATCAGTACATGATAGGTTATGTGACAGCATGCCGCTCCAAAAAAACGAGTATGCAGCTATTTTCCTTGTCGAAATGGGAACATATGAATGTCAGCAACATGTGCGAGACCATTTACATCCAGTAGTGGAGACCATCGAAAACTTTCCCGACGAAATAACGTATAGTGTACTCTACAATACATTTAACAGATGTCATAATACCTTCCGCCCCTATTTACTTCCGGAAGCGGTGGACTACGAGGCATATCCGAACGCAGTATGTAACACCGGTCTTTCAATTTCGACCAAATGGAACGCCACGAATTGTTTTATCATCATGGTTGTCAACAACTTACTCTCGCCGAACCGAACTGACTTATTTCTGCGGGAGATTAAGAGCGACAATTTACTCGTGGCTTTGGCTAACATCTGTTCACCGATATCTCCTTTTCTCAAAATATTTCTCAGAAGGATTTTCTTAAGTGCTGTTCGCCTGGGTGACACTATTCTTACAAGAAAAATTATGGGACATGGAATCTATCCTGACTCCTTCCCGATGTGGGAACCACTTGGAACAGCAGTTCGAAATAATGATTTGGAAATGATTCAATTGCTGTGTACAGCAGGAGCAACGCCAAAAGTTCGGAGACAGCATATTTTCGGGGAGGACATTCGAAGAGTACCTCTATGGGATCCCGAAAGAACCCCAACATTGCATATGCTTCTCACCCATGGAGCTGACCCTGAATGCTTTATCGCAGACGAGGAGAAAGGGTATCCTTTGGTTAATGCCGCATCCCGAGGCAGCTTAGATGCTGTGAATTTGCTAGTACAGCATGGGGCCAAGGTGAATAATTATCTACCAGAGTACTACGGGACTGCCTGGCAAGCAGCCACAACCCAGGGACATTGGAAGGTGGCGGAGAGGCTCATCCAACTTGGAGCCGATCCTAATGCCTCTAACGGTATCCCACGTGAGTCGACTGACATCCGGTATGACTATTTGTACCTAGACGGCCCCCCCAAAAAACCTCGAGGCTTCTTCTCCCTTCTCGAGAATATGGATCGGATGATGGAACTCCAAGCTATGAATTCCGAAGCAGCATCTCTTCAGAGGGCCGCAATGGGCGGTTGGATCCCAGTAGCTATCATGCTTCTACAACGTGGAGCAGATGTCACCGCACCAGTTAAAGGGAGGACAGCTATTGATCGTGCTGCAGAGCGTGGGCGATTTGATATGCTGCAATTGCTTTTGAATGCGTACCAAGGCTCCGAGGATCTAAGAACTATCTGCAACAGGGCAGCAAGCTATGCACAGAAAGAGGGCCATGTCGAAATATCCGAGTGGTTGAAAGAATATGCCGTGTCTGATTGAATCTGAACAAGCCATATTCCAAGTCTTATGGAATTTCTGAGTACACCAAGTGAAATATGTGGAATAATTGGCTCTGTGTAGATCGAAGACATAGTTGTTCACTAGAGAACTTTATTGATATCTTGTATATCAGTTTAGTAAGTTGAAGCAGATAACTAGAGATCCGATAGCTGGCCTGTAATACCTAGCTACACTAGTTACTGTCAACAAAACAGCTGCTTATGTAATGTGACCCTTGTCGGGAACAGACCAATAAGTTGCTGGCCTCGTAGAGATTGTAGTCTATCCACATCTCATCATGAGTTGCTAGAACCATGCCAGATATATAAATTCCTCCTGCTTTTTTCCTGTGGCTGGGTGGTGCTTATAGCATACCTTTTGCCCGTCGTCAAGAGACTCTTCTGTTCCACCACGATTGTTGACGCGCCCGATTCTGCAGGAGCGCTTTGGGTTATCATGTCCCAATGACTACTGTCGTTTCATAACTGTACAAAAGATCTCAACGATGGTTGATCAAACTCGAAAACACAGTGACTCTATAACGCCTCGAAAATACTTTATGTCCCCCTTTCCGTCCTTGCGGATCAGCAACCAGCTCAATCACGGCGGGAACGCCATTATATTAGCCTTTCCTGGGTCCATTGTGTTTAAATGTCCCATAAAATGGGGATACAATGACGGCTTCCCCGAAAAAGCTAGACGGGGTGCGGAAATTCAAGAGCATGTGGCAGCAGAATCCATATCAATTGAAAAGCAAACTCTTGACCTCCTTAGAGCACGGCCTCATCCGAACATCATAGAGGCCCTTCTGATTGTGCCAGAAGGAATCTTCCTCCCCCGGATGTGCTCTACGTTGGACGATCGCGTTATTTCCCATAGAGATCTTCACTACCCCGAGTGCTATATCGATAATCAATTAAGATTCCGATGGACGGCGCAGATCACCAGTGCTGCTGCGTGGCTGGAGCACCTGGGTTATGCCCATGGAGACTTGACGCCACGTAACATCTTGTTAGACTGGCATGATAACATCAAATTGAGTGACTTCGGCGAATGCGTTCGCGTCGGAGAAGAGTCGCAGTGCGGTGCACCTCCGTACGTCCCATGGGTCTTTGAAACGCGGGATCATCGGAGCGAGCAATATGCTATTGGCTGGACAATATACAGTCTTTACAACAATATCCCGGAGACATTCGAATCTCCTAGTGATATAGATGCATTTCAGACCGCGTCTTTTCCTGATACCAACAACATCGTAGTTGGTGCCATTATCCGCAAGTGCTGGCGCCTCCAGTATCAGTCGATTCTAGCGCTTGATCACGATGTTCAAAGAGAGGTTACACTATTAGTGCCATGGCATTTCGCATTAATCAACAAACTAAGGTACCTATTTTGCAAGCTTGTCGATGGAGTGCAGTGTTGGATGAAAAAGAGAACCTGTCTAAAGATTTACACCAAGCTTACGACACATGGTACGTTTCTAGATTTTATGTTAGGCTTCAACTAACGGTATATGGTATACGCCAGACTGTTCTCAGGATTTCCTTGATTATAAAGATGCAATAGACGAAATGCCGAAACCTCTGTCAAGAAACCCAAGATATGGTAAGGTATCTTTAGATGCGTATTGTACTCTTTATTAATATCCTTTCCTAGATCCATGACTAGATTATCGTCACCATGAACAAGAAGAAACAGCAAGTTGCATTCATTAATTAAGCAATAGCAGTCCCAGAGTACAACGCTCTAAGCGGAGCGGTTCTTGAAGTTGATGTCGCAGTTATATGCATATCCTCTGTCTTATCTCTCTGCCGGTATATTTATGCTTCT
Organism: Paecilomyces sp. COH1141; assembly: GCA_003123655.1. Lineage (NCBI taxonomy): Eukaryota > Fungi > Ascomycota > Eurotiomycetes > Eurotiales > Thermoascaceae > Paecilomyces > Paecilomyces sp. COH1141. The sequence goes on from QBDR01000013.1 coordinate 167,633, forward strand.
TGCTATGTTCGTTGGGCTTCCAAATTGAGCCAGATTATCGGGTAATATCGTGTGTTCTGGTATATGTTAAGATCTAGTCCGCTCATCAAGAGGATTACTATACCTTTACGTCTTCTCAAGACGCCCGCGTCCATCTTAGTGCTCTCCCGAGACGGTCCCTGCGGGTTTCCGGGTGTTCAACCCATATACCATTATCGATACAGTCATCGCAGGGCTGCCTTCTACTGCTCTTCCCCTGTTCTTTTTCTGGGGCACTATCGCAAATTATTGGCGGGTCAGTCCTCCTGGCTTGAAGACAAGGTACTGGGTGGAGGGGAGCATCACGCTGCCGATGACCGCAGAGATACTCGACAACTGGTATAGGTACGTGGCACATCGTGCTGGATTCCTGGAATCTAGGTCGAAGTTGTTATAGCAGAGAGATTTGGGCCTGCGGTACAATATCGGTACTCGGGGCCGAGAGAGAATAGGTGGGCTAAGATAGACAACAGGTGGAATAACCAGGAAATGATCCCCAGGAAGACTTATGAATCTTTGTTCTTTGTCTTCTTTTAAGACCGTATTCGAGAAGTGGTCCTAACTTGGCGGTCGCTATCTCGTGGAGAAGCTATGCATTCGTGATAGCCTGTGGACATCATTCAACCGGTTGGGTTACATCCGATTTTCAGAATATCGAATCAAGCACGCAACAAAAAACAGGGTCCATGTGATATGGAGATCGCGATCAATGAAAGATCCAGCTCTAGCGAGGGTATCTCAGGCAGAGAGGAATCCCTGCTCGAAGCCCGATACGGCAGGGAAGACATGCGTGTACCCCGCACGAAACTTCCGGTATCTAGCATACATATTCCCCTCTGCTTGGATACCTTTACCACCTAATGCTATATATTTCGCTCCATAGGCCATAAGCTAGGAAATTCGTTACGGAGGTCGAGTCTTATAATCACAGAAGACCAAAAAACCAAAATAAAATGAATGGGAACTAGGCATCTGAACCGGGGAAATAATCTTCAGTGCTTGGCTAGTAAAAGAATACAGAAATCTATGGATAATTTATGCCGGAAACACATTGATGCATCTTCTCCACATAACTCTTTGTCAATTCCGTATGCTCTTCAAACTGCAACAGCACGTTTTGTACAGATCTTCAGATATATAGAGCGGAGCCGATAACACTAGTCTTATCTCCACCCCACGTGACCGATCTACTCCGGAGAACCACAACTTTGTCCGAGCTTCCATCGCCGAATGTCATAGTTGTCTGTTTATTCAGACATCGAGGATACAAGAGCCCCACGAAGGGAGAAGCAGCCTTTATTACAATTTAACTCCTTCAAACCTACTTAACAAATTATAAATCCACCTTCCCCCGGAAGCGACCCCGCAACAATGTCCTACTACTTCACCATCCTCTCCCCGACGGACGTCCCGCTCTTCACCCTCACATTCGGCACGTCGAAAGCCGGCGGAGATGGCATTGCTCGATTCCGCTTCCCGGATGCGGCGCGGTATATGAATCAATTCATTATCCATTCTAGCTTGGATGTCGTTGAGGAGGTGCAATGGATGAATGGTGCTATGTATGTTTCTCCCCTCGAGCACAGGACTCGGCCATGTATACGTGACATGACATGACATGACCTCCTATCACCACTTGCCCCTTCCCTCCCCTCACTCTCTGCACAATATCATACTAACAAGAGAATGAAAAAGGTACCTCAAACACATCGACACCTACCCACCCACGGCCGCACACATTTCCGCATTCCTCGCCCCGTCCGGCGCACGCTTCCTTCTCCTACACCAACCGCCCCAACTCCCCTCCTCGTCGTCCTCCTCCCTAGCAGCATCCATGTCCGCCTCCGCGCTCGGCGGTGGGAGCAGCTCGCGCGCCTCATCGACCTCTATCGCTGCGAACCCGACTTCCCCGCAGACGGAGGAGGCGATCCGGCAGTTCCTGAATGAGGTGTATGAGAATTACGTCAAGACGGTCATGAGTCCGTTCTACAAGCAGGGGACGGAGATTCGGAGTCCCGTGTTTCGATCGAGGGTTATTGCGGCGGGGAGGAAGTGGTTGTGAGGGTTACATTAAGTCGGTTTGTGTTTGGCGTTCTGTGGGAGTTTGATTTGATAGATTAGTGCCTAGAGAGCAGATGTTCTGCGAATGATACCCATCGTATACGCTTAAATATTCGAAGATTCGATATATAGAATGGCAAGACGTAGATTCCACCAGGGAAAGGACTGGATTCGAAAAAGAAAATAACTGAACGATACCGTGTGCGTATCTCATGTGTCTAAAATAAGCTCTAGAAAAAGAATCGAAGTGGTTCAAATCGTGATCGTGATCGGGAGAAGGAGAAGAAATAGCAAAAAGAAATGTACGCTTCCGCAGCCGCGATTACTGGCGGCCGCCAGAAGAGTCAAACCAGATATCCCGCTTGTTTCAATGGATCCGGAACGCCAAACAGAAAATAAACACCGAAGAGACCCCGTTACCCATGCCTCTCGATGAGGGGAAAGAAAGAAAAACATTATTGCTGTATATAACTCCTTTGCTTTTCAGTCAAGAAGTCATCTGTGGAGCCAGCTTCTTCACAGTGACGGCTCGGAAGTTTTCGACGGCTTGTACGACATCTTCGACTTTCGCAACCGCACCGAAGATGCCACCCTCCATCTTAATCGACTGGATTGTGCTGATATGCAGTGATGGATCGCTTGCTGCGGTGCCGTCCTCGAGGACACAGCAGTCAAATCCTCGATCGTTTGCTTCTCTCATCGTGGTTGAGACGCAAACATCCGTCGTCACACCTGCTATGACAAGGTTCTTAACGCCTTTATTCCGCAGAAGAAGTTCAAAATCCGTGTATTGAAATGCCCCACGGCCGGGTTTATCGATCACTGGTTCCCCGGGGAGGGGATACAGCTCATCAACAGTGTCATGGCCCACCTCCCCGCGGATCAGCAGGCGCCCCAAGGGGCCTTGAGCACCGATCCCCAGCCCGGAAGCATTATTTCGGGAGCGGAAGTTTTCTCGACTTGGTAACGTCGAGAGATCCGGGCGATGGCCTGGTAGGATCATCAGTAATCATGTACTCTCGACTCAGGAACTGCTCATAGACTACCTTCGCGGGTGTGGTAGACAGGAAAACCAGAAGCACGGAATGCACTCAGCACGCGCTGTAGTTTTGGGATCAAAGCTTGGTTGGCGGAGATATCATAGCCCTGATACTCCATGTAGCCGCCGGGTGCGCAGACTAACAGCTGGTCAGCAAAGAGCCGTATAGAGCAACCACCGCACATCCGACCCCGACTTACAGTCCTTCTGCATGTCGATTAAAACCAACGCGGTCGTGAATGGTGTCATGGTCGCATCGTGCGGCCAATCATACGGAACTGCTGTGATCTGGCCCTTCTTGACTTTGTGATGTGGCACATGGCGCGGCCTATCGAGGACGGGGCCATGATTGTGAGTCGGATTCAGCACGGTCAACGTCCAGATCCCCGGCGTGCCAGCGGCGACTAGCATAAAAGGGCAGTCCATCAGCCGCGACGTCCTCTTGCGCTTTCGAGTCTCTTCGGTGAGCCCGTTCCGCGGCCGGTACTGCCCGCCGCGATCGCAGCGCAGCCATATCTTTGCGGTCCGCCCCGGTTTCTTCTCCGTGGGCGTGCTGGACGATTTCACGACGATATTGTATCCGTGGGCCTTTCCGTGGGCCTGGACGGAGGCGAGCAAGGAAGCTCTATCAAAGACAACAACCCGATCAGTCTACGCATTGAACCTTGGAGGAACCGTGCGGGAGCATGAGCGGCGAACCGGAGGGAGGCGAGTGAGGGGACTCACTTATCGGGGAAGGTTCCTTCAGGCGGCGGAATCAGCTCCATGGCCATATCAGGAATATCCTGAAGGTCGCTGGGCGCGTCGAGGTTGAGATCCGCGGAGTCAGCCATGGCGGCGGATCTGGCCGGTTACTAACGGGACAGAGGCGCGTCAGCATCAGCATTCTCCTCCAGGTTGAAGATCGGGGGGCACTGCACTGCTCAGCACCGTGCGATCTGAGAGCGATCTGTGAGGGGGTATACAACGGGCATCGCGACAGAGGAGATGGAGTGCGTGGAAGGAATCGCCCTCCGCAGGAAGCTGGATGGACGAGGGGGGAGATCGTGCGTGGACATAGAGCAGACAGCAGAATGAATGGATGGCTATGGTATATCACGGTGGAGCAGAGCAGCGGCGGAGTGCGGAACAAGACGGGGACGAGAGAACCACGAGGGCGAAACGAAAAGGCAAGACGAGCACAGCAGACAGACAGCTTACCAGCAAGAGAGCCCAGATCGGATCCCCAGACCAGAGATCAAGAACAGACGGCCTCGTCTTCGGTGTACGCACGTCGAGAAGCGCAGGAGAGAGGGACTTAGGGACTTAGTTTAGGCGGTGGACAAGATGGATGGAGCTGCTGGTCCCGCGCTAGGCGGTTTCAGGCCAAGGCGCCCCTGACGACGGAAACATCAACAACTTGACTTGACTTGTATCTTGTTAACTTGCCATGGGATGCACCCCCATCGACCTCCCCTCCCCTCCCCTCCCCGCCATCGACTCCGCGAAGAGCAGTCCCCCCAGCGAGGGGGTCCAGCGTCCAGGTAAGGTAGGTTTCTCTACGGCATATCTTCCTCTTGCTCTGCTCTGCTCTGCTCTCTCTGGCTCAACAAAGAGCCCGCCGTTTGCGACACCGCATTGTCCAGGACCGCTCGAACCGGTGATCGGGTCCGTCCCACGTGCAGCGCCGTCACCACGGCCATCGCCCTCCTCCTCCACGGCACCTCTGGCGGTGTTCTTATGTCGCCTGCTTCGATCGCATCCTGCGCTTGAGCCTGTCTGTCGCTTCGACCACCTTCCTCTCCCCCTGGCTCCCGTTGCGGGCGCCTTCGTCTGACGTAGCCAACGATGCCGGCCGCCGATGCCACCCCTTCACCACGCCGGCCCGCCGGCTCTGCGGATGACGAGCTGTCGTATTACAAGTCGCAATATGAGCAGCTCGAGGTAGAGCTGGCCGATTTTCAGGCCTCCAGTCGCGAGCTGGAGGCCGAGTTGGAGAAGGATATCGAGGCCTCGGAGAAGCGGGAGCGACAGTTGAAGGAGAAGGTTGAGAGCTTACGCTACGAGGTCGATGAATGGAAGGTGGGTGTTACCTGAATCTCTAGCATGGAGATCCGATCCCTTGAGATCGCCTGCATCGCGTTGTGGTGGATGCTAATCTGGCCGCAGACCAAGTACAAACAGGCCAAGACGGAGGCGAACTCGGTGCAGAACACTCTGCAGAAGGAGATCACCACTCTGCGGGAGACGAACAGAGCACTGCACTTGAGGCTAAGAGATATGGAAGTGGCCAACGATGATTTCGAACGCCAGGCGCGGCACACGACTTCGTCGCTAGAGGATCTGGAATCCAAATACAACATGGCGATCGAGCGCGGAGTGCTGCTGGAGGAAGAGATCAAGAACGGAGAGCAGGAACGAGAGTCTCTGCGGATAGAGACTCAGCGTCTGCGCGACGAGCTGTCTGATCTGAAGATCGAGGCGGACATCGTCCAAGACAAGCTCCGCAAGGCTGAATCACACCCCCAGAGACGGCGCAGACCAGCGCCTCTGGACTCGAGCCATGGAGCGCCCAAAACTCCCGACGTGTCTGAACACTCGCCCGTCACGACGGCCTCTTCCCCTACGATGGCAACTCCTCCAGCCAAGTCCGCGTCCTCCGTCACATCCGATGCCATCACTCCGCCATCCCCCACGATATCAGACTCATCAACGAGTCTGCGCAAACCCGGCGCATCGACCGGCCTCCGGAAGCCCAGTATATCTGTGGCGGACTCGAACCGAGGCTCCCGTCCGGTCAGAACCCGGCACACGCGAGCCCCGTCGATCCCTCTCAGCAATGGCCGGTCGACGCCGTCCGTCACGTCGCGTTCCAGTGTCTCTCGATTCAGTACTTCCCAGTCGGCGGGGCTGCCCCGATCTGGTTCCTTGTACCAGATCCGCGGCCTCATTGGGAAGATGCAGAAGTTGGAGGAACGAGTGCAGTCTGCGCGGTCGAGACTGCCCGCCCCAGTGGATACGCCTACCAGGACGTCTCCTCGCGGCTCCGTGTCAGGGCAGAGCCCTATTCCTTCGAACATTACGGTGCGCAAGTCGTCGAGGAAACGCACGAGTGGCAGCAGCTTCAGCTCGTCCGTCCACGGGGACGGCACTCCGTATATCCCACCCAGCCGACAGTCGGCTGGCACACGCACCCAAGGGGACAGTCGGCCCAGCAGTCGGACCAGCTTCTCTAGCCGCAGCTCGATCAGCCACACCTACTCCAGTGGCATCCCAGCGCCTCGACCGGACAGCCGGCAGAGTTTCAACGGCGCGGCCAGCTTCAATGGCGCGGCCACTGTCAGGACGCCGCTCGGGCACTACTCCACTAACCCAACGACCGAGAGCCGTCGGCCCCGGTCTTCTCTCAGCAACTACACAGGTACTACGGCGCACAGCCACAATATCAGCATGACGAACATCGATGAAGATGGAGATACCAGCATCAGCGACATCACCACCCCGACCTTCCGCAGGAGCACCTTCACGGAGGATACGAGGGGCCGGACGTCCATCCCCATGTCGGGGCTGAAGAAACGACCCAGCGGGGGAATCTCAGCCATACCGACACCGCGAAAGATCAGCTCAGGCATGGCGCGTCGAGGGAGCGATATCCCGTCCCGAGAGCACCATAAGCAGAGTCTGGGCGATCTGGGTGAGACGTATTAGATCGCTGATTATCCTTCATTCTTCTTCTGACAATGAGTTTTACGGTCCTTTTTACACCTTTTTTCATGAAACGTTTACGGCGCGCATATATCGGTTTCCGACCAGTTTCGCAGTTGCAGCTCGGTTGTGTCATTCTTGTTCTTTCCCCTTTGTTTTTCATTGATTATCTACCCATTTCTCCTTCAACCCTTGTGGCAAGGTGCGGCTGGAGCAACGGCGTGTGTTTTTCTTCGCCCAGGAGCAGCTTTGTTTCTTGTTTTAGAGGGTTCGATCTCGTAAGGGTTTCTGGTCTGGTCTTTGCCCCATTGCTATCGGACTCGTGGATGCTTCATTTCGATTTCTTGCAGATAATACCACTTGTATATCCGTTGTACTTGATGGGGGAGGCTAGAGGATTTCCATCTGTTGGCGTGCCGCATGGATTTGATGGTCCTCTGAACTCCTGTGGAGCAGGGGATCGCAGCACCCGTCCTAAGCTGTGTCATCAGCACCACTCTCGCTTGTTGGTACTTAGCGATCCAGACTGTTAGATAATACCCATATTATTCTATTCTATTCGTGAATCTCGTTCAGTAGTGTAGTAGTAGCAGCAGACCTGACTGCTTATTGCAACGCGCCACTACTACGTGCATGAAATAGGATAATGAGCTGAAGCCGTTCGTTCCAGATCTCGATACAGATAAAACGAAGCACTCCGCATGCGGAATACAAAAACAGTCACATCCTTTCTGCAGTCAGTCCAGAACATATAAACAACAATATTTTTCGACCATCCCTCGGAATATATATATTCAGCAAAACATGCAGCTTCCATCACCAACACTATCATCCCCTAGTATATACGCCTAGGGAAAGGCTCATCTTCATAAATATACTAGCCACTGCATCGACGTGGTAACAGTTACGCTCGCATGTGTATGTATATGTAGTGATGTATATGTATGGTATATTTCCCACGTGGGGTGGGGTTTCTTTACATGCCGCAAGCGGATACCGAGCGAGCATATTCTAGCTACATTGGCAACGACAATGCACATTGTACATTAAACATTATACATTATCGATTTCCGGAAGCATATAGGGAGCATTTATTTTTACTGGAATTCAATCCATTGTCTTGTTGGAATGTATGCTATTGTCTTCTGGTACGGAGGAGTAGTTATGCTTGATTAGTTACCTGACTAATAATACTGCTACGTACCTGGTATTTACCGGTCTTCCTTCTGAGAGCGAGGTAGGGAAATGTAGTACAAAGTAAAGGATGGGAGTAATCACTGTTAAAACAGTGACATAAAGGGGTTTTCAGTAGATAAGACTGCATTGCATCGTATTGCGTCGGTATTGATATTATATCTAGGTTCGGGGTTCGGTCTCCATTCGGGACTGGGTCGGGTAAGTTCCGTTCGGTTGGAATAGTGACACATACTTTCAATATTTCCTTCCGAGATTTCCTCTACTGCTACATTATAATAATATGGGGTGTGCAGTTCCGGGTTGGAAAGTTCTAGAGGTCCAGTCTAGATTGAGAGAGAAGAATCAGACTGGGAGTGAAGTATCCAAGATCCAGGAACGTGCTGCCCTGGTGGACGATATCTGGGTCCAGAGTATTTTCCCGCTCCTGAGCTGAGTGTACGGAGTACTCCGTATCTGGGTACCTCGCGGGTCTGACCATCCCATACTCTATTTTACGGTATTTGTCTCTCCACCATCAAGAAAAAAAAAAAGGGAATCTCTTCCCTGGTACTACTATATTCTAGGGCATGATCTAGAAGAAAGTGGATTGCACGGATATTCTATTCTATCATATTAGAATTCTCATAGGTATAGCCAAGAGGACTCTAGTCGGTTTAAAGCAGGAACCCGAGGGAGCTACGGTAGGAATCATTCATAAGGTTTATATTTTTTTATGATAGCCCTGGCATAAATGAATTTTCCTCCTGTTGCCAAGAAAAGCCAAGAAGAGATAACTCGGAGCTGAAAGAAAGAAAGAGATTGAGTTTATGATGTGCGCTGCGTTTAGGTTTGGCGGTGCCTTGGGAACGGAGGTGATATCTTGCCGCTGATACCGTAGATAGATGCTTCTACTAGGTATAATTTTTTTTCCCATCAATTTTCTGGCCTGATAGTTGTTCTTGGCGAGGTGTTGGGGTGAAGGAAACATTTGGATGTCCGCACAGGGACGGTGAAGATGCAGTGGACCAAGCATGATCAGCTAACTAACTGACCGTGCGTGGTCGATGTTGTTGGGCTGGCTCTCCATAGCTTGTCGGGAAAATCACCCGAAGAGAGGGTTAGACTGGAGGGCCCTACTAGATGGCAGAGGAGGCTAACTAAAGCCAAGCCGTGAATGATAAGACAGAAAAATCAGCGATCCCGAGCGCCTGCGTGTCGGAATTCGGGCGGCGGGTAGATAGGTTGTTAGGAGGTCAGGTAATAATAGGCAATGGATCGGGTTCTCCAAGGGTTGGCTGCAGTCAGCCCGCCGATCGTCACGTCCGTTCCAGACCTGCCCCTCCCCTCGCCGGGACGTAACTTAGTCGTCTCAACGGTGTGTTGCGTTGTCCGTATTGCTGCTGTTGCTTGCTGTCCCGAGTTCCCAACAGAAGCTAGCTGGCCTGCTGGAGATGCGAGGGAGATGGGCGCTGTGGCTGGAGAACATTGGAGGATATTGTTCTGGATCCTTCGGTACCGGTAAAGACACCCGAGACGTGGGGATCGTATGTACTTTCGACCTGGGGCGGCATGTCTGAGTATCGTATCTGTATCGACTCGATAGATAGTTAAGTTATGCCATGTTATGCTGTTACTAGTACTACTCCGTCGTTATACTCCGTACTCGTGACGGAGTAGATACTCTGGGCAAGCAGCTGACGTCCGGGATAGCTCCGGATGAGATTGGCAGATTGACAGATACACATCCGTTCCCGAGCGGCATTCTGGTTGACCGTGGCCTGGATTCCGCCCCCTTCCCGGCCCCCCTGGTCAGGGTGGTATCGAGTATCAGATCGTCCCGTCAGCATCGCCCTTGATTCATTGTGATTTCCTTTTGTTCTCATCCCTAATACGACCAGGATAGATCTAGTTAACTACTGATCTACTAATTCATAAGTGACTAAGGATGGTCAGCATAAAGCCTCGATCGCACGGAGCATTGGGTGCCGCTGGCCGAGATCCTTCCGCCCGAGCACGGTGTATCTACTTAGATTCGATACCGACTTACCATCGTGGTCTGTGCCTGGCACTCTGGTCTGGTATCTGTAAGAAATAATACCATAAGAAACCAGAAAGAAGATCATAACGTGGCCAGCTGGGCCAATCCGGGCGTCCCAGCAAGGGGCTCAACGAGTGAGCTTGCCCGGTCTTGGCTGGTCAACGCTGTCTGTTTGCGGTTAGCCCAGCCTCAGCCTTAGCCATGATAGTACCCAGTACGATGATGATACGGAGTACTTATTATTATGATTTATGTACGGAGTATTAATGATCAACTAGTTAATTAATTAATTACTGTATTTTTGAGGCTGCACAACGCAGGGGCCATGCAGGACAGTCAAATAGATTATGGTACAGTTTGTATTCTTTCCGTGTGGAGGCCTGAAGGGTATATGGCAGTTGAATAGCTCAACTTCAGACAATTACCATATTGTACAGAATATACAGACAAACATCCAGTAATAACAAAGGTCAATTAGAGTCTACCAGTTAATTATCGTCTATTGACTATGAATATGAATGATATGGATGAAGAGAAGAAAGCGTACCTGAAAGACCAGGCTAGCTCCCGGGAGACTAGCAAATCTGGTGGGAAGCCCCGGCGGAGCCAGGCACGTCATGGGCCCAACAAGCTCTCCAGTTGGGGATCCAAAGGAAGGAAGGACCCGCGCCGAAATGGACCTTTTGCTGCTTTTTTCTTCTTTTTTCCCCTTCATCATTTTTTTAGTTACAGTCTGGATAAGAGATCCGATGGGGGTCATCTAGAGCAAGAATAGATTAAGTACTTGAAGGCAATCATCAGTAGTAATAATAAGAATCAGAATCCCCGAAAGAACAATACGTACCACGTTGAATCTACTAGATACTAGTCAGTCCCGTGGTTGGCGGTCGTGGCATTTCTTCACGCCTTCCCGTTTGCGATCTGCTCGAGTCCAATTAATTAATTACTACCGGACTAGCACGACCACCACTACCACCCTACCTCACCTGGCTCTCTCTCTCTCTCTCTCTCTCTCTCTCTCTCCAGACTATCTCTCCCACCTTTCTTCTTCTTCTTCTTCTCTTCCCTCCTCCCTCTTCCTCCATATCCATCACCACGATCGCCGGTCTCCCTGGCCTTCAATTCCTCCCTCCCCTTCTTCCTTTCCATCCAGGGTGCCCGCGACCTGCCCCGTTCCCGTTATTATATGTTTATAATACTTGCCTCTTGAGCCGTTTCCCAGCTTCCTCTACCGGTGTCCTCAGTCAACGCCCTCGTTTCTTTTCCTTTCTCACGGCCGTTCCCCTAATCCCTCTCCTCTCCTCTCTCACCAGCCCGCGCTGAAGTTCTATATGGAAGTGGTCGAGTAAAATCGGACATCATGGGTCTCAGCAACGGAACAGGTGCCACCAACGGGCACGGCAGCTCTCTCGCTGCCAAATACGATCTCCCCTCACATTTCATCGGTGGAAACGCCCTCGATCTTGCTCCTCCCAGCAGGGTCAAGGACTTTGTGGCCGCTCATGGCGGTCACTCCGTCATCACTTCGGTAGGTTGCTTTTTTTTTCTCTTCTGTCTGAGCGGTGAACAGCTCCAGACGAGATCGATCGGCTAACGGACGGACGATTTCTAGGTGTTGATTGCCAACAACGGTATTGCCGCAGTCAAGGAGATCCGATCAGTACGAAAATGGGCCTACGAGACCTTTGGCAACGAGCGAGCGATCCAGTTCACCGTCATGGCCACCCCAGAGGACCTCAAAGCCAACGCAGATTACATTCGTATGGCCGATCAATATGTGGAGGTACGTTTGATTCTTCATACAAAAAATCACGCAGAAAGCTCATTTTTGTTCCCGCGGTATAGGTTCCTGGAGGCACTAATAATAATAACTACGCCAACGTCGAATTGATTGTCGACATTGCGGAGAGAATGGACGTGCACGCCGTCTGGGCAGGATGGTAAGCCGCAGAGAAGCGACCCCGCGGAAACAATTGCACAGAACTGACTCAGCTGGCAGGGGACATGCTTCAGAGAACCCCAGGCTGCCCGAATCACTGGCGGCCTCGCCCAAGAAGATCATTTTCATTGGTCCGCCCGCTTCGGCCATGCGCTCGCTGGGTGACAAGATCTCCTCCACCATTGTGGCACAGCACGCCGGTGTGCCCTGTATCCCGTGGTCCGGAGAGGGTGTCGACGATGTCCGAATCGATGAGCACGGTATCGTCACCGTGGACGACGAGGTCTACGACAAAGGATGCACGCATTCCCCCCAGGAAGGTCTTGAGAAGGCCCGCGAGATTGGATTCCCCGTCATGGTCAAGGCGTCCGAAGGTGGTGGTGGTAAGGGTATCCGAAAAGTCGAGAAGGAAGAAGACTTTATCACCCTGTACAACGCGGCCGCCAGTGAGATTCCCGGATCGCCAATCTTCATCATGAAGCTGGCCGGCGACGCCAGACATCTGGAGGTGCAACTGCTGGCCGATCAGTACGGAAACAACATCTCTCTCTTTGGAAGAGACTGTTCCGTCCAGCGACGACACCAGAAGATTATCGAGGAGGCTCCCGTCACCATCGCCAAGCCAACCACCTTCCAGGCCATGGAGAAGGCCGCTGTCAGCCTGGGAAAGCTGGTCGGCTACGTCTCCGCCGGTACTGTCGAGTATCTGTACTCGCATGCCGATGACAAGTTCTACTTCCTCGAGCTGAACCCCCGTCTCCAGGTCGAGCATCCCACCACGGAGATGGTCTCGGGGGTCAACCTGCCTGCCGCTCAGCTGCAGATTGCCATGGGTATCCCCCTCCACCGCATCCGTGACATTCGTCTGCTCTACGGTGTCGACCCCAACACCTCGTCTGAGATCGACTTCGAGTTCAAGAGCGAGGAGAGCTTCAAGACCCAGCGTCGCCCGCAGCCCAAGGGTCACACGACCGCTTGTCGTATCACCTCGGAGGATCCCGGTGAGGGATTCAAGCCCTCCAGCGGTACCATGCACGAGCTGAACTTCCGAAGTTCCTCGAACGTCTGGGGTTACTTCTCCGTCGGTACCGCCGGTGGAATCCATAGTTTCTCGGACTCCCAGTTCGGTCACATCTTCGCCTATGGTGAGAACCGATCCGCCTCCCGAAAGCACATGGTTGTTGCGCTGAAGGAATTGAGCATCCGTGGTGACTTCCGAACCACCGTTGAGTACCTGATCAAGCTGCTCGAGACTCCCGCCTTCGAGGAGAACACCATCACCACGGGCTGGCTGGACCAGCTGATCAGCAACAAGCTCACCGCTGAGCGTCCTGACCCCATTCTCGCTGTCATTTGCGGAGCTGTCCAGAAAGCTCACCTGGCCAGCGAGGAGTGCATCGCAGAGTACCGTAAGGGTCTGGAGAAGGGTCAGGTCCCCGCCAAGGACGTCCTGAAGACGGTCTTCCCGGTTGACTTCATCTACGACGGTTCCCGGTACAAGTTCACCGCTACCCGCGCTAGTTTGGACAGCTACCACCTCTTCATCAATGGCTCCAAGTGCTCCGTTGGCGTCCGTGCTCTGGCCGACGGTGGTCTGCTTGTTCTGCTGAATGGTCGCAGCCACAACGTCTACTGGAAGGAGGAGGCCGCCGCCACCCGCCTGAGTGTGGACGGCAAGACTTGCTTGCTCGAGCAGGAGAACGACCCTACTCAGCTGCGAACCCCCAGTCCCGGTAAGCTGGTCAAGTTCACCGTTGAGAACGGTGCCCATGTCAAGGCCGGCCAGCCCTTCGCCGAGGTCGAGGTCATGAAGATGTACATGCCTCTCATCGCTCAGGAGGATGGTATTGTCCAGTTCATCAAGCAGCCTGGAGCCACTCTGGAGGCTGGTGACATTCTGGGAATTCTGGCCTTGGATGACCCTTCGCGTGTGAAGCACGCCCAACCGTTCACCGGACAGCTTCCCGACCTGGGCCCGCCTCAGGTGGTTGGAAACAAGCCGCCTCAGCGCTTCCTCCTCTTGTACAGCATCCTCGAGAACATCCTCCGCGGCTTCGACAACCAGATTATCATGGGTACGACCCTCAAGGAACTTGTCGAAGTCCTCCGCGACCCTGAGCTTCCGTACGGAGAGTGGAACGCTCAATTCTCTGCACTGCACTCTCGCATTCCGCAGAAGCTTGACGCCCAGCTCACCCAGGTCGTGGACCGTGCAAGGGCACGCAAAGCCGAATTCCCGGCTAAGCAGCTGCAGAAGACCATCTCGCGTTTCATCGAGGAAAACGTCAACCCAGGCGATGCTGAGACCCTCCGCACGACCCTGCTGCCTCTGTTGACGGTTATCAATCGATACTTGGATGGTCTGAAGACCCATGAGTTTGACGTTTTCATTGGTCTCCTGGAGCAGTACTGGGAGGTCGAGCACCTGTTTACCGGTCGTAACGTCCGCGACGAGGATGTCATCCTGAGTCTCAGAGACGAGAACAAGGACGACATCACCAAGGTTGTCTACACTGTTCTGTCGCATAGCAAGGTCAGCTCCAAGAACAATCTCATCCTTGCCATCCTCGACATGTACCGTCCGAATCGACCCAACGTCGGAAACGTGGGCAAGCACTTTAAGCCCATCCTGAAGAGTTTGACCGAGATCGAGTCGCGGGCTTCGTCCAAGGTGGCCCTCAAGGCTCGTGAGCTGCTCATCCAGAGCGCTATGCCGTCCTTGGAAGAGAGGGCCTCCCAGATGGAGCTTATCTTGCGCTCGTCTGTCGTGGAGTCCAGGTATGGTGAGACCGGCTGGGATCACCGGGAACCCGATTTCAATATCCTGAAGGAGGTCGTCGATTCCAAGTACACCGTTTTCGATGTGCTGCCGCATTTCTTCTGTCACCAGGACCCATGGATCTCTTTGGCCGCCCTGGAGGTCTACATCCGCAGAGCTTATCGTGCGTACCAGTTGAAGGGAATCCAGTATCACCATGACAATGAGCCTCCATTCATCTCCTGGGACTTTGTTCTGGGTAAGGTTGGCCAGAGCGAGTATGGCCTGCCTATCACATCTTCCCACCCGTCCGCTCCTGGCACCCCGACCAGCGAGACGTTCAACAGAAGAATCAACTCCATCAGTGACATGTCCTACTTCATCAACGACAACGGAGGTGAACCAACGAGACAGGGTGTCATTATCCCTGTGCAGTACCTGGAAGACGCGGAAGAATACCTGGCCAAGGCCCTCGAGGTCTTCTCGCGTGCTGGATCTCCCGTCAAGAAGGCCAATGAAGGCCTGCTCGCTGATCTGTCCGGCAAGCGTAAGCCCGCCACTAAGTCAGAGAGTGACGAGCTCAGCAACGTTCTGAACGTGGCTGTTCGTGACGTGGAGGATATGGACGACACGGAGCTTGTTGCGCAGATCAACAGCCTGGTGGCCGATTTCAAGGAAGAATTCCTCGCTCGCCGCATTCGTAGGGTCACCTTCATCTGCGGCCACAAGGATGGTGCCTACCCGGGTTACTTCACTTTCAGGGGACCCTCTTATCAAGAGGATGAGAGTATCCGCCACAGTGAGCCCGCCCTGGCCTTCCAGCTTGAATTGAGCCGTCTCTCCAAGTTCCGCATCAAGCCCGTCTTCACCGAGAACCGGAACATCCACATCTACGAAGCCATTGGCAAGGGCCCCGAGAACGACAAGGCCGTGGACAAGCGCTACTTCACTCGTGCTGTGGTCCGTCCTGGCAGACTGCGTGACGACATCCCTACGGCCGAGTACCTGATCTCGGAGGCAGACCGGTTGATGAACGATATCTTGGATGCTCTGGAGATCATTGGCAACAACAACTCCGATCTCAACCACATCTTCATCAATTTCTCTCCGGTCTTCAACCTGGAGCCTAAGGATGTGGAGGAGGCCTTGGCTGGGTTCTTGGACCGTTTCGGACGCCGTCTGTGGCGCCTGCGTGTCACTGGTGCAGAGATCCGTATCCTCTGCACTGACCCTGCAACTGGAATGGCCTACCCTCTCCGTGTCATCATCACCAACACTTACGGATATATCATCCAGGTGGAGCTCTACATTGAGAAGAAGTCGGAGAAGGGCGAATGGGTCTTCCAGAGCATCGGCGGCACTAACAAGATTGGCTCCATGCATCTGCGTCCCGTCTCGACCCCCTACCCAACGAAGGAGTGGCTCCAGCCCAAGCGCTACAAGGCTCATCTGATGGGCACCCAGTACGTTTACGACTTCCCCGAGCTCTTCAGACAGGCAGTCCAGAACAGCTGGACCCGCGCTATCTCGAAGATCTCCTCTTTGTCTGACAAGCGCCCGCCTGTGGGTGAGTGCATTGACTACTGCGAATTGGTGCTTGATGACAGAGACAATCTGGTGGAGGTCTCGAGAGAGGCTGGTACCAACACTCACGGTATGGTCGGATGGATCGTCACCGCACGCACGCCTGAATATCCCCGTGGTAGACGGTTCATCATCGTTGCCAACGATATCACCTACCAGATCGGTTCCTTCGGTCCTCTGGAGGACAAGTTCTTCCACAAGTGCACCGAGCTGGCCCGTAAGCTGGGTATTCCCCGTATCTACCTGTCCGCTAACTCCGGTGCTCGTATTGGTATGGCGGATGAATTGATCCCCTACTTCTCGGTGGCCTGGAACGATCCTGAGCACCCTGAGGCCGGATTCAAGTACCTCTACCTAACCCCAGAGGTCAAAGAGAGATTCGATGCCAGCAAGAATAAGGAGGTGATCACCGAATTGATTCACGAGGATGGCGAGGACAGGTACAAGATCACCACCATTATCGGTGCCAAGGATGGCCTGGGTGTTGAGTGTCTGAGGGGCTCCGGTCTCATTGCCGGTGCCACCTCCAAGGCGTACGAAGACATCTTCACCATTACTCTGGTGACCTGCCGTTCCGTCGGTATTGGTGCTTACCTGGTTCGTCTCGGACAGAGAGCCATTCAGGTCGAAGGCCAACCCATCATCTTGACTGGTGCACCTGCCATCAACAAGCTCCTTGGCCGCGAAGTTTACACCTCCAACCTGCAGCTGGGTGGTACACAGATCATGTACAAGAATGGTGTGTCCCACATGACGGCCAATGACGACTTTGAGGGTGTCCAGAAGATTGTCGAGTGGCTGTCCTACGTCCCGGACAAGAAGGACGCTCCTGTTCCTATCCGTCCCTGGTCTGACCCGTGGGACCGCGACATTCTCTACTACCCCCCTCCCAGACAGCCGTACGATGTGCGATGGCTCATCGGCGGTAAGCAGGAGGAGGATACCTTCCTGCCCGGTCTGTTCGACAAGGACTCCTTCGAGGAGGCTCTCGGTGGATGGGCCAGAACTGTCGTTGTTGGTCGCGCCAGACTTGGTGGTATCCCCATGGGTGTCATTGCAGTTGAGACTCGCTCTGTCGACAATGTCACCCCTGCTGATCCTGCCAATCCCGATTCGACTGAGATGGTGACCACCGAGGCTGGTGGAGTTTGGTACCCCAACTCCGCCTTCAAGACTGCCCAGGCTCTCAGGGACTTCAACCACGGAGAGCAGCTGCCAGTCATGATCTTGGCCAACTGGAGAGGTTTCTCTGGAGGTCAGCGCGACATGTACAACGAGGTCCTCAAGTACGGTTCTTACATTGTCGATGCGCTCGTCAAGTACGAACAGCCAATCTTCGTCTACATCCCGCCGTTCGGTGAGCTCCGTGGTGGTTCATGGGTCGTCATCGATCCCACCATCAACCCTGACCAGATGGAGATGTACGCGGATGAGGAGTCTCGTGGTGGTGTCCTCGAGCCAGAAGGTATTGTTGGAATCAAGTACCGCCGTGAGAAGCAGCTTGACACCATGGCCCGCCTGGACCCGACCTACGGCGAGCTTCGCAGGTCTTTCCAGGACTCGTCTCTCAGCAAAGAACAGCTGTCGGAGATCAAGGCTAAGATGGCGGCCCGTGAGGAGCAGCTTCTCCCTGTTTACCAGCAGATTGCCCTGCAATTCGCCGATCTCCACGACCGTGCCGGTCGTATGGAGGCCAAGGGCACTATCCGCCAGCCTCTGCGCTGGAAGGAGGCTAGACGCTTCTTCTACTGGCGTCTCCGCCGCCGTCTCAGCGAGGAGTTGATCGTCAAGCGTATGGTCGCTGCTTCTCCCTCTCCTGCTCCTCAGACCAGCGGCGCACTCCCCGCCGATGAATCTGCTGCTCCTGTCCAGAACAATGGCTCCGTTCGCGAAGCCCACCTTCGTACTCTGAAGTCTTGGACCGGCCTTCTCGATACCGAGTTCGAGCGCAACGATCGCCAGGTTGCGCAGTGGTATGAAGACAACAAGAAGCTGATCCAGGCCAAGATCGACTCCCTCAAGTCCGAGAATGTCGCATATGATGTTGCGCAGCTGCTTATGGGCAACAAGGACGGTGGTCTGCGTGGTGTCCAGCAGGTGCTGAGCATGCTTCCTGTGGAAGAGAGGGAATCGGTGCTCAAGTTCCTGGGCTCCTCGTAGAGGCCCGCCATTATTTTTGATACCGGCATGTTTGGGTGGTAGTTCTTTATTACCCTTGGGTGCAAATGCTTTCGCATGGGGAATTCTTCATTAGTTATGCTACTTCATGTTGTTATGGCGTTTTTATGTTTGACGATGCTTCTGATTTACGCACGATTTTCATTCGTCTCTCATGTATATGACTAGAATCTTCGAAGTAGAATCTTATGGCATGAGTCTTACAGTTCACATCGTCTTCGTGTTTATTACCACTCGTACATAGGTAGTATATATGTAGCAAATATGTGCAACGAAATCTCAATTTCCTCTTCCGTCCCACGCCACTTTTTGAGGGTCCATGTGGCTGTAGCCTGACTCGATCAGGGAGCAGTGCTGAGCACTCACTGAGCACTGGTATCTAGCTTATGGAATAATTGTTCCCCTGGCGTTCTTAAAGACATTCAACTAGGAATACATTGATCGCCTCATTTCGCCACACAGTTTGAAATAGCCGGTATTAACTCTTCGATCATAGCATTCATCAGGATATGGTGTTAGATTGTCTTTTTAGCATAAGCCAACTGATACAGTTATCTCCCTAAGAAGAAAACGAAAGCTAAGTTACTAACCCCGTAGGAGTGTGCCAAGTCTCAGACTACATATCATGGCTTCGGCCTTTCGGCCGCCCAGTCCTGACAGTCCATTGAGTCTCTGTTTAAGTGCCGTCACCTATTACTCCGGCAGGCCACCACGAAAGGACAGGAATTGAAAGATCCCCAATCGACACCGCGGGCACTGGACAGCATTTTATCCAAAGTAGATAGAATCTTACAGCTAACTATTTTAAGTCTTCTTAGCGGCTTTGCGAACGGCAAGACTCTAGTTCTATGCAAATTGGGTTGGGTAGGGTTATATAAAGGCCAGACCCAAAACTGAATCTTCATCTCTATAAACCATGAGTTCATCGTTGATGTCTTCTAATTGTCCTCCTATATCACTTGGAGAAATCGTCCTGTATTTTATCCGAAAAGACCTGCTAAAACTTTTACTCGGAACAAGATATGGAACCTGCATCTGCCGCCCGCATGTTGCTGCTTATTGGCTCTGGCCCAGGAGTAGGCGTGGCCGTCGCGTCGCATTTCACCAAGCAGCATTTCAACCGCATTGCTTTATTTGCCCGGAATCCTCATCAGCTGCAAAAAGACCGAGAGGCGGTGCTCGCAGCAGCAGCGAGCGTCAACAAGGTGGTTGTTGTTGGAATGTGGCAGGTAGACATCAGTGATCCAGAGCAACTGCAGCAAGCATTGTCCGAAGTCGAGCAGTTTGGTAGACTGGAATGTGTTTATTTCAATGCTGCACGAGTTGGGATGAGTCTCTTCTTTCAGTTCCCGCCGGAGAGCGTCGAGCAAGACTTTCGGGTACACATCCGATGCCTCTACTCAGCAAACTACATGAGTGTGTGGACTAAATGAAACTCACAGGTCTCGAATTCGGCTCTCTATATTGTATCACGCTGGGCAATACCACTTCTCCTTCAGGAGGGAAAATCCCAGTCTGAGACTAACTGGAAACCATCACTCTTGGTGACCAGCAGTTTGCTCCCTAGAGACCCGATTGCAGAGCTCTTTGCTCTATCTATGGTCAAAGCTGCACAGGTAAATCTGGTCAAGTCCCTGGACAAAACCTTTACTTCACAGGGCGTGCATGTCGGTCTGGTAGTGATTGGGGGACAAGTCTCGGTAGATTCTCCGACTTTGAATCCGACTGTGATTGCGAAACAGGCGTGGGAACTATTCGCTCAAGAACGCAAGGATTGGACTCCACAGGTGACGCTGTATGAAGATGGTACCGTTGATTGGAGTGAATCAACATGATTAAATGAATTTCTAGTATAACTTACGTATGACACATATGCTGTCCCTTGATTAGCTTGCACAAATATACGATGCATATATGAAACTACGTTAACACTCTGAATTGCGATCATAGACAGGCCTTATATTCGCTGTGAGTGTAATGCCAAAATTCTAGGAGGGGGAGTGCGATTGGTTCTATCGTGAATGGAGCTAAATACGAGGACTTCAAGCTGAAGAAAGAAGGAAAAGAGAAGTCGTGGTGGTTGTCGTGTTATCTCAGCAGGCCATAAGATAAGAAATATTGATGTTATTTGTCAAGTATTGGAGACTTTATAAAGATTGGACGGCTCCCAATGAGGAGTCCAGTAGTCGTCGACTTACTCAGGGTCCTTAATCAAGTTTGCTATATTGTATGTTCTCATTTGTAGGTAGCTAACGCAACGAATCCTCAGTCCGATGCTACGTCCACTTCTACACTCGTGAACTTGCAAGTCAGCTTTTATAGACTAAGTGCCGTCAAGCCGGTAACTAACTCTTTTAGGTTGCTCATATTTGAGGCCTTCCGAAATCAACAACCAAGAGCCACTATAGGCCACCATGTTTACTGTTCCGGAGAGGGTGACCAAGCACAAGAAATTAAGAGCGACAAATAGTTAACAGAAAGTCTCGCCTACTGTCTAGTAATCGAGCAAGCCGCACTTCGATATAGACCACACCCAATAGCGGGGTAACTGGGACTAAATAATAATGATAATATAGCCTACCTTATGACATCTATAATTACCCACTCTACAGCCCGCTTAGCTAGCGTGCATAAAGCGTATGACATGCAGTACTGGCGCTTACTGAGCTTACACAAAATACGAATCTCAAGATACCATTATCCATCATAAGCTTGCGGGCACCGCACCACAGTTGACCGCACGGCCCGCAAATGCCCGCATGTCGTGTTTTCCTCGTAAGGGTTAAACTCATTCCAACCCAATCCTTGGTGGACAAATCGAAGCATTCGGCCGACTGCTACCACTCTTCTGGTATAAGATTCCCCTGCCGCGACAATGGCATTATGTCCCAGTCAGGAAGCGAGACCGCCGTGCAGCCGCAGTATATCGAGAAAAAAGGAGGCAGTATGCCTCGTAGCACCGCAGTGACCACAATTAAAGCCGGTGGTATTTTGGGACAGAGGTCCCCGATCCCTGAGGATTGGAATTGATATTCATATACGGTATTTGTTATAAGGAGAAGTCTACCAGGAATTAAGATAAATATCACAGGTATTATGTATTGAGCCACGCCATGGATATTTTTGATCACAGTAGTTCATTCAGCGGATTTTCGTACTGAATATATGTTCGAGACTTGCTATGATGCGGTTCAATGATTAGCTAATTCAATATGATTTTGGTTAACTAGTTAGTTAAGTCTTGGACCTGATGAAAAGCTTGATTCAGGATCGAGTCTAGGAGATGCTCTAGCAAGCTATATAACTAACCGAGCTGTAACCGGTTACCTGCGGTAGGACTACTAGGCTAACCTTCAAGTAATTACCGCAAGTAAAGTAAAAGAATCAGGATTTATCAACCGATGTTCTGTAACAATTCTTTCCAGCATTTTCTCCGGATTTTCCGTTTTACATTGATCACGTTAGCTTTGACCCGTTGGATCGGGTCAGCTTTTGCTTGAGCCAGGGAATCTCCTCCAAGGAATACCGATATGCCCGAAACAAGGCATTCGACTCTCCCGGGAAGATATTCGCGGTCTCGTCATCCGCGTAAGGGGCAAAATGAGGGTTGATATACTCCCAGCAGATATAACCATCGGCAGTAACTTCGAAGAGACGGCCAAAGGCGCTTTCACACAAAAGGGTGTTGCCATTCGCAAGTCTCTGAGCACTTCCCATGAATGGAGTAAAAAAGTAGAGCATCTGGGACCGATCGCGATACTCCCAAACGATCTTTTTGGTCGCTCGATCAATCTCGATTGCTCGACTATACGTGATTGATTCACCGTTGCGAAAAGCACCATTGTCAAAGATGAGAATGTTTCCGTTCTCCATCTCTGTAGCGTTGTGCTGCTGTGCGAGGACTTCGGATCCCACTTTCCAGACAATGTTGCCGGTGGATCTTTCGATGATGACAACAGCTGAAACAGATCGCATTGAGGCGAGAATGTGTTTTCCATCTCGCAAGGGCAGGACGGAGTTGATTAGAGGATAGTGTTCGCGCGTATAGTGCGCTTGGAGAGGGTATTCCTCCCTCGGCAATCGCTCGGAGACTTTCCATTGCCAGACGAGTTTGCCATCTGCATCAACTTCTCTAATCGTATCGGCATAAGTGATCCCGTCGATTTCACTTCCTGGTACTCCGCCGATGACCTTGGCTGAGTCTTCTGGGGATAGAGCTTCGAGGGAGGCATATAGAATTCGACCATCGCCATAATGATATTGGTCATGATGTCCCAAGGGATCAATGAATTGGCGAACAACGTTTCCCTCCGGGTCGAGCTCGGACATCACTCCTCCACCGTATTTATTGAAGAATGGGAACGGAAAGGGCCCTCCATCTGCCGTTTTCTGTTTGGGAGGTGGACGAAGGGTGTTGACGGCGAGATTTCCATTCGGTAGAATTCTGGCGTGACGCCCGATTCTGCCTGGGAGCTTCCAAGAATGCACCTCCTTCCCATCAATGTCAATGAGATGAGCCGTGTCACTGGTCAGAGGACAGAAGAGGGTGAAGCCTCCAAATGAACGTTGCTTGTCTACACCAGTCAAGCCGACGCCTCGTCTTTTGAGAGTGTTTTGTTCCATTGTCAGGGCGAACAGGGTGTTGTTGATGATCCGCCGGAAACAAAGCCGCTTGTTTCTGGAATATTTGAGCCAATAACTCAAAATATTGCGAAGATAAGCACCTGTTATATTTTTTTTTTGTTTCGTGGTATGGCTTATAGAAGCCAACCGGCGGCATGCCTACGGGACCGCGGCATACCGGCGGCTCGACAGCGGAGGCCCCGTTTATCAACTGACGACCCACCTCGAAAGGCTGTCGTCGAGCTTTGAGATAGGTGAGTCTGATAAGCACGCCATATTGGCTTTCATGTTATCTTCAATATCCTAAGAGATTGATCGAGCGTGTTAATGAGCCGGGTTGTGAAGATGTATCGTTGAAAATGTATAAAATTATTGCTATCGCCCAAGGGCGTTGTTTAGAATCAATTTCCCACTTTGGTTATTTGATTCCCGAAGAACTCGCTATTGATGGATGTTTGAGTTGTTTCCCGATTGTTGAAATATTGTCATGGATACCATAGCTGAAAAAGGCTCTCCCAGTCGACATGGGACTGAGGAACTCAAGGATGAGACCACTCTGGATGAAAACATTGAAGTGCCTGGCTATGATGCCGGTCTTCATTTTGAACCAAAAGAGGTTCGGAGGGCCTTGATGAAGGTCGATTTTCTGATCCTGCCCCCTATCGTGCTATGTTTCTGCTTTCTACAGTTTGACCGTGTAAACATCGGCAACGCCCTCACTGACAGCCTGCGAAAAGACATCAACATCGGAAATACACAAGTCAACCTGGCACAGACGTTGTTCACAGTTGGTTTTATCATTACAGAACTGCCTTTCAACATGATCAGCAAATATATTGGACCCGAGCGATTTCTTCCTATGACCATGTTCCTTTGGGGCATTGTGACATGGTCACAAGTTTTCATGAAGAATGCAAAAGGCCTCTACGCGACACGTTTCTTTATTGGAGCACTCGAAGGTGGATACATCCCGGGCTTTGCTCTTTATATATCGAAATTCTATACAAACCAAGAACTTGCATTTCGATACGCTATTTTCTGGTCTGCAAATAGCTTTGCGGGGGCGCTGGGTGGACCGTTATCGATTGGTCTACTGTCGCTTGGTGGAAGAGGCGGATTGCGCGGATGGCAATGGCTTTTTCTCATTGGTATGCAATGTCCCTGAAATGCACTGCAGTTCATGTTCTGACTATTTGTAGAGGGAGTCTTGACTTGTTTCCTGGGCATTGTCGCCTACTTGTATTTCCCCCACAATGCAGCTCGACCAAAATCTCTATTCGGCAAATCGTTTTCACTTTTCACACCTCGTGAGGCTTCTATTCTCGTTACTCGGGTGATCTATAATGATCCGACAAAAGCGCTTCGATACGGAAAGCCGGTCTTGCCATCGCATATCTTGGACACGTTTAGTGATTGGAGATTGTATGGCCATCTTATAGCCGCATTACTATCCATGGTCATGATATCGCCGATGAATACCTACGCGCCTTCAATCATCAAGTCCCTAGGATTTACTTCCCTTCAGGCGAATGGTCTGAACTCCGTGGGCAGCATAGGTGCATTGATCTGGTCCGTGGCTCTTGCATTTAGCAGTGACAAGCTCCAAGAGCGTGGGTTTCATATCGCTGTTGGATACTTGTGGGGAGCCATCGGTCTTCTCTGGCTCGCATTAGCGCCGGAAAATGTGGGGAAATGGATACTCTACGGTTCGTTTATTTATTACTTACAAAGTAAAGGGAGATCAGATAGCTTACTGATGTTCGCTTTAGGAGGAGTTGTCTGGACTCAAACTGGAATGGGATCCGCACAGGCTATCAGTGCAGCCTGGATCAGTTCCAAAATGCAAGACTACAAGCGTCCAGTTGCTTTGGCTGCATATGTCATGTGTATCCAACTAGCGAATTTCCCCGGAAATCAACTATTTCGCACGCAAGGTAAGATCGATCCCGAGTAAACCAAGACCATTCTAACAATAGCTACAGATGCGCCTCGTTACAAGTACGGCTTGATAGTAGCTGCTGCTTGCGCTATTGCGGCCGCTGTGGTTATCCTGGTCTGGAAATTGCTGTACCGTTTGTTCGATGGTGGAGACGCTGGTGTGGAGGCAAAGAATAGATCTTCTGGATATTGGGGAACGGATATTGATATATAGATATTGTTGATTCATGTACTCATAATACAATTGAAAGATCAAGTTAATGAATGCTTATGGTAAATCTACATGACTCGTAATAAGAATGGTTCATGCATGGTTTGTTGGCTGACGAAATCACTGAAGAAATGTAATAGCACTCAATGCCTCCGCTCTCTAGGGAAAGATAAATAGTACTATATAGTGGTAAACCCAGTAATTATTGGAAATATCAGCTACTTAAATTTCCATAGATGACTTTGGTTCGCAGAGCATCACGTGATCAAGATTGCACCATTCCTTATCGATGAACCATCGCCAATGAGATGACTATTTCCATACAACCTACAGACGTTTGATAATCAAGTTGCCAGTGGACCGGAGAAGGTCAATCAGATCAGGATCTTTTTATAATGCCGCCTCTGCGCTCGGGGAGAGCTTCAAAAGCATGTGATCTCTGTCGCAGGAACAAGACTCGTTGTTACGCCGGGGTTGGGGCTGGGAATACTTGTCTACGCTGTCATACTCTATCGCTTCCGTGTTCTCTAGAAGAGTCTCTCGAAAATGGTTTGTCTCGCCTATCTGAGAGACAATATGAGAGTGAAACTAGGCACAGTAATTCGAGTCCTGATAAAAGCTCATCCACGGATGCAAGGTATGCCTTAAACCTTTTTTGGGATCGAATCAGCATAGATTGATTAACACGAATGTCACAGACTTGAGAGGCTTGAAAGAACAGTTGGTGCTTTGGTAGATCGTTTAGATGCACAATTCAGAGGCCATGGAAATCCATCGACCTACACCCCTTTTCTAAGACCTGAAGAATCAGTGGCACCATCTGAACCTAATCCAGCACCCGTTATTCTGATTCGCGATGCAGCTACTGGCGCTGGAGTTGCATCTCCAGAGCAATCAGACTCACAGCTTTATTCTTTATCTGATGTTATTTCAGCTGGACTGGTCACCTTGTCAACCGCCCACTCCCTGTTAAAGTTGTGAGTATGGATCCTCACATGGATTTATATTCACTTACATGACTAGATTTCAAGTCCATTACGGTAGATGGGTCAGATTCCCCGATAATGTAACCACAGAGGCACTTTTGTCTCAAGTGAGGAAGTCACCGTTGCTACTTTGCAGCGTCTTATTAATTGCCGTGCGGCATACCACGCAAGCTCTTGCGGATGAATTAGCACCATATCTGTTTCGCGAAGCTAAAAGCCTGATTTCAAAAGCTCTTCTAGAAGTCCCGCAGTCCATCGAATATTTTCAAGCTACGTTGATCTTGAGTCTTTGGTCTACGACCATTGGACAATTGCCTCTGAGCATTGATAGCTGGCTCTTGACCGGCTACGCGCTTCAGCAGGGATTGGCGAGTCCTTGTTTCACAGATATGTCCAAAACAAGCCCAATATCGAATATTAAAAGTGCTCATGTTGATGCATGGTGTCTATGGAATCATCTATGTCTTGCCCATCTGCAGTATGGTTCATCTATATTACCTCAGGAGAAGCATGCTCATCATGATCTACAGATACTGTGTTGGTACACGCAGACCGGCAATGCTCAATCAGCAGCATATTGACCACTGCCAGCATATTTTGGAAAATGGAAATCTCACAAACTACGAAGCGAGAATGGTGGCCGAAGTCAAGTTGTACTGGGTGATATATCAAAAGTGTTGTCCACAAAGCCATCCAGTGGACCTAGCGGCAGCTGAGCTCGCTTTGAAAAATTGGAGAAAGGAATGGACGAGTCTATTTAGTAAGTTTCTCCAAATTTAATGTTAAATGCTGCCTTTTGAGTACTAATCGAATTGTAGATGAGCCTCGTTCTCAGTTTCTCCAAATGGGCTTCCATTTTGCGCACCTTCTCGCCTACTACCAATCTGCCAGGTCTAACCGGTCCATAATGAATGCATCGGTTATCTTAGAAATGATCGATCTCGCCAGTACTATCATCAATCTGGCGATCGACACAACAGATGACCGTACCCGCCACCTCACAGATCATATTTATCATGTCGTCACGTTTTCAGCCCTCACATTGTGCCGTCTTGTCCACGAATATGATGCGCAACTTCTTGTTGCCAATATTGATATTAATGGCCTAGATCGTCTTGTCTTGAAGCTCATTACGTGGCTTCGCTCAATTGGCTTGCCCTGTCATGTCGCTCACCTGCTTGGTGATATTGTTCTATCACAATTTAAGAAGTTGCGGCCAGAGACCAGTTCTGTGTGTGATGATTTTGCAGATAATTCTGGGCAGGACTATAGTACGCTATCGGGTCTAGAAGCCTCGCCTTCGGCATCTAATGTTGGTTTCGTTTACCCGGATCTGATAGGATCGGAGTTATTTGATC
Source organism: Paecilomyces sp. COH1141 (assembly GCA_003123655.1). Taxonomy (NCBI): domain Eukaryota; kingdom Fungi; phylum Ascomycota; class Eurotiomycetes; order Eurotiales; family Thermoascaceae; genus Paecilomyces; species Paecilomyces sp. COH1141. The sequence goes on from QBDR01000013.1 coordinate 195,224, forward strand.
TGGGTGATGGAACGACGTGGCCCCAGTGGAGTTAGACTCAGAATATAAAGATAAATCAAAATAACCTTTCAATGGTAGATGGCTGAAATTGTCTGAAGCAATGAAAGTACCTGATGTATGTGGAGAAATTAGTAGAGCATATACATAATGGACAGCTTAAGAAGCCTTATCCTTCCATTCCATATTTCTAGCCAACGAAGACGCCTCAAGTATAATTAGACGCGGTGAACATCCTTTGCCTAGGTAAACGGACGATGGTGAGAAGTATAAACTTTCCGGAGATGTCATTATCCATACGGAGACGATACACAAGTTCTGTACCGGCGTATTATATTGCCGCATCGAGCAATGAATATTGCCGATCATTCAACACTAAAACCTCCGGCTACTCATCGCGCGTATTAGGTATCGTCTATCTACATTCCTTTCCTTGCCGAGTCTCTCCTTTCGCATATGGCCCTTAGAATCATATCTACCTGTGTGGAATTGGAGAGTGAGCCTCCTTGAACATAACCAGGCCAGGCAAGTATGCTAGCGCCAACTCCGTCTTCCAATGATGTGAAAACGCCCAAAATCCGTCGCAACCACACAGGTTGTAAGCCATGTCGCAGACGAGGCAAGCGTGTTAGTTCTGGTTTCCTATTATTGCTGTCATCATGTGTTTCTAACTCCATATAGTGCGATGAGACAAAGCCTCGCTGTCAGGCCTGTGCGAGACTATCGCTGGACTGTACTTATGGCGTCGAGTTCAGTTTTCGGAATTTCAATGGAGCCGTGTTGCAGAAACGTGGGATGGTTCAGATAAGGCCATCTCGGTCTTCTGCTCTTGATTCAAAGCACAATGCCGTGCAAAAGGATTGTAATTCTCACATGCTTCGCTGTCTGAGCGAGCTCGGAAATACGAAATTACCGCCCCTTCTGAGCTCTGAGGATAATATCGAGGCTGGCTACTTTGACCATTTCCAAAGAAATGTGCGCAATCTTCTCCCAGAAGCATCTTTTCGCTTTACGGATGGATCCTCTACGTCTCTTTGTCTACGGTTCGCAGCGCTTTGTCTTGCGGCGTCGAATCTTTCAATGTTAAATGCGGGAGTTCAAAGCCGCGTCCTCGCTGGCGATGCTCGACGGTCCGTCTTCAGCCCATTAGTGAATGGCCTGCATCATCGTAATGCGCAAAAATATCACGATCTGGCGCTAGGGCACTGTTCTGCAGATGATGATAATGGCATCAATTGCAACGCGCCTGCAATTCTCGCTGCGCGAGTTTTTCTGGCTTACTACCATCATGCGTCCTCGAATCACTTGAACTTTCGACTGGCTGTATGCGACTCTATCAAATTTGTGCTAAAGAATCGAACAAATATCGTGAATTCACCCGGTGGCGGTGATGCTTTACAACTGTGGTACCGTCTATGCATGTCCCATCGACCGGCAAAGCCTCCTGCACTACTTCTGGAAGGAGAAGGAGCCAGTTCTTTTGGGCCAAATCTTCTCCCAGATGCTACTGATCATCTGTATATGAATTGCATCCTAGGGATGAATGTGAATGACCTTATTTACGATATCCTTATCAAAACTATGGAGATTCGGACGAAGATGGTGGTCTATCGCTGTGTGGCGCGCATCTGCGACATATCTGAAGTGTCCGGTGAGATCGGGAACGTTGCTTATGAAATGCTGAACAAGTTACTTGGAAGAGACTGCCTCCCAGATGAGTCTGCGGAAGCACGGGAAAGCTTTGTACGAGGCTCGCATTTGCGGGGCTTGTTAGATGTGCAGAAGGGAAGACTGGAAGTGTGGAAATATAGACTAAGCGCGGATCAGCTGCCGAGGAATTGTCCTTCGGGTTCATATATATCAAGCCAAACGAGCCCGAATGTCTCCACATATCACGGCTTTCCGACACATAGAGATTCTATGAATGCTCTATATTGCATGTTATGCGAGCTAGCCTTCGCAGAAGCAGATGGAGCAGCTCCAGGGGGACCTGAATACTCCACTATCCTGGCTGATAACCTGGCTCACCGTATGTGTGAGATTGCCGGTGCACTCGACTTCACCATGTCGAACAACTGGGACGTGTACACGCTCAGCCTGGCAGAAGTGCTCCTCCAGGTTGCTCTTCTGTGGCGTTCAGACCAGATATTTTACTATATATTGGATGTGCTCTGGCCTCAACTCGAGTCCAGGGGGAGAGGCTACGAGCACTCGCACTACCCCACGCATCTCGTTAAGCGCATTATAACTCAAATTGCTGCAAATTGGGAGCAGGAGAGAGTGATTACGTTTGCGTTACCGGCTGTTGCGGAAGATATATCGAAGTTGAAGCTTCTAGATATCAATCACCCTATAGATGTGGTGGTATGTGGGTATAAAATGAATGGGAGGCACTTTGTTGAAAAGATACCGCTTCCCTAGTTATGGTCACGTCGTTATGAGAATGTCATACTGAAAACCCTTTGTTTAGTAATGTATAAAGTTTCATGAATTAATGTTATTCAAGCGGTGATATCATGCTTGCTCGTCAGTATCAGGTCTGCTGCCGTCCAATCCTGGAGACGCTTTCGATACCAGTCACACTTGCTGCAATATTACAACTCCAACTCCAACTCCAACCGCCAAACATCACCCAGTCGCTTATTTGATTCAGCAAGACCCCCATGAACTATGATACCAGGACGAGACGGATCGCCAGTGACCACATCCGCATCAAACCATCCGCGCGCCTCAGGCGCATCGCCCTCTGTCTGGACTTCTGTCCACGTCTTCGACTCAATATCAAACACCCACACATCCCTCAGCATCTTCCCTGCACCCTGATGGCCCAAACTACTGGGATCCCTCTCCCCAAACATCGTAACCAGCTTCACCTTCCCTTGAATATTGACCGCAAGCAAACAACTCACACTCCGCGGCCCAGGCCCCGACACCCCGTCCGGCTGATACGTTACAGTCTCCCAGACATTCCTACCCAGATCATACACATCCACCGCCCCTCCTTGCTCTTCCTGGCCATCAAATCCATTCATACGAAACACCTTCCCATCCGCATATGCAATCGATGTTCCGCCTCTCTCCGGCTTGGGCGCCGAAACCAACTCCCTCCACTGCCTCGTAGAGATATTAAATGCCCAGAGATCACCCAGTCTCCCCTTCTCAGGACACCCCGCGTGGAGAAAGATTGTCTCCTTCCCATCATTCGTAAGAGCGTGGTAGCTCCGTCCGACGGGATAGGGAAGATGCGGATCACTAGGTACGACTTGAGCCCAACTGCTCTCGTCTGGGTTGAAGACCCAGAACGAGCCTTTTTCTTCTATCGGCGCCATGGCAGTTCCGCCACGGCCGGAGAAGATGTAGATCTTGCCGCTCAAGACGGTTGATGCGGATCCTACCCGCGGCAGAGGTGTGTTGGATGCGGTGGATACGGTGGAGAGTTTGATGGTGGTGTCTATTATCATAAGTGTTTTTAGCTATTTTAGGACTGGCATAGCTTTATTTGTATCATTTTGTTCACAAGTCCTCATGAGATAAGATAATGGAATAGGGATAATCACATACCGCGATCAAGAGCAACCCGATACACAACCGAGTCCACTGGCTCGCGAGGCTGTAGCTCTCCGCCGTAAATGTATGCATTTCCCGCCACGACGGCGAGAGTCTGTGACGATCTCTGGATCGACGGATTTGAGATGACCTTTGTCCATACTACGCGTGCCATTTTGGTATGTATGTGCCTGTACGTATGTACGATATGTAGTTGCGTTTCAGTGTTGTAACAAGCTTAAGAAAGTGGCAGGTAAAGAAGGTGGAAAAAAGAGATCTAATTGCTCTGACGGCGCAAGGAAAATTAGGAAAGGGGAACTTAAGAGATATAAATAAGCGACCTCCATAGAGGTTTTGGGTCTCGAATCTTGGAAGGAATAACATAAGAAACACGCCACTAGGATATAATGTGATCTTCAAGTATCCAAGTGGGTAAGTAGTAGAGATAAACGGATAGAGGTCAATACGGCAGCGTTACGGGCGTATGTTTTGCCCGAGAAGGGTTTAGTGGAAATGTATGTAGTGAACTTATTATACTTCGTTGTTGACCAGTATCGTTATAGCCCCACAGATCTGGTTCCTGTGTATTACTACTAAGCGTGGTATCGGGTGTGGGAGCTTCCGAGTTAGATTTCTGGAAGATTACTTGCCGTCCCCGCTTTTGAGAAATAGCCGTTTTAGACTGAACGACGGGATATTATCGTTCTACTGTTCTCCTTCAAGACGATACGAGCACTACTTAATAGAAACCGAAGATACTTTTCTCGAAGACGGATTAGTACAGAAAGGAAAATATATTATCTATACTCGATACTGGCTAACAGGGGATAAGTTGAATCAGGCTGGAGTGAGAGGAGATATCGTTTATCAACTAATGCTGAGCAACGACCGGACAGGCTCGTCCGAAATCATAACATTCACCAAGAAACTCCCTCAAAGAATGATCAGATTTGGTTAGAAAACGATAGTTCTTCGTGGGATTTCCTTTTTCTTCCGTTATACTGCAGTTATTCCGACACAATAGCGAATTAACATTCGAATACTGTTCGTTACAAGAAAAGTCCCCGAAAGCAAGGATCTGCAGTGATCTAAGACCGTCAGGCCCGAAAGCCCACTGTGCAAACTCGTCAAGCTTCTCCGTGATATGTCGAGGTCTGTTGTTTCCAGAAGATGATTCACTGCTGCTGTGTTCCATCTCAGAATCATTAGTCGAGCCATCTATTTCATTGGATGCTATACCCCAACTTCCATATGGATCGAAATCGAGGCCAGATTGTCGGATGTGCAAGAGCTTTAGCGACGACTTCTCTGCGAGAGGGGATAGTATTGTCTTCTGTAAGGTGCCATTTATCACAGTTAGAGTGCTACCTCTAGCCTGAGGTCTCATTTCCTGGGTGCGTGCTCACCAGAATTTCCGGCACACAACAAATCCCAATGCACTCTAGCTCGAGACCAAGTAGAGGATTCAACGAAGGCAACGCAGATGTTGGCAAGAATGTAAACTCTGGTACATCATGTGCCGGTTTCCAAAAGGGTGAATCGTCATCACGATCTATATGTCGCTGATGAAAGACAAACCTTTTCAAGGTGCCCTTGTGGTGTAGCATTGAGCGGAAAATCAGCAGTGGGTCTACATCACATTCAGGAATCATGATGTAAAGTTCGCGTAGGCCTTGAAAAGCGTCCATAAATGCTGATATGGCGTATCCCACATTGATACGGGAACCATAGTCGACAAAAGACTGTATTTCCAGCGTTTCCAAACGAATTACTTGCCGCAAGGAGGTAACCTTGTTCAATAACTCATCCCATTCAGGACAATAACGTAATTTAAGAGAACGAAGTAACTTGAAACGACAAATCGAGGTCATCCCCGGGGCGGTAGATTCGAAAGAGACGGCCGATAGATGAAGATATTCCAGATCTGGGAATAAAACTCTGTTATTTCCAAACGGGGAAAGTCCAAAAACGTCGTGTGCGAAGAAGTACCCGCGATCTTCCAATTCTGGACGATACGTTCCCCCTGGTCTCCAGTCGGCGACATCTAGTTCGAGATACTCGAGTTGTGGCGATGTCGTTTTAAAGAACTCACCAAGAGCTAGAAATTCAGCTTCCCATCGTAATCCCACCCATGATAGTTTTCTAAGTTTCTTAAAAGACCGCAAGTCGTACGAAAACTCGCGACAATTGCCATTCGTCACTAGGTGTAATGATTTAAGGTCCGGTTGTTTGACTTGGAGGTAGCCGCCAGGGCCGAGAATTTCGACAGGAACACAAGTCCCCAGTTTCCACCTATGCCCCAAACTTAGCATATGTTCCCGTTAATTTTTCATACAGGGGACAGTACACAAAGCTCTTTAGCAAACCTTCTTCACAGCTAAGCAGTATGGACATTAATCGGTCCCTCATCCGATCAAACTCATCGTCCTCTCCGTGGTGGCTGTAATGTAGATCATGATGATTGGATCGTGACACGATTCTTGTTATGAATGGGTATGCTATCTGGATGGTTTTTGTGCAGTGCAGCAGATTTGGGGAAGTACGACGACTTGCGCGCAGCAGCTCGTCCACTGCAATAGGCTCGAGACGACCATAATCTACCCAAACAGTCACCGATGTATAGAGTCGAGGAACCGTGATTGAGTATAGAAGCCATGAGACTTCACAGAGTCTTTTCAGGTCTCCTGGATCCCTAACCTGCTTTGATTAGTAACCTTCCTGCCCAAAGGACATTCTTTGCAGCTAACATACATATGAGATGACGGCAATAAGAAGTTCTAACGGTAGAATTGACGGCATTTTCTTCGAGACTGTGCGATCGATAGTGCTAAGGCTTCTCGTTGACACGAATTCTAGAAAGTGAAAGTTGTTGGAAGCGGTGATAAAAGCGGAGATGTAAAACTCAGGACTGGGAAGCACTTCTCAGATCTCACAAATAAACCACCGAAGACGAGGGTTCCAGGTTCACCTCATCATGTCAATTATACTCACCTTGTTATTTAGATACTACACGTTAGCGCGTTTCGCGTCTCGCGTTTTCAAGGCTGATAGTGTTGTCTGACAACTGTGAGTGACGTCCAGGCAGGACATAGATTATGAGTGCACATAAACAGATGCGCTCTGCTAATCCTGCTCTGTAATAGCGACCGTATAATCCCTTTTATCGACCCAGTACGAATGTTCATAACATCTATTGACAGCCGCTTTGCATTTCATCTAGCTATGGGTCAGACTGCACACTTATAAGCCACAACTATGCTCAGACTGTATGACTGCTAGAAGAATAAAGTAACGGATATTAGCCACCATGGAGCCTCTGTTTCGTTTATCAGAATAAAGGCTAGTGCTAGAGCATGTCCAGCCAGTTTTAGAATCGAAATTACCATACCTGCGTGTCGTCTCTACTTTTAAACAATAAAGGGTCATTGCTATTGTGCTGTTCCTTTGCCGGATGCCAGAAGCCACTGAACCCGATTTCCCTTGTGTAGTAGGTACGAAGATTGAGGAAAGGGACTTTTAAAAGATGATGTCTTGAAAAGTTAAATACATCAAACAGGGGTATCTGCGTAGCTAATTCATAAAAGTGCAGTTTCATCGAGAGACATCATCGTGAAGCAGTGTAGTAAAACAGCAAGTAAAGGAAAAATACATAGGTGGTGCTCTGTAGCAACCGGGGCAAGTGTGCAGGCTTTCGTCTGTCAAAGCTCATTGGCATATAGCCAACGGACTACAGGACCAGCCGGATGAGGATCCACCGTCAGAACCAAGCTCTTTCGCCCAAATACGAGACAGTAATTCAGCAATCAAGCAAGCTGTCTTCCCAGACCACGTGTCTGCGTGACCAGAGGCGGGACAGTGCGATAAGTCGACGAAACATCCCTGAAACCACGTCCAGTACCGACTCGACTGAGAGTGGGCTCGTCAAAGCCGCCGAGACTGAGTCTGCCCAGGTCAGCAGGAAGCTGATCAGTCATAAGCTGCAAGTGTGGCTGGCGGCGTCTCGAGGACGACTCTATGGCAGCTGGCTGCGGGACAGCAGGCGCAACGGGTTCCTCAGAGCCTCCAGGGAGAGTAACTTTAGTCGCGCCAAGGGTGCGAGCAATATCCTCGAGAAGCACCTCCATGGGCGCGATGTAAGCGGTACGACTCTTCTCAGACCAGGCAAGGACATGTCCACAAACTCGGCCAGTCGCCTTGTCGAACACCCAAGCGCCAGAGTCTCCGGGAACTAAAGTTTCAAAGCGTTAGCATGCTGTGCGCTTTGATAAAGGGCACGAAGGACTTACCTCCAAAGTTCCCATCGACGCAGAAGCTAGTCGAGAAAGAATGCCGTCCATGCATCTTGACCAATGTCATTGCCTTAGAGATATTTCCGCTCTGTAGACCACTGGTCCGGCCACAGCAATGAACCTTCAGACCACCAAGCTCCTCCAAGCGTGCAACCTTGTTCAGATGGACAGTCTCCTGCCCCGAGCCACGCTGTCCTTGGCCGCCTCTCTGCAGCGATGCCTGAGGTACCGCTCCAGTAGATCGACCCGAAACGACATTACGGGCGTCCATGCGGTTGTCGTGTATTTTGATGAGGGCCCAGTCGATCTCATGTTTCATTCCCTTTCGAGTCCAGCGCTTAACCCCCGACGAGGCATGGACGTATCCGAGGGAGTGGGAAGCCAGGTGCTCATCATCCCGGTCCTCGGGACAGGGAAAGAAATCCTCATGGATGTCATCAATTGCCGGTTGAGTGACAATCAACTGCGGTTCCTCTCCAGGCTCAACGCCGGCAGTGTCTCCAATGGAAGCAGTGTCATCATCGTCACCACTGTCATAGCCACCAAATCCTTCTTCATCAGAAGAGTAATCATCATCATCAGAGAGCCAGTGGTCTTCCAAAGTCTCAGTCATAGCACGGGAGAGACAATCATCATCTTCATCATCGGTGATCTCAAATTCGTAGTTTGTCTCTGGCAAGTCTTCCTCGCACCACGTAAATGCAAAATCAGCGTTGGAAGGTTCTATGCCTCTCTGACCATTCGCAGCAGAACGCGGCGGGCAGTCGACATCCTGATCCTCGTAATCTTCGTCGTCACTTGGAGCATCGAGCATGTGGTGCACAGTCATTCCAAATGGCATACCATCCACCAGGATCGCTCCACCGTACGAAACGGGTGGTAGGTGTTCTTCGTTCCGAAAAGCACCAATAGAGGCGCCACAAAGCGGTTTCTGCTGGTAGTGAGGGTTAAGATCCATTGGTGCATTTTCATGGATGTTATCTGCAGTTCCAGCCTTGCGGCGTCTTCCATGTGGCACCTTGGACCGTGTTATATCACCACGGAGTACAATCAGATCCCAGCCATCCTTGTCAATGACGAAATATTTCTTGAGAGCTGCTCTGACCTTCTTGACATTCGAACATGTCACGCATATTGTGGTCTTCGCCGTCTCAACTCCATCGCCGGTTACCATGAGGTTAGCGCTGCACGATTCTGAAGAATCCTTCAACACTTTTTGCAGCAGCTTGCTCAGTCGAGGCATGATGTTGAAGTTCCACTCATCCAGATGTTGCTGGGGTATTTCAATGTTGGTGAGCTTTTTGACGCTTCTTTTCTTAAACTTCTTATCACCATCGTCGATCTTAGATGTCTTTGAATCATCATAAGTTTGCCCACTCATTTGTGTGGCCGACGGAATGGCCTGAACCTGTCCTGCCTGTTCTGTGGAGGGGATGGTTGTAGCCTCCCTGGCCAAGCCAGGAGGTAAGGCAATGGGGAGTCTGTCATCCAAATCACTCGCAGGGGGCGAATCGAATATGTCGATGAGACAGCAGCGCCAGATGATCTTGCTGATAGTATAGAGGAAGTCAAGTGAGAAGGCAAACGCGCCATCAGATTCTGACAAGGCCTGGGCTGGGTAGTGGGAGGTTTCAGGAACACGGAGGTTCAGGTCACCCATAGGCTCAGGTGAGAGGTGGAAATTTGGAGCATCGAGACACAGCTGAACCATGTGGAGATATGCGGTTCCGCATTTGGCTCCAAGTTTCTTGATGTAGACGTTCTCGATCCTCTGCTTGAACATGGAGTTATTGTACTTCATCTTCCAGAGTCTGCTGATGGGTGTCCAGAGCCCGATTTCGAGCAAGACCAACCCCAAGGAGTAGAGGTCATAAGCCCAGGCTGCGTCATCGTTGAGAAGTCTTTTGTCGTCTGGATGACGGTACATCCCTGAGGAAAGTGGCTCTGGTGCTGGACCGTCACCAGAGAACTGTGCAAAAGAAGTGAGGTAAGGATGCCGGAGATCTTCAGTCAAGCTCCGCATTTCGTTCTGCTCAGCATCACTCAGACCAGGAAAGACAAGGATGTTGCTGCTATTGATGTTCCCATGCACAATGTTCTGGCTGCGCAGATGAAGGACAGACAGGATCAAGTTATACGCGAGGCGGAAGCGGCTTTCCAGATTCGGCACCGGAATATCTTGATGGTCGTCCCCCGAGTGAAACAAAGAGACAAGCGGTTTTGGCTTGAGCTCTTTCATCAGATCACTTGGGTTGCGCAAAAATGGGAAATAGTCCATCGGCATCTGATAAATGAACGCATATCGCGAGTTTGGCATATCAATATAGTATCCCAGAAACCTCAGCAGTCCAAGGTGCGAGACCCTTCCGTTCTCCACCAGCTGATCCAGCGATCTGTGCAGTTCTTCGAGCCGTTGGCCTGCAGGCACTGTGATCGCAGTTTGGGTCTCCAACATCATCGGAGTGAATTCTGCCAAAACGGGAACTGTCGATTCAGAAGTCAAACTGGACAGAAAGGGTGATGCCTCTGTCTTCATACGCCCTATAACCCTGGAATTCGCGGACGCAGCAATTACCTCATATGGCGGTGGGCTCTTATCATGAGACGCCCCAGAAAGCTGCAGCGTGGAGCGGTCGATGAACAGATGCTTTGTCGAATTGAATGAACGATCAAAGGTGCTCTCCGTGTGAGGCTTCTCAACAAAAGCCGCTGGTGCAACTTTGAAACTGGTAAATGGCGACACCTCGAAGGTCTCCTGCTGCTGCGGCTTAGGACTGCTAGTCCCATCCCCGCCAAAAGAGTAGGAATGATCTTCTGATGACTTCGAGCCCCGTGGAGTAAGGGTTGGTCGCAATTTGGACTTGGTGCCAGTCTGCCCGGTCGACGACATGCTCATGCCCATGTTTCGACGAGACTGGGACAAGTCGTACAGGGTATCGATGCATGCAGTTAGATCTTTCAACAGTGCATTCGATCGATTGATATCTTCATCCGTCCAATGCGTTTTGGTGGGAAGATTGCTCAGAATATCTTTTCCGGGCAGATCGCCTTGGCTGCCTTTGGGTGGAAGATCGGTTCCACCTACATGTTGCAGCCTCTCTGCTTCGTTGAGAAGTTCTTGGATGGAGGACATGACACTGGCAACGACATCGCTGAAGCCAGCCTCGGTGAGCGACTCATCAATATCGTTTGGTTGCGCGGCGCTGGCGTCACTCCAATCTAGACCCCATGCGAGCAGTCTATCTTTCTGAATACGGTAATTGCGATGAAGCGCCACTAGCTCCGGGTCGTCATTTGGCTTAGAAGCTGTGGTGACGCTCTCGCAGGATGTCTTGGTATCAGAGTACATCTTGGTGAGACGTCTCTGGAGGTATGAACCTCCATGTCGGAGGACAGACATTTTCGATGCTGCTCTCAAAGGCTTAGCATGCAATGAAGCGATCTCTCATATTCTCATGCAATAACGAGATCCCCGAACGGGGGTAGAATGCAGCATGCAGAGGAAGTGAGATGGCTCAGCGCAAGCATATAAGCGACGATGGACGATGAGGGCGGGAATTCTGTTGCCTAACCAATCGGGAGTGGCGAACTGCGGTCGCTGAACGCTGAGATCTCCCCGTGATCGTCGCTGCAGGCAGCTGCGTTTATTCGCGTGGAGGATGGACAGTGCAGAAAGGAACAACAATCCAGCAAGGATATTCTCTGTGCGAAGAGCGAGAGAGAGAGAGCCAAGCTGGATGGGTTAAAAGAATGAATTATCTGAAGTGAGAGTTTCTTTGTTATTGTGTGCGCGTGGAATCGTCCTTCTGGAGTGTTAACCACGTGACATCGGCCTACGGAGATAAGAGGATGCTATGTCTGTCTAAAGAATGGGAAGAAGAGATGGTGATAATGGCCCATGAGGCGACACTATAAAGCATGCTAACTATCTCCATGGGGTTATAGTTGCGTGTGCTGTATTACAAGGAGACTTCCATGTCCACATCTGCCACATCTGATATATACTGGAGCCTGTCGATTTCCTCATGGACCAGGTCTCACAAGGTCATCATCTCCTTCATATCTTCGACCGGGCCCATCGAAGGATGATACGTTGTTGGCTTGCCGTGCATGACCTTCTGCCACTCGGGACTCTTTGCCTTAATCTCGGCCCAGCGTTGGAGCTCCTGAGGAACGAGCTCACCATTCCCGGCCTCTATGCAACGAAGCACGAGCGGAAGAAGATGACTATCAAGCACGGTAGGGCCCACCTCGTTGCCAAAGGTCCAGTCTCCTTCGGAGGCACCACTTTTCCTGCGGTATTCTATGATCTCTGCAAAGATGGCTTGCAGGTCTGCGCGGGCTTTGGCCACGATGGCTGGCTGGAACGCTACGCCGTTGGTCTTCTTATGGCTGTGATCGCGAGAGTCAGCTAGAGAAACGGACGGGAAAAAAAAAGATAACACAGCAATTATTGTAAACTCGATGAAAGAGGAGGGGCAGTGTACAATTCGAGCTTGGCCTCGAGAGCTTTGCGGTATTCCGGGCTGAGGTCAGTCCTTTTGAGAATATCTTCCACAGGTGAAGGGTTATACTGCATCATCTCCGGTGTCGGGTTCTTCCTGCTGAACGACAGGCCAGAGATGGCATGGAATCTTTCGAGGAGGTTCCTGATGACAGCAGCGTGTTCCGCTGGTAACATTGCCGGGTAGTGCTTCTCCGCGAGGTAGAGCGAGATAGAGATACTATCGGTAAGTGGCTGCTCGAGAACGTTTCCGGTCATGGAGGGAACCTGGCCTTTGGGGTTCACCTTGACGAGGTAGTCCTCTTTCAGATTCTCGTCTTTTTTGTGGTTGATAAAGTGCAGCGTGATCTTTTTGGGCGGTCTCGCATCATGCGTCGTAGGGCCCAGTTGGACAGTGTGGCGGGCCATCATAGAATAGAGCGAGAAAGGAGAGGAATAGAGTGTGTACTCTGCATTTCCCAATTCGGCCATCTTGTCGATAGTTCTGCGTTGTTGAGTATATTCAGCAAAACGTGCAATGAAAGCTAGACCTGTAGTAGTATATACGAAGTTGAATGTCGACAATACAATACTAAACCGAGGGATCACGGCTGGTCAGGTTGATCATTTTAGAGGTTAGTCATATCCAGTCGGCAACGGCAACGGTGAATCTCATTAAGTTAGTCTAATTGCTCTATGTTCTGCCGCTGTACGGACCCCGCAGTTAGAAGGCTGACAAAACCTATGCCGCTCTTGACACCGTCTCTATATCTTACAATTAAAGAATTGAGGCAACAGAATAAATAGTATTCATGATTCATTCTAATCTACAAATGAATACAAAGAAAGCATCGAGCTGATCTATTTTTCACATCTATCATGTGATCATGCGACGAGGTACACCCACGTCGCGAGCGCGTTTCTCGCCAAAGTTATGCAATCGCTCACCGATCAGGTAGACATCATCCCGAATGTGAACACGCCAGGCCTCGATCTGCCGGCGAAGCTGGTAGAAGGACCAGACCAACAGCCCGACCAAGAAGGCCGCAGGATACGCATACCGGTATACTTTAGACTGAACATCGCCCGGCGCCGAGTAAAAGAAAACGGTGTTCACGGCGAAACCCAACACGAGTGGCACTGTCACAGCCAGGAAAGTAAGAACAGATATAGGAAGGAGAAAGGCCCGCGTGGCCAGAGCGACTTGGGGTCGTCGCCAGCCGCCACGGCTGACTGTGTTCAGAGCAATAGCTGGGCGCGAGTCGGAGTACCATAAAGTGAACCGTAGGGCCATCTGCACGTAGAGGACACCAAGAGTCCAGTCCTGGACAAAATGGATCACGTGTGCTTCATCGCCTTCAAGATACGTGTGGAGGGGTACTAAAATGTAAAGCTCCGTCACAAGGGCGAAAAGGGACGGCAGCAGCAGAGCAAATGCGGACGCGAGATATATGAGCTTCGCGGCATGGAGGAATGTCTTGTACACAGCAAGAGCGGCCTGTCCGGGAGCATTGAGATACGGCTGCAAACGCTCCTTCAGTAGCGAAACCCCGGTCCGGCAGTAGACCAGACCATACACAGCACCACCGACCACATATAGTCCCAGGGAGAAAGCATAGATATCGTTAACGCGGACAGGGCTTGGGAAGAAGGTTGAGATGAGTTTTCGACCAGTAACCAAAGGCACAATGGTGATGCCTACGCCTGTGACGGCGGCGAACACCCAGATCAGGAAGAGGAACGACGCCACCCGGAGCCTAAAGTAGGGAGGGATATAGACTTGCGTAAACATGTCACTCGTGCGGCCGTGTAACCCATCCTCTGGATCCACCGCTCCATCTTTGCGTTTGTTGTCTTCGGTCACCTCCAAGAATACTTGTGCCCCCTTCGGGATTCGGACTTGATCGGAGGCCGGAGCGCGCACAAAGCGTCCATCGCGCAAGAAGTAGGCCTCCACGCCTTTCTCCTCAACTAAAGCTCTTTGCTCTTCTCCAGTCACCGGATTCTGAGGGTCCCCTTTCTCCGCTAGTAGGACAGCGCGCCAACTCAGTCTCACGTGGTGGCCCTCCTCTTCTGGTCGTCTCTCACCTCCAAAGAGGAAGTTGGTTAACCGCAACATACGCGCACATTGATGGAACCACCAATTATACATCTTGTGCAAGCCATCAGAGGGTTTCACTGAACGGATAGCAAATGGCATGACGAAGTTGTAGAAAAGTAAATCCACGGGGAATTCAAGGAACGGGACATTCGACGACCAGTGGATGGGAAGTACACCATCACAGGTGTAGGAAAGACCCCATACAACGCCACCTAAACAGACAATAACAAGGGCACCATAGACCAGGGCGCTGAATGCAATCTTTCGAAGCTGTGTCGAGATATTGCGCTCGAGGACATCCCGAACCGGATGAAAAGTGGGGTCATCAGGGTCACGGATAAAGTAGAGAACGCCACTCCTCATAATCTTTCGACACATTGAGACAAAGAGAGCGAAGTGGAACATGTAGCAGGTCCCTATGAACCAATGGACGAATAGCGATGTTACCGGTGAGGCGGATGTGAACTCTAGGCGGGACTTTAGTGTGGCATTCTCGAATAATGGCATCAATGCAACATCAAGGAGCGTGCCGCAATACAAGGGGAATACGATCATTTCAATGCCAATGATGAGAATGACTTTCATCACTCCTCCCGCTTGATGAAGGATGTCCGCAATAACTCCTTCGATCCTCTGGCCTCTGTTGACGCCGGAAAAGAGTCCAGTGACGCGAAGATACAGAAGGCCCAGGGCGGTAGCAAAGCCATAACCGACAATGATGGCGACAGTCCGGTCCTTGGTGTCCCAGCGAGCCAGGTCGTAATCGATTGGAGCTTGAACGGGCCCGTTGCTAGACATTCTGAGATTGACCCATTTCAGACCTGACAAAGAGAAGAGGGTAGAAGCCCCAAGAGTCTTGGGGATTTCCTGAATGTCGGCGACCAGAGATGATAAATCCACTGTAGGGAGTTCGGATATCAATGCTTGATGCAGCCCCTGTGACATGATACGCAGAGGAAGATCGTACACTATGAACTTTCCAGAAAGGCAGATTGTCTCGAGGAAACCAACAATCCGTGCTTCATGAATCCGCAAGGCTTGGTGGGATAAAACGGAGAACATGGGGAGATCGGATTCATGGAAAGTGAAGAAACCATCCACCACTCTCTTGAGACGCTGACTGCTCCCATCAATGAGTGATAGCGAGGCACTCGTGACAGACGTATTGCGGGGCACCCACTCGACCAGAGGCACCATATTTCCTAGGGGACCTAGTAGACCCCTTAGGACAATGCTCATCCAGTACACGAGGTACCCAAAGCTACCGATGAGAGTATCAACAGTAACGTCAGCGATAATAGAAAGAAGGGCCAAAGGAACTCCAATGAAGAGCTGAATTGGATTGGTCAAAAAAACCAGTGCAATCTTGCCCCATAGGTATGGCAGCCAAATTCCGATGGCGACCGTCAGTGAAATCAGAACCGCGCTGAAAACACCGTTTTGCAGAAGCCCGAAGATGGGGCCCTGCATACCGATCAGTTCCATAATTCCTTCTAAGTCATCGCCATCCTCAACAGCGTCGACATCGTTCTGCTCCAAACCAGCATCTGCAACTTGATCTTGCCACTGGTTTCGACCTTGCAAACCCTGTTCGGCAGCGTTGTCTAGGTTGGGTACATGATCGAACGGTCCGTCACCGGCAACGTCCTCAACATGGACATCATTCCTGTCATTTTCTTGGGCTTGATCGGGTGGAGGAACCTCACCCCACAGCCAATCCGTGATTTTCTCGGAGAGATTTCGTGGAGGCAGAGCAACAACAGGTACTTGCGGGTTAGTAGCGTCGGTTGAATCTCTGTTGGGCGCGGGTTCTGGCCCTCTGTTGTTGAATACATTATCAGAAACACGGTCGTTAGGAGTTCCATGTTGTTGCGGTGTGATTTCTTCCGGTGCCTCAGGGAAGGGTTCTTCAATTGCCTCTTCTGTCTTGAAAGCCGGTTCTCCATCTACGACGCCAGAAGTATCTCTGTTCGTGAAATTAGATGAGAAGCTTGAGGATCTGGAAGAAAATCGGAAGTTTGAGTCTTGGGTCAGGATATCAGCACCCAAGGACGAGGAAGGCACAGCATTTTCTCCGCTGCCCCAGAATGGCACGTCATTAGCTCGGCCTGGCATATCAGTATCAGCAGTATCTGAACCCCCATGATGAACCTGATCGTGTGGTGAGTTGCCGAAAACATCGGTCCTTCCCAGATTTGGTCCTAGAGCACCTGTGCTCTCATCGAAGGGAGTGCGATCCGTGTTGCTCCTCTGCAATCTGGTCATTGCAGAGACAATCCATCCCAGCTCGTCTTGGCGATTTTCTTCCTCAATGATCCTCAAGACTTCGTTTGGATCTCCCCCACCGCGGGTCCATAAGTCTTTGAAGATCTCAAGCCCAGGCCATACTTGACTACCAGGGGTAGCGGCTGACTCTTCAAGAGTACGATGAATACTAGAAGCATCGTCCATAGCGTTCCGGGACTGCAGAATGGGTCGCGATGCAGACGCTTCCTGTGAGATGTTTCCAAAGCGCATAGTTCCCGCATCAAAAGACGGCGATACCCCTCCGTCAGTCCCACCGTCGGTTTGAAACGGACCTGGAATCGCAGAGCCATTATCTGGGGAACCAGGAATGTGAGGCTCTTCATCGGATTCATCATGATTATCCTGTTCAGCATTGTTCTCATCGGCCAGCTGCAGTGGAGGTCCCTCTTGCGGCTGGGGCCGAGCTCCCTGGTTCAGGCGATTTTCAGCGATTAACTGGACAGCTGCTTCCCGATCCCCTTCCGCGATATTAACGGCTGGCTGTTGCTGCACGACCCATTCCCGTATTAGGAATACCAGAATGAAAGAAATGACCACAAGAAGGGTAATGAGTTGTCCTTCCAACGTATCTATCAGGATATTATTGAAGGTTGGTGATGGCGTCAGAGAGTTCAAGAAGGTAACATCAGAAAGCCAGGAAGGCTGTCTCTGACGGTGAGAAGACAGAGTCACATTTACATCACTGGAATTGAAAGAGCTGCCAGAAGATGAAATTGCTGGAGGAAATAATCCGATAAAGGCTCTTTTGGCGAGGCTAAGAATAACAGGCTCGCCGGCAGAGAAGTTGAGCATAGAAGAAACAGGAGAAAGATACGGCGAGGGAGCACCTTGTAAAGCTGTAGAGACACCAGATGCACTGGAAACCAAGGTCTGCTCGGCTGGAACAGTGGTGTTCATTGATAATGGACTCAATGCATCCCCTCCATTTTGAAGTGTCTGCGGCTGCAGATTGTCGCTATTTGGCCAATGTCCATCTGCAAGCCAGAACAGAGCACGCCAAATGGCTCGCATCGACCAGGGCAGCCATCCTAGCCAAACAAAGGCAACCAGAACAAACCGTAGCCAAGTGACAAGTGTCCGACCTCCGTGTAGCACCAGTTCCTTCAGGAAGACTGGGGCGGGTAGCTCCTGTGGCATATTGGGATCATATAGCTTCGTGAAGCGGAACGGCGTCTTGCAAAGCTCACAGTACTTTTTCTGTGAGTGCGACAGCCATTCCATCAAACACGCCTGGTGTACGAACTTGATACTCCCACTGCATTTGCAAGGGTAGAACAGGGGCTCCTCCTCTGATCCTTCCCCACGACATATTCGACACGTATCGGGCTCTTCCATCCCTCTGAATTTGGAATCGGTATTCGTCGCGTACGCAGGGTCGTTCATGATGTCCGGGAAAGGCTCGGTGCCTCCCCGTTCGCGGGGCTGATTATCTTCCTCCATCATGATTGTCCATTTGGAACCGGTTCCTGCTAATCCTTGGTCTGCTTGGCTCAACCGGAGATCATCGTAGTTGGAAAATTTGAAGCGTCGACAATCACTTGGGAACCGCTCTGTTGTCAGGTTATAAGCGATGAGGCAATGTCAGATCCCAAGGATATGTGACCGCTTGCGGAGCTCACTCAGCGCAGAGATCACAAAACAGCGCGCTTGACAGCAGCACTAGAGAATTCAGGAAAAGCTCTAGTTGCAGGTTAATGTAGGTCCTGGATGCGAGATGAAACCTAGACAGACTTGGTGGTCAAACCTCTCATGAAGAGGTCGATGTGGCAAGTCATGTATGGGGGCAGTAAAGCTCCCGAAAGAGAAGCCCCAGCTCCTTCCTTTTCTGGATGTGATGACTAAGAATAGCGAAAGACGCACGGCCCCTCCACGAAAACCAACTAGGCATGTGACCTTACCTTGTATTACCGTACTGATATTGCGCGATCAGGCAAAAATAGGCGATATAGTAATAATATACTGGGTCTAGATATGTAAGATACTGTAACTGCACGGCCCGCCACGCTGAAGCTATGATCTCACCGCCGAGGCCCCCCAAAACAAATGTATCAATCCAGCTTGGTGTGATACAAGATTTGTCGCAGAGGAAGGGTTAACGAACACAGTAGGTTCCTCCTAAGGTAGTTTGACACCTTTCCTTTTTGTGCTCGCCCCTCGTCTTTAAAAGCCTGCATTATAGGTTCTCTGTCTGACGCCTATTTTTTCTGTTCCGTGAAGCCATCGAGAAGCGCGGGATACGAGCCGCGCTCAACAACCTCAGCTCCCTCGAGGACCCCCGTTGCGCCAAGTTCGCCAGGGTTGTTGAAAGCGTCCCACCCAGCAGTGTCAGCTCGCAATCTTCGCAACTCCAGGCATTAAAAGAATCAATACGGAAGACATTGGACGCTTTTTCCAGTCTTGACCCTTGCTTGGCATTTGTCTGGTTTGCTGTTCCGCAATCTCATTCCGGGGCAGCTCCCCGACAATCCGCTTGACGCTGTGCGCCGGATTGTTCGAGGGACAGATTAGATCTGACCAAGCATATCCACGACAACCTGGACAACTCAATTGAGAGCCTCATCGGCTTCTTGGGCTAATCCACGATGGCGGGTGTCCAAAACGGACACGTTCCTGAGTCTTCAAACAACAGGCTCGGTGGACGCGTCCAGAGCTCTAAGGAGCCAAAACGCAAGCCAGGATTTGTCAAATGGACATTTGGGCTTGTTGCAAGGTAGGCTGGTAGCGAGATCATGGGTAGTTCATTTCTACGCGCGAAGATACGCTGACTTTTACGGGTCCTTCGCAGATTATGTATATGGTACGCGTTGCTCACGCCGTTCTTCCGCTGCCCTTCAAATCTTTCAGAATTGGATCAGTCATCGCCAGCGGTTTGCAAGCCATACTTGTTAGCCAAGTCGCATATCGAGCCTCATGTCATTCCGTACTATGAGGTCTACGGCGCCCCGTATGTGGACGTTGTTCGACCATATGCCAACAGCTTCCATGAGCATGTCTACTCCCCTGTCGCAAAGGTAGCAAAAAGCGGATATGACACATATGGAGCCCCCACTATTTCGCAAGCCCAGGTATATGGCAAGAAGCAGTGGGAGACTGAGGCTGTTCCACGGCTGAGGTCAGCTCAAGCAGGCGCCAGGGAAATCTATGAGGCTAATGTTGGCCCGCACGTCGAACGCGCAGTAGCGGTCATAAAGCCTCATTACGACGATGTTAGTGATAAGGCCAAGCAGCTGTATAGCGTATATGTCTTGCCTTCGTACGATCGAACGAGACCTTTCATTGCCAAGACATACTCTTCGGGTCAAGTCATCCTAGTGGAGAATGTCTTGCCATTCACGCACAGTGCATGGTCTTCCATCGTATATTTTGTGAACAGCACGCTCTGGCCCAGTATTACCGGTCTCTACTCAGAAAATGTTGAGCCGCAACTCGTCAAGATTGGCGAGAGACTGGCCAGTTACCGGGAGGGGAAGAAACTGAGGGCCGTTGTGGACGATGTTGACGTCGACAGGTAAGAAGCCCGAGCTCTTTATTGACTACATTTACTGATTCCATAATAGTGCCAGCGTCAAGGAATCACTCAAGTCTACTAGCAGCACTACGTCCTCTAAGGTCCAAACAACTACGGCAGCAGCCACCACTACGACCAGCGAGATTGCAACTGGCACATCGACCAAGTTGACTCCTTCACAACAGATTGAACAAGCGCGCCCGATAGTTGCAAGTGATCTTCAGAAATGGCAGGAAAAATTCGCTGCCGCTGCAGATAAGGGAGTCGATGATCTGGAAGAGCGCGTTAAAGAGATTGTTGACCGCCAAATTGAAGGGGGCTCTAGGAAGCATGGCGAAAGTTTGGTAGAGGCTCTGCAGACAGTGGCAGAGCAGCATCTCGCTGACATTAAGACCCGTATCAACGCTATTGTGGAAGGCTTGCCAGATAAAGCTACTCCTGAAACTGAGGATGACGCGCGGGGAGAGCTACTCAAGGAAATCAGAGCAGCTGGAGTTGCAATTAGGGACCGTGCCCATGCTCTTAGGGAGTGGCAGTCTTCGTTCGATGATGAACTGACACGACGGGTTTCTGCAGCTGTCGATTCTACTCTTGATATCTTGGACGGTATTCGTGACCTCGGGCTGCAGGAGATTGGCATGAGATGGGCATGGATGGACGGTGTCACCTATAAGGATTGGGCCAAGTACCACGCTCTCAAAGCACAGTTCGAGAATTGGCGCAGCGAGGTCAGAGACATCGGCATGCAAAATGAGAGGCTCGGGGAAGCTAAAGACTTGGCAAACGACATCCTATCCCGTGGGATGACTATTGCAGAAAAGGCAGCAAGAGAACTCACCCGCCTCAAGGAGGTTGGCAAATGGAAGATCGAGGCTCGAGAGGTCAGCGACAACTTTGATACGAGACAGGAGCCTCCGACTCGCCCGAAGCCGAGCTCCTCCACTGAAGAGCATAGTGAAGAGCAAACGGTCTCCTCTGATGAAACTGCGAACCAAGCTGAAACTGCGAACCAAGCCACAGACGAGCCTGCCTTCCAACACAAAGAGAATACCGGAAACCAGAAACCACTTCAGGCTACCGAAGACGCTGATACGGAACCTGTTGATGCTGAACCTCAGACAGTAGTCGACTCCAATGAATCATCAGCTGATGAGACATCCGAGAGCTATTCTGCTGACGAGGATACTCATGCACAGGAGCAGCCCTCAACTCCGAGAGTCTGGGGCGGAGCTGCAGCTGAGTCCATTCCGGGCAAGAAGGAAATTGTGAATGATGTTGTTGACGATGACTTGGAACAGCAAAAGTTTTCTGAAGAACTGCAAAACCTCGCTAGCAAAGCAGGCGACCGGTACGCTGAGGCCACCAAAGCTGTCAGCGAGGCGTTGCTTGGTAAGCCCTCTGGCCAAGGGTTCAAGGAAAACGCTGCATCTGTAGCCAGTGATCAGTATTCAAGCGCTCTAGCAGCTGCTTCAAGCGTCCTATACGGAACTACGCCCAGCCCAGGAGAAAGCATCGTTAGTGCCGCCACTGAGAAATATAACCAGGCCGTTTCTGCGTAGGTGACACCAATTTATCCTTTTTTTCTAGATGCGCCTTGCTAATAGCCGAACTATAGAGCTTCTGCCGCCTACTACGGAACTTCGTCTGTTGCTGGACCCCTGGAATCTATCTCGTCCATCGCGTCGTCTAAATTGAGCGAGGGTCTTAACCTCGCTTCAGCGCAGTATGCGAGCGTCAAGGCGACCATTTCTCCCACCCCTACGTCCAACCAGAACCCGGTTCTGCTGGACGCTCAACGCCGCTACTACGAAGCAGTTGGACTCGCGCACGATCACTATTCAGCCTTTGTCAAATCTGCTTCCGAAGCGGTTCTGGGTGCTCCGACTCCTCCACCAGCCCCGAGCGGCTTCCAGGATGCGTTGGAAAATGCTAAAGCATATTATAGCCAGGCTTCTTCTCTTGCCTCATCTAGCCTCGCCGCGGTGGTATCATCAGCCAGCTCCGCCGCGGGATCCAAGGGCCAGGATGCTCAGAGCATCATTGCAGACGCTTCCTCGCGATACAGTGCCGCGATCTCGGCGGCATCTGCTTCTCTGTCATCTGTCTCGGGTTCCGCAAGCTCTGCCATATACGGAACGCCTACTGGTCGTATTGAGTCCGTTGCCAGTCAAGCGTCGGAGAACTGGGATAGCCTCATTTCAAGGGCAAGTGAACAAATATACGGCACCCCGACACCTTATGTTCAGCAGGTCTTGGATCAAAGAGCCGCCCAGTATGAGTCTCTCAAGGGTCTAGTTTCGGAGCTCGTTGTCGGAAAAGAGCCTGACTTCACCGAGAGTGTCATGAGTAAGCTTCACGCGGTATATGAGACTCCATACCCAGCTTCTGCATTGTCCTCGGCCTCAAGCTATGCGAGCGATGCGTATGAATCTGCTTCGTCTGTTGCTGCCGCTTACGTGACGCCATTGCCATCCATTGAGGACATCATTGACTCCGCCAACGAGCAGTTTAACTCCGCTGTTGACGCTGCTAGTATCTACGTATATGGCACAAGCAAAGGCCCTTATGAGCAAGCGACATCCGTTGCCGCTAGTGTCTATGATTCTGCATCCTCTCGCGCGAGCGAAGCCATATATGGCACCCAGACGGGGTATCTCGAGGCTGCTAGCGTGGCAATCGAGGGTGCGTTCGTGTCTGCTCAAGGCGCCCTTAGTACTGCTGTGTATGGTACTCCTACTGGTCCAGTTGAATCTGTTTTGAATGCTGCTAGCGACGCGTATGCATCTGCGACATCCGTCGCGGCAGACAAAGCGTCCGATGCAAGCTCCGCGGTTGGCAGCGCTTACTCCAGCGTCCAGTCCAAAGCAAGTGTGCAGATATACGGTGAACCGCAAGGAGCCCTTGAGAGTGCAACGAGCCGCCTGGCAGTCGCAGTCGAAAGCGCACAAGCACGTCTGTCCAGTCTAGCTTCCAAGGCCACCGACGGTGCCTCTGATGCTTTCTCCTCGGCATCGTCTATCGTGGAAGACTCCGGAAGCCGTGTCAGCAGCGCAGCTAGCAAGCTGAAGGACGAACTCTGAAGATACTGAGGAATTCGAGTATGTGTTCTTCGCCGTTGTCTAGCAGACGGTTTATCCTGACGCGGAATATACATACCACTCGATATTGTGAACTGTCAAAGCGACAGTCGTGGTATCCCTATATCGTGACGTATACTTGACAGTCTAGTTTCAAGATTTTGTGGCGTCTCCCCCGAACATCGATGGTTCTACTTCTTTTACTAATAGCCCCCCCGTGACATTTGTGGTATTCCCCCCCACAGCTTGCTACGACGAGACGTCTCCCTTCGACATAGCACATTTCCTTGGTTTCCTTTTTTCATTTGTTGTGTCCATCTTGCGTCGCAAGCTACCCGACGCTTCCATTTGGCGGCTTGGTTTCGAACTCTGTTCACATAGTCCCGTGTCTCACATCGCATCTGATGTATGTATTGTACATGTATTTTTTGTATGTTGTCTTATTGAAAATATTTGATTTCATTTGAATCCCGCTTCCAGGCCATTTGTGAATATATATCGTAAAGTCGACAATCTTGAACTGGGTCGGTCCAGTTCTCAACGATACTATACATCACCGATACTGTACACGCTGGCCGCCTCTCTTTTCCATCTTCTTCTGCCTCTTGCTCTCAGGCGCGGCGCCCACATCTCCAGCTCCAGCTCCTCCCATACCGGCCAGTCCGCTTCTCATGCCCGTGAATGTAGTCCACGCCAGCCAAACCGAGTACAGCGGCACGACCACCCACAGCCACCACGCCTTGTCCCCGAAAATGCATACGGCGCCCATACAACCCCAGGTCCAGTACAGGACGTCCCACATGTACTCCGTCAAGCCGGAAGCGCTGAGATCCTCACCAGCAGAGCGTAGGGAGCCATCAGCGGGATTGTATTTCGGCCGGCCGAGGCGTTCGAGATAGAATTCAATGGCGAGAGTAGGGAATGTGAAGATGAAGTAAGGTAAGAGGGACCGTGGACGGTTGAATAGCCAGTGGAGGAGGAGGAAGATGGCGTGGAGAGAGAGAGTAGTGATGTGCGTGCGGAGCAAGAGCGAGGTGTTGCGCGCAGCGAGGGACTTGGCTGCTTTCTGTGGCGGATCAGTGAATGGTCTGGTTGTGAGTTCTCTTATGATGGATAGCTTACCTGAGCCATTTTGCTTTACAATTGCTCTGGCAAATTCCGATCCGTACTGCCAGGTGTATCTATCTGGAGATTAAGTTGATTAAATTGGCGTAGATCAAGTAGAGTGCAGAGCCAGAACACTGCAGGAAAGATCGTAAACAATGGGACGCCAACAACAATTCTTCCCCGGGTTTCCGTTTGAGATCTGATCAGCGAAGCAAAAGAAAAGAACAGCTGATGGAGCAATGCTAATCGCTGCGAGCGGAATATCGCATTAAACAACCTTACAGCGTGGAGAAGGTTGGAAAGGGAATGGCGTTGCCCACTACGACAGGCGCCGCAGCCACCGCCTCCACCAGCCACGCCGTGAACTGCTGCTCCAAAACATCACGGCCGCTCTCAGGTCAATTCGACTGTCACACCTAACAACTCGCCCACTACGCTGGAGCCTCTGCTCGTCGCTCGTTCTCCTGGACGCCATTCTTACTCTCCGGCCGATATGCGATTCGGCTGTATCTAGATTTAGCTGGTTTACGGACGTCACGGGTGGTCCGGACGTTGTTGACTGACAGCAATTCCCCCCCAAGCGCCGGATCCACCTGTGAAGGATTCACTTGTCAGGAGAGGGGTATTGAAGTGAATGAACTTGAACAAAGATACTTGCAGCAACACCTCGGTCGATATATAAAGTCCTTTTCATCGTCATTATCACCATCACTACCATCACCATCCTGGCCGTGGCGCAAAAGGACACTGATCGCTGCATCGTCCCTTCCTCCGCCTACGACTAAACAGCTGGAACTGGCTTCTCGATTCTCTCTGGTTGCGACGTCCACCCGATGCTTTCCTTCCCCTGAATCGGACTCTGGACGCCCCTGTATTCAGTTATCTGCGCAGACTTACAGCGGACGCGCTCTTCTCCTGGACATATAGCCTGGCGTCAGGCTGCAGCAACCATGTCACCCTCGACAGCTCATATATCCAACCAGCTACGGCAACTCATATATTACCACCTTGACAACAACTTGATTCGCAATGCACTCTTCCTCGCCGGTCGATTACACGCCTACGAGCCTCGATCGTCAGAAGCTTCATACTTATTAGCCCTCTGCCACCTCCAGAGTGGACAGTCAAAAGCTGCATACGAATACAGTCGAAATTCAGGTTCGAGAGGAACGCATGTGGGCTGCTCATACGTTTATGCGCAAGCATGTCTGGATCTGGGGAAGTATATTGAGGGGGTTACGGCATTAGAACGAAGTCGAGGACTCTGGGCTTCGAAGAATCATTGGAGTAAGCAGCCAAAGATGTCTCCTTCGAAGTGGAATTGAGCGGGGGTATATGTGTTTTGCTCTTGTGCTGACGGATATTCGTGGGTTAGATAAACACAGCGAGACACGAAGACAGCATCTTCCAGATGCAGCGGCCGTTCTCTGCCTGCAGGGTAAGCTCTGGCAGGCACACAGGGATCTTAATAAAGCTGTCGAGTGCTATGTGGAGGCCCTGAAGCTCAACCCTTTCATGTGGGATGCATTCTTGGGACTTTGCGAGACTGGTGAGTTGCTCAGTGATGTTTGCCAACTTGTCGCTAGCCAGTTGCTGATCAGTGTTTCCCTAGGCGTTAATGTGCGGGTCCCAAACATCTACAAATTGAGCCCGGATTTATTAGCTATGCTCTCATCGGGGCAGAGCGACTCCGTTCCACCTGAGAGGTCGGCTACAAATGGAGCATTACAACCGCAAGCTAATGCCAATCCTAACATCGATCCCTTTATGACTACATCTACATACGGTAGCTCGGCTCTGTGGGAAAAGCTAAATGGTAGTACGGTCAGCGTCGCATCTGCCGGAGTACAGTCGATACCCGAAGGATCAGAGACCCCCGTAGCTCAGAGTGATTCCGATGATCGTTTTGGTCATGGTGCCGGCGCGACGGAGTCATGGGAGCCGCCTCTGGCCCCAGCAAGGAGAAATAGACCAATGCAGACGATGGGAGTCGATTATAACGCTGATCCTCCGCCAAAGATGAGAACGGCTGTCAAATCTCGGCTTCGGACAAGAGCGGAACCGGAAGAGCAGAGCTCAGTTCATGTTGAGAGAGAGCAACCTCCACCTGCTGTGGGAGAACGGAAACGAACTGTTTCGGGGCAAGTGGCACATCCCCCTTCCCAGCCAACGGAACCTGGGGCGCCTCAAAGACGAAGTGTTCGCCTTTTCAACCAGATCAGGCCGACAACTAGTAAGTTGTCGAACAGCACGCTAGGTGCTAAAGACAGCAGGGAACTCAAGAAGGTCAAAGCAACTGGGACCAAAGGCCGCACGGCTACCACGTCTGCTGTTGGCCGTGTCGTGAGCGGTACTCGTAAACCAGCCAGCGAAGGGATGGAGCCGAATGGTAGAGACCATATGTCAGGTGCTGGAGCACACGTAGCTTCCAGCAACGGTATCTCGAGAGCGGCTTCCATTGAGCGGACGAGAGAAATCGAGGCCTTGGGCTGGCTCTTGGAGCTCTTTTCCAAACTTGGAACTGGATACTTTGCTCTCAACCGCTACAGATGCCAGGACGCCATTCAGATTTTCAATACACTTCCTCAGAGCCAGAGAGAGACACCATGGGTACTCTCGCAACTCGGACGTGCATACTACGAGCAAGCCTTGTACCCGGAGGCTGAAAAGTACTTTATCCGGGTGAAGACGATTGCACCATCGCGACTAGAGGATATGGAAATCTATTCTACTGTCCTATGGCATCTGAAAAATGACGTTGAGTTGGCGTACTTGGCCCACGAACTCATGGAGATCGATCGGTTGTCGCCGCAAGCATGGTGTGCGGTGGGTAACTCCTTCTCCCACCAGCGCGATCACGACCAGGCTTTGAAATGTTTCAAGCGCGCAACCCAGTTAGACCCTAAGTTCGCATACGGGTTCACTCTCCAGGGACACGAATATGTTGCCAACGAGGAGTACGACAAGGCTCTAGATGCATATCGACACGGTATCAGTGCGGACAACCGGCATTACAATGCATGGTACGGTCTCGGTACGGTGTACGAGAAGATGGGCAAACTGGAGTACGCAGAGCAACACTTCCGCAATGCAGCAAGTATCAACCCCACCAATGCGGTCCTGGTCTGCTGCATTGGTCTGGTATTGGAGAAGATGAACAATCCGAAAGCGGCGTTGATCCAGTATGGACGTGCTTCCTCGCTAGCGCCGCAGTCTGTTCTGGCCCGATTCAGGAAAGCTCGAGCATTAATGAAGCTGCAGGAGCTTAAGCTTGCCCTGGTTGAGCTGAAAGTCCTCAAGGATATTGCTCCTGACGAGGCTAATGTGCATTATCTACTGGGTAAGCTGTACAAGATGCTGCGCGACAAGGGTAATGCGATCAAGCATTTCACGACAGCGTTGAATTTGGATCCCAAGGTGAGTATCTTCCTATCCTTTGTCGATCGCGGATAATGTGCTGATGTCTTCTCGCAGGCGGCGCAATACATCAAGGATGCTATGGAGACATTGGATGAGGATGAAGAGGACGATGAGGATATGGCATAGACGACTAGACCGTTGAGGTCATCTGTGCCATGGGCAGCTTCTTTCTACTTTCTTCTTCGCCCTCTAGATTGAGAGGGTGGGTTCCGCTTTACACCTGCATTGGGCGGTTGGCGTTTGTGGAAGCGGGGAGCATTAGCATGGGCCGGAGTTAGGGACAGTTGGTTATTCTGATTATATTTTGACTTGGAGAGGAACATCGGACATGGACACAGTCCGCTCGCAATTCTTTGTTGTACATTAGCGGAATTGGCTTTCTCGTGGTCAGATTGGAGCCACGCAGAGGACGGTGATACCCGGGCCATGGTTCATTCATGAATATAATGCTGATCATGCGCCGCGACTCTGGCATCAATAGATATCGTTATTGTACTGAGCTTTGGATCCTCAGCCGGTGCGGAGTTATCCCTGTCTGGCGCACCCCTGCAGTAGTTTATTGTCTAGACATGATGCCCAGGTCGTATGACCAGATAGTCGAAGCACATGAGATGCAACGTCCAGTTTCTTGGGCATGAGCTGAATAATAATAGATCCAGCTGACAGGCTAACAGTCTGTAATAAAGAAGCTCTCATAACTGGAAGAATACACCGACTTGTAAGAATCATCCACGGTCGTCCATGTTGTTCTAGTGACTTTTGCGGGGAAAGAAAAGACAAGCAAAGGCCAAGGCGGTGAGCGGCGCCCAACAGAACGCAGGCCCCAGCAGAAAAAAAGATCAGCCGCGGTGCAGGAACTTGTGCGAGTACGTCAGTTGCCGTCGGGCTACTTCGAACTTGTGCCTGTCTTCGTCTCTCTCAGTCCTCGACGTGCTGTTTCTGGTCGGCCCTGATCTTTGGGCTATCTCTGCTGACTCTGGGAAGACTGGCTTATATCGTCTCTCCTTCTCTCTATCGCTATCGCGCACATCCATTGGTCATGGCCGCTGGCTCAATGGTTGTCTTCTGAGTTCATTCTACATCCCCGTATTCCTTGATCTCGTGAACAGCGCTCTTTCAGAGAGGCTCGTCTCCATTCGATTAACCTGCATTTGATAGAGTGAGATCCCAATGTCATAATCACTATAGATCTCTCCTATTAACATCATAGAGCGCATCACCTCGAAGCTACCTCATTCCGTCGGTATATCTAGAACCATTAATCCCCGCTCGTCTCCCGCTCTTCTCTCCGAAGCCATGTCCGTCTTCACCTACGTCGCCTCAGGCATTGCCTCCTATATCGTTGTGACACTGTCCTTCTTTGCTGCTTCCGTTAAAGTTCCTCATGCCGGCTTCGCGGCGCGCTGCTTGGCCTCTTATGGCTCTCTGCTCGTGTGCGCTACCTACGGTGTCGTCGCCTCCATTGTTCTCCGCATCGCTGGGTATGGACGGATATCGCAGTGGGCTACGGCGCGTAGCTTTAAGTGGGTGATGCGCTATACCACCGGCGTGCAATTCGACATTATCGAGGGGAAGGAGTACCTGTCGACCCGGCCCGCCGTGTTTATCGGAAATCACCAGACTGAGCTGGACGTCCTCATGCTGGGAGCCATTTTCCCACCCTACTGCAGTGTGACGGCGAAGAAGTCGCTTAAGAGCATTCCTTTCCTAGGATGGTTCATGGCCTTGTCGGGAACAGTCTTCATCGACCGTGCCAACCGGGAAACTGCGGTCAAGGCGTTCGATGGTGCGGCCAAGGAGATGCAGGTTCACAAGCAGAGTGTCTTCATCTTCCCAGAGGGAACCCGCAGCTATTCTGACAAGCCAGAACTCCTGCCGTTCAAGAAGGGTGCTTTCCACCTCGCTGTCAAGGCGCAGGTTGATATTGTGCCTGTGGTGGTCGAGAACTACTCGCACGTTCTGAGCCCCCGGAACCTGAGGTTCAACTCCGGTACTATTAAGGTTAAAGGTAGGATACTCGTCATCGATCGTTACTTTTTGGCATTGCTAACGTACGCAGTTCTGCCCCCAATCAGCACAAAGGGGTTGACACCAGCGGACGTTGATGGCCTGACCAATGATACGCGCCGAACTATGCTGAAGACGCTGGCTGAAATGTCGCACAAGGATGAGCAGGAGGTCGATGCTAGACCTCAAAACGCAAGCTCGACCGCCGTTGAAATCTGATGTGTCATGCTAGCCAAACCTATACCATATAACTGGTATCGTGCCTGCAATGAAGCATCTGAGATGTCCACTTGGACAAACTTATGATGCTCCCTCAGGGTGTCGTCTCCAGCAAGATATACTTGGTTTCTGCCTCGCACCCGTTCATCATTATCCCTAATACCACACGAGACCAAAAATTTTGGAAGAGAAAGAATTGACCGAATCGTCAGTCGGGTCGACTCGAATTAAATCATGCGACAGCAGCTCAATAGATGCCCAGCGGGATGTGTGGATTTGCCATTTCTTAGTCTGTCGAGACGCTGCTTTTGTGTTAATGCACAGGAGCCGTCCATGACTTCACGTTATTATACCAACGTTAGATCCCTTTTTGACTCATCGAAAGTTCACTGTACAAATCAGAGGTGCAGCTTGAGCACGGCTTTTGCCGTCTTGGGATAGATGCCAACGATAGAATGAAGAAATGTAAAAGAAATTCCCTTGGTCAGCCACGATTGCGCTCAATTGGTATACATTTATAAATCATCCTGCTCAAACCCCGTATCTTCTGCAGAATAAACCTGTACATAATAAATCTGCACAGTTCAGAAACTCGCTGTGACAACCAATCAACCGTATCATCATCGATCTAAACACCGACACTGACCCTTCGCACAAGGCGCCACATCCTTCTCAAGATCCATCCTCTCCAAAGCCCTCCACGCATCATTCCCACTCCCCGCACCAATCTTCCCTCCTCGCGCCGCCGTCGCAATCAGATAATCTGTCTCAAATGCCACAACCTCAACCCTGACATCCTCCACCCTCTTTCCATACAACCAAGTCTTCACACCCGTGTAGGGCTCACTAAACATAGACCCTTCACCGCTCCCAACGGGACCCGGCGCAACTACATCCGTGAACTCCAACCCCTTCAGCCACGGCGCCAGAAGCGCTTCCCCCGTCATTTTGATATACGCTTCCTTAAGGGCCCAATAAGCATAAAAGAGACGCAGACCCTCATGAACAGCCTGAGCAAGCTCTCCATCTCCAGAACTCTCAATTTCGGGAATCCTTTTGATAGTGTCCAGCTCCCGGGCCGTGAAGACTTCGGCGAATATATCGACGAACTCAGCCAACGCCTGGGGCGTCGCGGGCAAAGGATCTTTCCGCCGCCGCGAACGCTCGTCCACGCATGTGATGTCTATCCCGACTTGGGGGATTGACTGTATCGGTGCAGAAGCTGGATTTGGTGATTTTGAGAAAATATCTATTTGTGCCGCTTGTGTCTCCTTCCCTGCGTCTGAGGAAGAAGTCGATTCTGATGAAGATACTGGTAGAACGCACCCCGCCAACGTAACTAGTCCTGCCTGGTGGCTAACGTTAAACTCAACGTTGGGAGTATCCTTCTGTTTGTGAGAAGGTACTATAAAGCATGGTCTGCGATGAGGCGCCGGCGTGCGACTGATGGTGATTTCAGACCATGGGATGCGACATGTTCGATGGATGAATAGGTATTTGAGCAGGTTAGAAGCGAGGGACATGTGCCGATCAGGCAGTTGGTAGAACTTCTGGACTGCTTCCTGGTCTGCGGGTTGGAGAGTCTCGAGGAGGGGTAGAGTTGGGGTTGTTAGAGGGCGGGTGTCGATGTACCATCTTGTCAGAGATGGAGGTGGGGAGGGAGGCATGGTGGAGGGGTAGAAATTGTTAAATAGGTGGATTAAATACTATACTATCGCCAGAGAGGCATTGGTTATGGGTCTTGTGGGAGGCTTTATAGATGAGAGGTTAAGTAGTAAATAGAAAATCTACGAGCTGTGGTCAGCTCAGATCAGTGGATTATCCGCCCCATGCAGCTGGCCCCACCTTAAGTACTCTGCTCCATACTATGTACGGTGTAAGCTTTATTTATTTAACCATTCCTAAAGGAGGGGGATCGGATTATTACTACTAGACGCCTTTTTATAGTAATATGTATTGATCAAGTTGGAGATATCGTTATACACCAAATAAAAAGAATTATTTCCCTGTTTCTCGGCTTTCCCTTTTTCATCTCAAGTACAGAAATACTCCCAGGTCTCCCCGTTAGCCGTTACCCAAAATGAATGCAATCTTTCTACGGGAGGGGTGGCCAGACTGGAAATCTCACTGTAGATTTGATCTCACCGTATCCCCGTCCTCTATCGTCGACTTCCATGTCCTCAAGGCTGAAGTTCCACGCGCTGGCGACGTGCTGGTTTGGCTCATACGAAGACTCCGACACCCATCTAGCAGTAAAGGTCCCGGTGGATGGCTCACAGAAGAAGTCAAACGTGTTTTCAGAATCAAAATCACCAAAAAACCTGAGCCGGGATAGACGAGGCATCTGCTGCACTGCATAGCCCATCGAGACGAATAATCGGTGAAAAGCATCGATATCCATCACCTGCCGTTTTAACCAGCCTCTCTCTGTATTGCATATTTCCGCCTCCCAATCGTCAATTTCATCAACCTCAGCTTGGCGTTCTGGTGTATAATGGAACAGCCATTGGCCTGTTTTTACGGGTGGATTTCTTAGTAATGGTCCAGTTTAGCAGACGAATATCTCCACATACCTGATGGTGTAACTCTAGGAACTAGATCAAAGATCATAACTTCGAGATGTGGCCAACTGAAAGATGATATATCGGAAACTGGCTCCAGAGAATTGTTCAAGGGACACAAAAAGTCAACAGTAAGAGCAGTCTGCTCTATTCTCAGTTCCCGAAGACGAAAGCTAAGATCTTGCAGATTGATAGACAGATCATCTGTCCCGGAAGACGACAGAAGGTTCAAAGCGGGCATCGTCTCTTTCCAATTCATCTCGGTCCCATTCTTATAGTGAAATACTCGCAAAGAATGTGGCACCGTTTTGAGCCCGTCAGCTACAGCTACAGTTATGAAGTATGTCAGCCGGAAATGAACATCCAGTATGCCACTCGGAAGTTTATTAATGTCACGAAAAGAATACGGGGCTTAATACCTTGACGTCGTTGCACCATAAAACCTTCATGATCCGGTCGGACATATTCGTTTAAATCCAGTTCCAATTCTGTGATTGTAGGGCAACACGCAACGATCTGGAATGCTGTACCAGCCCAGATGCGGTGGTTTTTGTTGGTTCCATTTCGATAAGACTCATTGAGGAAGAGGAGCCGCTCGACACATGGAGTACTTGGCAGCATTGATGCATCATTCAGAGGGAAGCGAGCCCGGTATGGCCTCACAGATATAGTACGGCCGTTGGTAAAGTCCCAGTTGTAATCTCCAGCATCAGGGTCTCCTTCAGTGCACGGTTCTTTACCTAGCTCTCGTCCGAATAGACCTAGTCCCAACGAGATGCGATGGCTCTCGCTCCAGGAACTCAGTGCCTTGAACATGCCAGTGATGCCCGACTTGAATGCTTCATCATTCTCGTCTCGGACGGAGTTTTTATAGCTGTAATGTTCAACCTTGACTGCCTTCCAATCCTCAATGAGATATGGGACAACAATGCGGTACTTGATATAACGGACCCAGCCCCGTCGCACGGTACCAGTGCCCGAAATCAGATCCACGAACCGAGGAAGTGAGAGAGGCTTTCTTGATTTCTTCCTATTCTGATTGGCACCGCTGCACCAGCTGGGCAGGGGCGGGTAATAAAATTCCGTCCCCCAAAGTTCTCCTAATTCTTTGTGCACCTCACGCACATCCCTATGGGCTTCGACATCATCAACTTCCTCGCTGTAGACAGTTAGGTTGGAATAAATAAACGGCTCAAATGCTGCCTGCCATTGACGGCATACAACAGTGTACTGAGAAAGTGGATAATCATCTGAATGGAGACATTCCGCAACGCGAGATACCACTTCCAATGGTAGATTCCTAGCCATAGTGAATAGAAAGTAGCGAGCGTGTCGCGAAGTGGAACAGTGCACCGCGCGGAGAGGAGCGGCTTGATCTGGGGCCTCGATTGCTGATGTCCAGCATTGTCTATCTCGAGCAAGTGACACACAGGGACCCCTACTTAAGTAGACGGCGGGTCCTCAAAGCGAAGGTTAAGTAGTAAACTAGCCCGTAAATATTAATACATCTTCGGCTGCGGGAGCGCTGTGGGTCAAGTAATTCAGGGAGGGAGAGATAAGGGGGCAAAAAGCGGTTATGTATGTACTATTACTGTATTGGCGTATCATACCTAAGTCAGCAGAGCGAATTCGATAACTAGCGTAAGATCCACCTTCGCTTGAATAATACAGAAAATCTTCTGGTAAATAATATGCAACACCTCCGCGCAACTCATTCATCGTAACCTCTTCGTTTCTCGCTGGTTTGTCGCAGAGACTAGAAAGCTTGGTCGATCCACTCTTCCCAAGTATCTACATAGCGGCCATGTGCAGTATTCAATTGATACCGAGAAAGAAACTTGACAAGCTGACAGTAGGATGTGATTGGGCGAAAGTGCCTTTGACCTCAAGTACGATGCAAATAGGTGCTACAGGACACTCGTGATTGCTCTGACAAACTACTCTGTATAGTAGTAGTCTATTAATTCTCCATTCTAGAATATCTGTATAAGTGGTCATTTATGAAGGCAGATTCAACCAAAAGCTCAAACATTTTTCGCGACGACCAGAATTCCACATTTTAGCTGAATCCTTTCCAACACTAATTCACTCCCACGCAATAGGCGTATCCTCCCCAAAGTCCACTACAGTCACCGTTTAAAGCAGGATTCCATTCGTAGAGCTCATCCAGTGAAATTCCTGCCTCATTTGCCATATCATAGCAGTATACACCTGATGGGTAATATCATTGTCAGGACTTCGACTCCACTTCATGTATGTAGGGACGGATCACTCACCATCTTCTTGCATGAGATACTTGTCACAGGAACAGGGAATACCTGTCTGGGTTGGACCAGGTGGTGGTGCAGGAGCACATGTGGTAGATGGAGTAGCAACAGTAGGAGTCGATGAGGTTGTGCTCGGTTGCCCAGCGACACCGACACAATAGGCATATCCGGACCACAAACCACTGCAATCACCATTTAGAGCCGGGTTCCATTGATACAACTCATCCAACGTAATATCGTATTCAGTGGCCATGTCCGCACAATATACGCCTAGACATCGCGTTTAGTTTGATTTTATATGAAAGAAAACACTAAAAAGCCGCGTGGCTCAGATTGTAGCTTACCATCTTCCTGCAGGGCGTACGTGCTACAGTCGCAAGGTATACCAGTCTGAGTAGGTCCAGGTGGTATCACCGTTGTAGTTGGGCACCCCGTTGCAGTGGTAGTCGTTGTCGGGGTAGGACTGGGAGAACCTCCAGAGTAATATGTGTCATCATAACCAGTACCCCTGATGCAATAAGAAGTATTTAGCCACAAGTTGGAACAATCGCTATTTACACTCGGCTGGATATTAATATGAGTTAGTATACTGCAGGTTGGAAATAGGGGAATTCCGGGATACTTGCATTCCATGCATAGAAAGCGGCAAGGGAGATATTGGCTGTCGATAGAATATTATCGCACGTAACTCCTGGAATGGTATAAGTATGAATATCTCAAAGACGCAAAACGTAGATTATGAGGGCCGATCACCTGTTGATGTTGTGTACCACTCATAACAGTCATGGGTAGAGTTTACGGCCGCATCGGACGGAACATCCGCGTAGGGCACTGTGTCATTGTATGGAACAAGGCTTATATCGTATCCTGATCCTAGCAATGTGCAATATCTGGTATTATTAGCTAGTTTACAGTCGTATAAATCGACCGACGGATTCCAATCAGAGAAATCCAGCATAGATGCCCTGGTAGCCAACCATTCGCAGGGAATTGTTCCAAAATTATTATCACGATACTCTTCGCAGTCCAATCGCGTCCCATTAGCTAAAGGGGCTGTGGTCGGAGTAACGATCGGAGTCCAAGCAGTCAGACTTGTAGGATCTGGTAGCTCATCCCAAGGTGTGGGAGTGCCTGTAAGACGTCCCGTAAAGTATGATTTGCGTGATGCTGTGCTTGTTGTCGCACCTGTTGGCGCCATTGTCGTATACCCGGAATACGTTTCGATGTTTCCTACCGGTTGGATACCTCGTAGACCAAGTTAGCCGACAAGTAAAAAGAGAGAGAAAGAGGGGAATTCACAATAGCTGTAGTTGACCCAAAGGTTAGTGCAATTGGTATCGATCTCCGGATTAAGGAAGTAGAAATCACTCAAAGTGATACCTTGCGCCATCGCAACTGCCTGGCAGTAGTCATTGTCTAAAAGAAGATCAGCACTTATACGAAAAGTTGAGATAACTTGTGAACGAGATTCGTAGGAAACCGGAAGTTGCAACCTTTGACAAGATAATAGTTTCCGCACATAGTATTTGTTCCCGGAGCGATATCTGTTGGTACTGGGGCGGCTGTAGTCGCTGTTGCTCCTACAGTGCCTGTGGCATATGTGTTCACTTCGGAGGTTTCGTTTCCTGGATTGCTCACACAGACCTGGTGACCAACGACGACTTCGAAATTGCTACATAGCCCGTTTAACAGAGGGTTCCAGGTCCGGAATTGCGTTATTGTGATATTATACTGAGAAGCAAGGCTCATACATGTGTCGTTTGAGTTGACGAGATGTGTTTGGCAGTTTCCCGTAATGCAGAGTGTCCCTGTACTAGGAAAGTCGAGACATCCACTTTGCAGCCCATTTTCCATCAGGACATGAAAGGTACTAATATTGTTTGCTGCGGCAAATGTATCGCAATCATCACCTGACTGAATTGCTGCCATTCGACCAGAACACGCTGTTGGGCTGGCCTCAGATACAGAGGAACTGGAGGAGATGGTTAATTAGACCCAACTTAAATGGCGTAAGTCCGCACAGATTAACATACCTGATTATGACCACAGATGTCTGTGTGGGAAGTGGTAAGGTCGATAAATGGCAACTGGACGTCAGAGAATTGTACGAGTCTGCCAAGTCATCGTTATAGAAGTAGCCGTTTTCTAGTTCTGCCTGGAACATCTTCATCCCGCATTCATTGCATTCATCCTGGTCATCAGATTGTAGTGAGAGGAAACAATAATTCCCATTGCTATCCTTGAGACAGCGCTGGTCATAATTGGTGAAATAATAGTCAGGCAACACGATAGGCCTGTACACTCCCGAGCTACCTTGGTAAATTGATGAATTCCCAGCATTGTCATACTCGTCGTCCGCGCATGCTTCCAGAACTGATTCCCTGTAAGAGGTAATCGAGTTCTTGCACTGCTCAGTACACATCTGGTCAAGGAGATCAGCTGTCATGTTAACGGTCAGTTGGTACATCGTATTCCCCGTCTCAATAAAATTGCAAGACAGGTTGGCGGACAAGGCCATGACACAGTTTGAGGAGAGAGACAGGAGTTCATCTGGCGCAAATAACTGTGTTTCGGCAGACGACCCCAGTGTCATCAGGAATACTGATGCTAGCAAAACCAGCCAGCAGACCCCGGCCATTGTGTCGATGCTTATTGCGTCCTTCTACCCACAGATGAAAGTAATTGAAATGATGCGGTCTTCTCTCTTTGAAACAGCTTTTCTCCCCTCTTTCTATTGTCATTTGCTGCCAATGCTGCGAGATAATGATGATTAGGTTCACCGGCCCCTAATTATGTTGATGTCCTCATGGCTCCCCGGGTCAGATATTCCGATCCAAACTAACGATAGAGACCTCTAGAGTTAGAAATTATTTTTACCTGATCCCCGAAATGGCGAAAAAACTAGCCATACCCACTACCAACAAAACTCTGTACCCGCTCTATAAACAGCGGACGACGCCAAAGCGTAAGTTTTGAGTCCAATGTTGGACCCAACTGGTGGCAATACCGTCACAAACTTAGGGTGCTATGATCAATTTTCACTAGAGGAGCCAGATCTTAGAGCCTGCATCGGTCATTCCGGTATTATTCTTTGCGCTAGCTCGAGGGATCTCTCTTTCCCACTGTAGCCGCCGCTACGGAGATTCGTCCTTGGCAGGTTAGACTTTTTTTGCTTCTCTTCCCCCCTCTCCCGTCGTTTTTCTTGCGCTTTTGGAGTCTAGTTTTGTGGTATTGCTAGGGGTAACTAATTGTTAACTAGATATTTCACATAACCGCCAAGGGCTGATAGCAAACCGGCTGTAATCGTTCATGCCGTTGCCTGGACCCTTCATCGGAAAGCCGCTATTTACGGACTTCAGACGTATGGTACCATATGACAAGCTTCCAGTGGCAAGAACAACGGTTTCAGAATAATTCTTAAAGCCTTCGCAATCTCTTCTAGGTAGTGCTTGGTACGCGGAGCGCGCTCGTTTGGCACAGGCCGCTCTTGGCGTTACTCTCTTGGCATTTAGTCTTACCTCTCCTAGGAGATACTAGTTAGTATCTGCCTAATTAGTTGTCATTTATTTTTGAGGTCGATGTACTAATTACATATAATAATGTTTCTCTTTCATGCGGTATCCTTATCAGACTAGCTCTTGGGATGCTGAAAGAGACATGGATGCCAAGCATGGAAATCGGTTCCCCTCAAAGCAGGCAGAGAAAGTATTACATGGGGTTATTGCCTAGAGATCGTTTTCTCTAGAAAATGATAACAAGCGCAAATATTCTTTATTGAGGATACTCCCTTCTACCTACGAAGTGTAGCGAGCCGTTACCCGCACTTTTAGGTAATACCTTTCGAAATCGTTTTGTTCATTTGATTAATTAGTATTCTACGCCATAATGAGGGTAGGATACTTGGCGTGCTAACTGAAGATTGTGATCTCGCTTAAGGAAAGCATCTAATTTCTATATACAGTGTAGACACTAGACTAATTATAGAAGGTACGGGACGTTCCCGGTTCCCCGGCCCCGCCCGTCCCGAGCTCCGAATCTGGTAGAGAGACTCCGTATGTATGTACATAGTTATCATTTAGCGTTTATGATGGGAGATACCTGATATCTCAAATTCATACAAATGGGCGATCTTACTTGGCCACTGTATAATACCTTGTCCCACTACGCTAATGATGGCCCATACTTCCCTTACCCTGTTGTGCGGTGCCGTTTGTAAAGAGTCTAGAAGCCGAGAAACTCCGAAAACTTGCAACGGGGGTTCCGAGATAGAAAAGAGTACTTCACTACGACTATTAGTAAACTTTCGCATGTGGACTCCGTTCTACCTAGTAATTGTTCTAACCGCTGCAGGCCCCATTCTAGTTCTCTGTTATGCAGGTACGCCGGGACTACACTTTACCTCATATGAGTGCCATCCGGTTTTCCGTCGCTTATTATGACCAGCGAGAAGGTGAAATCAGTGCTCCAGTTCGCTCAACTTTCTCGGATTGATCACACTTTCCTTACCACGCCAACCATGCGCCACGATGTTGTCCTATTCCTCGAGACGCATTGGTATTACTTTTACCTGCTTAAGACCCATAAGAGGGGTCGGGACGGACTTGGTACGCGCTCCATCTGAGAGCCAGGGGTAGGGTCTAGGAAAATGTCGTATAGATTGTTATAGCATAAATAAAACCCGAAACAGACGTCAAAGGATGAAGAAGATGCAAAGCATTCTTGTTTCACCATGCGTGTGCTCTCTATATTAGGGCTGACGCAACTTATTGCGGCAGTCTCTGCAGCACATGGAAGCAACCGGCATGGCCATTTATTCCATAATAGGCATAATAAGCCATCTTCTGTCTCTACA
This sequence comes from Paecilomyces sp. COH1141, assembly GCA_003123655.1. Taxonomy (NCBI): domain Eukaryota; kingdom Fungi; phylum Ascomycota; class Eurotiomycetes; order Eurotiales; family Thermoascaceae; genus Paecilomyces; species Paecilomyces sp. COH1141. The sequence goes on from QBDR01000013.1 coordinate 234,965, forward strand.
TCAGTTCCGCCGACGTCCGCAGCCATAGCAGGGAACCTACTACTGCGGCGAGCTCCAGAGGAGGATGACTACACATGTGGCCCAGACAAAGAGTGTCAGAACAAAGCATGCTGTGGTCCGAATAATGTTTGCGGGTAAGGGTTACGGTTTTCAATCAAGATAATTTTGGAAAAGCTAACACTGAGTGATAAGATATGGGGACCTATATTGCGGAAAAGGTACGTATCCGCATCGTACAAGTATCAGGAATATTAACGGGAATCTAATGGAGTGCAGGATGCCAATCGAACTGTGACGCTAAGGCTGAGTGTGGCCGCGATGCAGCTACTCCCGGAAAGTTGTGCCCACTCAACATCTGTTGCAGGTAAGCCTAGGAGATGCGTACAGAGTGAAGGAGCGAGGACATACTGACAATATCTGATGGACATCAGTCAATTCGGCTTTTGTGGTATGTATTGAACTAGATGCGTTCATAACATCATGCATCATGTGGAGAATACGAAGGTAACCAAAATAGGTACCACGTCTGATTTTTGCGGTGATGGTATGTTAGATACAAAAGGAAATAGTCCTGTGTTTGTTGGGGAGACTCCAGGCTGACGTTATGTAGGTTGTCAATCCAACTGCAAGGACCCATCTCGACCGATCGGTGGAAGTACTAGCGACGTACGGAACAAAGTCATCGGATACTACGAGTCGTGGAGGGCGGTAGGCAATGAGTGTGGATTGATGACCCCCGAGGAGATCCCTGTGGAATATATGGACCAAGTGAATCTGGCATTTCTCTATATTGACCCTAAGGACTTCAGTATCATTGCCATGGATGATGCACCTATGGCAACAGATCTATACGCCCGGGTAGCTGATATCAAAACGCGCAATCCAGACGCCAAAGTCTGGGTCAGCGTGGGTGGATGGTCTTTCAACGACCCAGGAGTATACCAATCAGTCTTCACGACTATTGCTAACTCCAGAAGATCCACCGCGCTTTTTGCTACGAACTTGAGAGACTTCCTAAATAAATACGGGTTCGATGGCGTCGATATCGACTGGGAATACCCTGGCGCTGATGATCGCGGTGGTCGGGAAGACGACGTCGTGAACTATCCTAGCATGTTAAAAACAATACGGGAATATCTGACGGAGGACAATATCTATGGGAAAAAATGGGGGATTTCTATAACTGTGCCGACATCTTACTGGTATCTTCGCTGGTTCGATGTCAAGAAGCTCGAAAGCGTAGTTGATGAGTTCAACCTCATGGCCTATAATCTGCATGGGACCTGGGATCGCGATGACCCTATTGGGCCTTATGTCTACGCACATACCAACCTGACCGAGATAACCGAAGCTCTAGATCTGTTTTGGCGCAACGATATCAGTCCGAGCAAGATAAACCTGGGACTTGCTGTATGCATACCCTTCTCGTTTTGTCAACTTCTCTTCCTCGTGCTCCTTGTTTCACATATGCTAACATCTTTTCATTACAATGTTCTAGTTCTATGGTCGCACATTTGAGCTATCGACCCCCCTATGTGCGACTGCTGGCTGTGAATGGAAAGGACCGGCTCCTAAAGGTGATTGTACCGGTACAGCAGGTATCCTTTCCTATCGAGAGATCCAAGCAATTGTCTCTCAAAGTGATATCAGTCCCCATTACGATGAAGACGCAGGAGTATACACCATTACATATGGGAAGGGTGGTGCTTATTGGGCGTCCTTCGATGACACTATTTCCTTCAAAGCTAAGATTGACTTGGCCAATAAATATGGTCTGGGAGGTGTCCTGATATGGGCTGTTGATCAAGACGATGACTACTTCCATGCTCTCAAGGGCGTCACAGGGAAAGACGTCGAGCCTGTACCATTAGCTACAGATGGCTTTGGAGCCTTTACTCTTGACCAATGCTATATCACAGACTGTGGGGAGAGATGCAATTCAGGCGACGTTACTATGACAAAGTTGAACGAGGATGAGAGCGGCCGCGGCTGTTCCGGTAAAAATCACAATGCACGATCATGTACTCCCCGATTTTAACCCTTTATCTGGAGGCCAAATTACTGAGATGCGATTAGTCTGTTGCCCTGCAGTGAATGCACCAGATGCATCAACTTGTTACTGGACGGGTGGGCCTGTCAATTGCCATGGCCAATGTGCTGCTGGAGAAGTCACCATGGTTCTTGATGACTACGGAGACAGCGGAAAGCGATGTACTAATGGAGGAAAGAAGGCATGTAAGTATCATGGTTCTCCCGTCATCATCTGAAATCCTACACATACTGATAAAACGCCCGTTGAACGTCTATAGGGTGCTGTCCTGCCACCAACGGCCAGGCAGCCATTCAGAAATGTGGACTAGCAGCAGTCAACGAAGATTGTCCCAGGGATAAACCCCAGGAAATGACAGCTGTTTACTGGTATGCTGATATTTCCGACCTGGGCACGGGGTCATACCGACAGAAATTCTGTTGCCCAGAAAAGCCAGTAAGTCTAAACTATGTCTTATCACGCTTTTTGAATAGAAGTTGATCCATAGTGAACGAAGGAGTACGATATCGATCAATGTGGGTGGCATGGGGAGAACTATTACTGCAACGATAGCGAGTGTCCGATTGGTCAGGTCGAACTCTTTCGTTGGAAAGGATCCCATGGTGGGCCTCCCAAATCCTCCAGCGGTTGCAATAAAGGTCGGCAACAAGCATTCTGTTGTCCACCTCCCTTGAGCAATGGTTCTGCATTTCTACCAGTGCCATTGGAAAATCTCTTTCCTACTGCCGATGCCTTCACCGATAGCTTTACCACGACATTTGCTGAGGCTGTGGATAATTCTGCCGACGAAACTTCTGCAAGAGTTGATGGCACCGATCCTAATAAGCATGCTTTTGCTTGGACTATCATGGTTGGAGAAGAGGAGGATGTACAGAGTTTTGACAAGCGCGATGGCTCTCATCTAGAGCTTTTTGACTGTCCCATGACGCATCCAGATGATTTTGGCGTCCAGAAAGCCAAGGCTGTCTGCGTAGGCGGCACAGATAGCAAAAATAACTGTGAGGATATCTTCAAGGGCGGAGTTGAAGGCACTATTGTTCGCCTTCCATCACATTGTGGCCCAGACGACTACGTACGCGCTGTCCACTTTTCGCGGTCAGCCAACTTCAGCCTTCCAGGCAATTTGCAGAAGCGTCATCCTTCAGCAAACAAGATCTACGAATTTCACTATGATTATGACTTCAAAAACCTGCGGAGGGATGGTGGAGAAGTCTATTTCAGAGCCGACTTTTCTACTCACCCAGGATACTGGGACGAAGTTGTTGCAGCTGCCCCCGGCTCGCCTATTAAACGTTCAGCGGATAATTGGCGCCAGTTAGATCGCCGCTTCTGGGCGGAATCAGACAAAGAGAGCTGGTTGAAGAGATTTAATGACTTATTGACGCAAGGAAATACAGGTCTCAAAAAGCACTACGAATTCAATCAGTGCCTGTTTGAGGGTGAGGCCAAATGTGCAAATTTTGAGGCTACTGCCTCGGCATTCATCTATGGTGAATTGAATACCACGATGGATTTTGGGGCCACTTTCATCGGCTCACTTCGCAATTTTCAGTTCAGCGAGGCTTTTTCTTTCTTTAACCAAGAAGGGTTTGCAATGCGGGCAGGGGCAGGATTTCAGGCCAAGGCACGACTCTACTTCGACAGTGATTGGGTCCCCATCGGATCATTCGATGCATTCGGTATGGATCTCGGTCTCAAAGGGATCTTCTCCATTAAACCGTACTTTGCGGTAGATGCACGTCTGGAGGCCGACGCCTATGTCTCAACTCAGGCGACTGTGCAGATGGTTGTCTCCCATGAACGATTTCGGTATTACCTTCCCAATGATCTTGGAAACAATCCCACATCGGTAACCGGCTCTTTCAATCTTAATGGGGACTCTGGGCCGATATCTGGTCTTGGGGATATTGATGCCAAAGTTGGCGGTGGCCTTGTCTTCGGGTTCAGACCAACTATCGGAATGGATATCAATCTACAACTACGAGGTGAACAATACGTGGACACGTCGGTAAAGCTAAGCACACCAGGATCGATCCGCTTTGACACCTCCCTGGCCCTTTCATGTACCAATGGGTTGCAGGTAGATGTCACAGGTCAGATGGATGTCGACTTCTCTGTGACCAATGCTCTTCCTGGGTGGTCGAGTAAATCCTATACATTCAAAGATAACCCAGTCAAGACCATTTATTCGGACTGTGTTCCTTTTGACGCATTCCTCAAACGCAGCATTAGCGACAACGTTACTACATTGGAAACACGGGCTATGAGTGGAGATGAATTTTCTCTTCCTGAGAGAAGTTCCAGCACATGTGCCTTTTCGACCAAAGGCATTTATTGTGCCGATCCGGACACAAATGATGACCCGCAGCCAAATTGTGACCTGCGAGATCTTGATATGGACGATAATGAGAGCGTCGACAATAGTGAGGGAGCATTGGCTCGTCGAGGCCTTCTGCAGAAACGAAGCTCCAAAGATTTAGCCTACTGCACAGGGCGTGCGGAAGACGATGAACTGGTCGGTTTTGGAAATACAAACAAGGGGATAATCTTCTTTTCCAATTATCCGTCATCCACAGAACTGGTTTCTAGATACAATAAGGATGCAGATACATACGACAGCGAAGACTATACCGACTGCAACAATTACAACTTGATCAAGTTGTCTCAAACACCGCAGACACCCATGACTGCAAGCGCTAATAACGGCCGCACTTATCATAGTAAGTTTATATCCCTTCCACAACTCGCTCAGCTACCGAGAAGCGTTACTAACAATTATGAATAGGTGAACATATTCTTGAAGCTCAAACAGTAACCCTTCCCTTTTCCTCTGCTGCGGTTCCAAACAAGTCTGATAAAATGTCGTCACAGGTCCAACGCTTTTTTAACAACGTAGGTAGGAGATGGTCTAATTATAAGGGTGCATCGAGTCCAAACCGTTATGCCCGCCTATATCTGGACCCATCACCAGGTAGCAACACTGTCATACCGTGGTGTGCATGGATGAAGAGATGGTGGAGTAAAGGACCTGGCACTGCAAATGACGAGCTCGGAAGTGTCTATCCCGGTTACAACGAGCACACAGATGAATTTGTTCTATACGAAAGTTACTTGAATAGTGTGATTAAAAATGGGGTACGTGAGAAGACCCCACCCCCCGGCCATCCTGCCGCATTATCCAAGAAGTCAACTAATGCCAAGGTTTATCTAGTGGTTCTCAGGTAATAAACCAAAGGGCTGGGGGCAAGTAGACAAGTGGCTTGAAGCACGTCAATGGGATAAAGTCGCTAAGATCCTAAAATTGCATATTCTGGCTTGGAAGTAAGTCTCCAATCTGAGGCCAATGTTATCACTGGTACATACTCATATTCCCTCATAGGTACTATTACTTCGACAGCATCAAGGAGGTTCTCGTCATACAGGCGAACCGCGTTGAAGAAAAGCTGTAAGCATATTTTTGTCCGGACCGATATTATATGTGGGACAGGTGTTAATCATTCGTAGACGAGAACTTGACGAAAATAATGTGATATCGCAACGGGTGAGTTGGCTATTCTATTAAGAGACCATCAAAATGCTTACCTTTTATTCTACCAGATTGGAGGAAACTATGACAAACCATATATCCCTCAAGGTTTTGCAGATTTGTGGAAGGAATATGTTCGCGAAGAGCATGAACGTATTCAATTGGAAGTAAAGGATTTCCTTCAAAAGACTGCCGAGAAAGCGTACAAACTCAACCGTCCCCCCAGATCTGATGGGACTGTGGATCCTGGTGAGGCTGTTCAGTCGAATCCAGCCATTGTTAAAATATTTGAAACAGCGCTTAACGAGGTGAATAACCTGCAACCGTGGGATATTGATTGGGATATGGATACGGGAAGTGACTCCGATGGGATGGATACGGACAGTGACTGAGATGATTGGGAACAGCTGTATGAATTTAGTGTATTTTGGAGCGATCCTTGGATGATGCTTAATCTATATCAACCATACCACGCTAAATCTTGTGAGATGACAGGGTCCGGCAAGCAGGGACGCAGCGGAATATGAGATAGTTTGGATAATTATAAGTGCGGACTGTACAGTGACAGAAACAATCCTAGCGAATTTTCACGTTTGCGACCATATCCTAGACTATAATTCCATAGTCCTCAGGGCTGTTCAATGTGGGTAGACGCTTTCTTATCTTCGAGCTGGAAACAAGTGTCAATAAAAGACAGGTAACAAGTAATGCACTATATCTTCTTCACCCAGTCCCCAGACCACTCTGGATAACTGTTGGTGATTAACTTGAGTCAGTTATGAGTTTATACACACAGAGAAGCACAATATAGCGCACTTGCTTGATATATATATATATTTTTATGACTTGTCGAAAGAGTTTGTTTAGCTCAATTTGTTTAGCTCCGAACCCCGATAGTTATGGTAGACTAGATAAGCAGGTACATGTACACGGGCCGACGATGATCCCGGCGGTGGCAGAAACGCCAACGATAGCGACTAAAAGTGGCGCGGAAGTGGGATGGCGATGACTCGAGCCGTATACAATTGCCTTACAGATCAATGAGCGGCATTACTGTGGGAGTTCTCGCCCTTCAGGGTGCTTTTTACGAGCATATACAGTTGCTCAAAAAGGCTGCAACCACTCTGGAACAGTCCAAGAGCATTCCTGCCTCGCAATGGGAATTTATTGAGGTGCGGACCAAGGAGCAGCTGGACCGATGTGAGGGCCTTATCTTGCCGGGAGGCGAGAGTACCACAATCTCTCTCGTGGCTGCTAGTTCTAACTTATTGGAACCTCTGCGGGACTTTGTGAAGTAAGCGGGCAGTTATCTAAATGTCGCATTGTCAAGCGCCATGCTGACAGTCTTATCTATTCAGGCTCGATCGCAAACCAGTATGGGGTACCTGCGCTGGGCTGATCCTTCTTGCGGAATCCGCGAACCGGACAAAGAAAGGCGGCCAGGAACTTATTGGTGGTCTTGACGTTCGCGTTAACAGGAACCATTTTGGTCGCCAAACCGAGAGCTTCCAAGCGCCGTTGGAACTTCCCTTCCTCGAGTCGCTAGAATCCAGTTCTCAGAACACCTCTCCCTTTACAGGAGTCTTCATCCGCGCTCCAGTGGTCGAAAAGATTTTGCCTAACCAAGAAGGCGTTCAAACGGAAGAGGAGAAGAGGGAGGAAACTGTCGTCGCTCCTTCACGAGAGGCCAAGGACCAGGTTGCCAAAGAGGCGATGGAAGACCATGTGGAAGTGCTAGCAAAACTGCCTGGACGAGCCGCGAGGCTGGCCACCGCTGGAGTTGACATACCTGCCGAGCAGGAAACCGGTGATATCATTGCTGTTAGACAAGGCAATGTTTTTGGAACGAGCTTCCACCCGGAGCTCACGGACGATGCGAGAATCCATGCCTGGTGGTTGCTGCAGATACAGGAAGCCGTGAACAGAAGACGGGACGCAAAAGGTTTGCCTTTGAGCTGATAGATTCGATGGTATTTTTTGGATTGTATATGCTGGGTATGATATCAGGTAGACTTTTTCTTTTCTTCCACCATATGATAGAACAAGGATTCCCATCCAACGCCGTGTATACGCCTAGATCAATAAACCCGTTACCTACCTTTCCCGTACTCTTCTTCCTCTCTCCTGCGCTGGTCTGCCATTGCGCGGCCGTAGCCTCCACGTCCTGGGTCGTATTCATCTCTGTACTCGTCACGGACCTGTCCACCAGATTTGCCGCGGCTAGTTCGTGTTAGCAAGATCACCAGCCACACAAGGAGCATACGTCACGTACCCATACTGTCTTCCTTCTTGGAAACCAGGATCAAGATCCGTCCTAATTATTCTCTCATCAAGCTTGGTTCCTCCAATGTATTTCAAGCAGTCAAGAGCATCTTCGTGGGTGTAGTATTCGACGAAGCAGAAACCGCACGGGGTCTTCGCGAATCGGTCAAGGCCCATCACTAGACGCTTGATCTCACCGCACCTATTCCACCTATCAGTTATCCGGTAATATGATCGTCACGTAGGACCTACTTCGCAAAAAGCTCGTGGATTTGCTCTTCTGTGGTATAGAAAGACCTAGGCAATTATCAGTGTCAGGCACACAGGGACCAGCAGAATTAGGCGCACGTACAGATTTCCAACGTAAAGAGTAGTGGCATTTCTCAATGGGTCAAGAGGGTCCTCAGCAGGCTGGTTCTCGCTGTCGTCTCGGTCATGGCTGAACTTGCGCTTCTTGTTCTGTAGATGGTGGTCGTCAGCAGATATTCGCACCATTACATCTGCGTCCCGAGGGAAACGCCGTACCTTTCCCAGATAGTACGCGCTCGGCTTGTCGAGCCTGTCCACGGTGTTCCGTACGCTAATCATGGTAGCAGACAATTGTTGCGTTGTGTTGGACGTGTTGTAGCGACCGTAGAATCGTAGGTTGCCGAGTTCATCAACAGGGACCTCCAAGCTACTGAGCTCTTGGCGCGCTTTTCCAGACAGCTTCCGCTCCGCCAAAACTTCCCCAAAAAAGCACAAGGGCGCCGCATCCATTGCCGCCAACCACGACAGAGAAGTGCCCATTCCTTGCGCCAATACCCCCGCGTAGTCAAGGCATGGGTATTATTTACTAATAGACTTATCTTCTACAATTTCTACTGCATGCCCACCTCTTGCGCTGCCCCTGACTGCCGCGAAATATCACCTATCACCATGCCGAAAGTGATCAGCTACACACCTCCCTGGCTATGCAGGCCTTCTCCTGGAGCTAGTTTTTTCACGAGTGCGACACCTCAGAGCTCCAGTGCGCGAGCTGCAAATGGCCAGGCACCTGCGAGATATGAGGGTCCGACGAGAATTCTAGCGAAAAGAGGATCGGAAGTGTTCGCCGTCGTGGACAATCAGATTCGCTGGTCGAACTTGACGACTTTGAAAGACGAATGGCAGCTAGAGGCAAGGTCAAAAAGAAAGAGCGCGAAAAAGGAAGATAATACTCGGAATGAAAGTCCAAATGGCACAGAGACAGGTGGTGATCAAGCACACTACAGGGTAGGGTGACAGCTTCTTCAATGTGCCCTTCCTGTGATCCGCTAACAATCTCAGGTATTGACTGTTCCGATATACGGTCAAATCAAACAATTGATTCCTTCTCCGAATGGTGCCTTCCTCGCTATTGTGACCGCCCATACTGTCCATATCTCTGTCCTTCCGGACTCCTCGCATCTGTCCAACAATGACCCAACGCCTATCCGGCTGAAGACTTATCAACTGGGACCGACTACGCATGTTATCCCTGAGTCGCCCGTTGTATCTGCTCTTTGGCATCCGCTTGGAATATACAGCAACTTATACGGATGTATAGTGACTATCACTGCTGATGCCGCGGTTCGCGTATGGGAGCTTGACCGGAACAATCACTGGTCCTTTGACCGGCCGACACTGGCAATTGATTTAAAGAAACTTGTCGATGGCACATCATGCGACGAAGACTTCACTCCTTCTGGGTTTGGGAAGAACAAGGGGTTTTCCGCCGATGCGTTTGACATGGAGGTCGCATCCGCATGTTTTGGGGGCAGTGGTCATGAGGGAGAAGCAGGTTGGGCCCCGATGACCTTATGGGTGGCTATGAGACCAGGTGACCTCTATGCGCTGTGTCCTCTGCTTCCTTCCAAGTGGCAGGCTCCTTCGACTACGATACCGTCCTTGTCTGCAGCTATTGTGCCGAAACTTGCTGCTCTTGAGGACGACGCTACTGATGTTGGAGATGAGCTTACAGCCTGCCGGCAGCAGTTCGATTGGCTCAGGGAAATCGACAGTCAGGACACTCTGTCGGTTTCTGATGCTTTCCCAGAGACACAAATCTTGACGAGACCTGCCATTCCTAGTGCGATCCCAAGACTGCAGGGTCCTTTCCGGTACGACTTCGGTGACGAGGTCGACGATTTGGATCTTACAGACATTCACGTTATTGCAGCAAAAGTGAACATGGATGAGCTGATGACAGGAGAAGAGGAGGAACAGTTTCTGGAAGAAAACGCTCAGGACGGGCTGTCGGCCACCGTAATATGCGTGTCCACTGCTAGTGGCAGGGTAGACATATGTCTAGAACTTGATGGTGTCGAGGGCCAATGGCTCCCCAAGGCCAAAAAGAACGCTTTCACGACACCCATTTCCGAACCATCCGACCTTGTTCTCCTGGAGTCCCTGGAAACAGTTAGAGAGAAGCTCCAGCAGGATAACTCATGGCCTACATTTACACCTGATGTCCACTCGAGGTATAGCTTCTTCCTGACCACTGCTAATAACGTGACGTTTATCTCTCTGTCTTCCTGGGTCCAGAGACTGGAAGCTGAGCTACAATCAGAAGATACTTCTGGTTCAGCTTTCCGTCTCCAAGTTCTCTGTGAGGGCTCATTGTCCCTAAGAGAACAGATTATCCAAGCCGGTGAAGAGATTGGCACAACAGAGCCCGGTCATCTGTCATCTTCCTTGGTCTTTTATGACTATGACCTTGGCTATTTGCTTCTGACCTACCGCGATTCCCATCCTTATGCGGCCCTTCTTGACGCTCCAGCCCATGCGGCCTTCCCGTCTATGGCAGATTCAGTACCTTCGGTGTCTGAAGCTGTCGCCCACGGGCCTTCAGTCATCGCTCCCCGGCGAGCTCCATACCAGGTCCCGTCAATTCTCTACGCAGAATCGCCTCTGCAGTCGTTCGTCGAAAAGAATGTTCCTCACCGCCACAGGCATTCTCTCAAAGAACATGTTCGCCTTTCTCCGTCAACCTTGGATCTAGTTGCCGCCGCCCATCGACTTCTTTCTTCGCACACGAATGCGCTCGAGAGAGCGGCCTCAGACCTATTCCGTCGATGTGAGCGGTTGAGAGGTGAGATGCACGACCAGTTAAAGCAACTTGCGGATGTTGCAGAGCGGATCAAGGGTGTTTCGAGCGAGGTCGGCCCTGATGGTCAGAGAAAGGAAGGTTCCCGTAGCGAAGCAGCCTTGGATAAGCGACTGCGGGCAGCAAAGGACCGCCAGGAGCAGCTAGTGCAACGATATGAGAGTATCAGGAATAAGGTCTTGAACTCAGGAGGTCGGCCTTTGAGCGAAAAGGAAAAGGCTTGGATACGAGAAGTGGAAACTCTATCTCACTCCGTTGAGAAGAGAGAGGAGGGTGCGGATGAAAGGTCCCGCGGACTCGGTCAGAGACTCGAAACTGTAAGGAACCTAATACCGGAGATTCCTTTCTACAACCCATACTGATCATCCCCCTAGGCTAAAGATCTTGCAGCGGACCTGCTGGCGGAAGTCAAGCGCATCACTAGCGAGACTCCTGTTAGCAAGGAACCCGGGACTCCTGAGAGCCCTGGTGCCTATCCCAGAGTCACAGGGGTCCCCGCGAGGTTGCAGAGAGCAAGACTCGCCGACGCCATGCGGATGGTCGAGCGGGAGTAAGTGGCCTCCAGATCGATTGTAACAGTGCATCACTAACTCTTCTACTTAGGACTGCGGTTATCGATGCTATCACATCAAGGCTGGAGCGACTCAACACCAGTGTCTCGTAGTTCTGGCTGCTTGTACGACTGTTGTGGCATGATACAGTTAGGATACCGCTGCTTTTTCCATGGTACGCGCATGCATAACAGCAATCGGGGCTTGTTCGAGTGGGTTATTCTTAAGTTTATGGCATCTTGTGAAGTTCTTCCACAGAAGTTAGAAGTTAGCATGACTGCATTCTTGATCATTATCAAAAGTTGGCATCCAGCGAGATGGTATAAGAATAATAAAGACCAGACAGGCTTTATGAACACGACAGCTCACATGTAGAAATCCCATTCCGTCCCTCGCATTCCATCGTATCTGTGAGTAGTTCTGTCTGCATCCGTCGCCAGTCTAGATATCTCCAAGTGGGTAGTCTGGTGGGTCGGAATAGAGTGTATCGCAGTCCCCACAAGCTTGTTGAGACTACAAGTCCACAGATCGAACTCGACGCGAGGTGCCAGCGATACTTGACAAGGAGACTCATAGAAACTATGACTACGTCGTTGTTAGAAGAGGCCTCGTGTATATACGATCTGAGATAAACATACCGAATGTCCTTGTATGCCAAGGGGTTGGATTGTACCCACTAAATACCGATATCTTGATATAGACCTTCGAACTTTCAACCAGTATCTTTCCTTTCTTTGAAGTAGAAGAGGTGCAGGAGAAGAACCCTGCGTGTTTCCTGAGCCGCTTGGTGCCCTCGGCCATGATATGGGCTTCTGCGTGCTGCTCAGCTCTGGTCTGAGGCTCCCTGGCCAGGAGCCAGTCTCAAGCACATGACTACCATAACAATGAACTTCCTAGCGCCTCCATTTTAGGAAATAAACAGCTCTATCAACTGCTATGCATCGAGGGTTCGATTCAGGGCGTGCCCACGAAACCGTATAATCACCACGCGCTCAGGAATAATCGTATCCGCTTTCAAACAGGACCAAAAAATTCTTCCCCATGAGCATATCTCATAATCTTTTTTTGAATAAAATCAAGCAGCAAAAAAAGACCCAGGCGGTATGGCGCTGTTATCTCCCGCCCTCCCGGAGTTTGTCCTGACCATACCACCTGGCGAGCCAGTATTGGAGGGGAATTTGGGGACCGGGGGGGCCCGCAGTCCTTAACCACTAGTCCACTGGCTCGATGAATGAAATATCCATACTTTGATATATATACCCTCTGGGGAAGTCAGGTGCTGGCTGGCCTGGTGCTCTGGGTTGGTGGTCAGCTGGATCGGTTGGCAATAACAGAGGCAGTATCCAGCTGGCTGGCTGGTAAACGCGACCAAAATAACGCGTAACATGAAGCTTTATATTGGGATATCCCACACCAAACCTGAAAATATCATGGCGTAGTACCCCAATCCAGGTGTTTGTAATTTCCATGGTAGTGCATCATGAAGCTATACAACTTTGCTCGTATACATCCAACAACTCCCTCAGAACAATAAACAACTTCATTTTACCCTTTTCCATACCCTACAATGCTTTATCAAGGCTCCTTTCTCTTAATATTGCTTTATAGTGTCGGTTCTACGCGACTTGACCTTCTTGAAACGAGTATTGTGGTATATCATTTCGCTAACCCTCAGCGATCAGAACAAGCAGTCCCAAACGACCGGGATGCCGCTAGTGGGTCAGACGCCAGATCGACATTGCCTCGAGGATCCATGAATATCGGTTAAGCTTTCTGGTGTCTCACTAGTTGCTATTCCCTGGTAGCGTTGTTCACGATGTTTACAGCGTAATTCATGCCCAGACATGATGCCGTGCTACATCTACTAGTACTCATGCTTCAGCAAAGTAGGATAAGTCTTTTGTTTCCACAATAGAAAGACGTATCTCTCGAGCCACTTTCATAAAAATGTGGGAAACAGTTAGAGGAGATAGGTCCTCGCAATACGACCCTTACTTTTCCCTGCGACGTAGGTCTCCAATAGTCTGCCGATCATGGAGATCAACGCATTAGGTCCATAAATAGTAACTTATTCTCACTCTACTCCGTACTCTAAATCAACGTTGCGTACTCTAGACTTGAGCTTCTTGCTCTATATCTACATGACTCTGAACGAAGTAACTTTGCTTTTCGGTCTTATTAGAGGGATCGAGGTGCAGTTTGAGATAAGAGCTCGAGTTACATAAATATATACAAACGGCAGATAAACTGGTGGAATGCTCATCCATTCTGATCCACTCGTCAAATTGATAACCAACAGTATTCTAGGATGGAACATTTAATATCACGCAACCAACTGCAGTCGCATCGACAGCACTACCATACATTTCTCGTCTCGTCTATTGGTACACTATTGTTGATCAGTAGTCCAGAACGTCAGGGGCGAGGAGAGCACGTGACTTGCCACCAAGAGCGGCGCCGTCTTTGTTAGCTCAGCCACAGTAGATACAGTACTCAACTGCGTCATACACGCCCGATAGACAGAAATGCGCCTCAACCGCAGCAGATGCAGTAGTGTTGACTCATATAAAGTATTAATAGAGGAGTATTTTGTTGGATAAGGTGCTGTGGAAGCAGTGGTAACCGTATCCATAGTGTACGCACGTCATCGGTCGCAAGCTGGCCCCATACCCAACGTAGCAAAATAGGATCTACGTCTGTAGGCCCGCTCCGCTGAAACAGGGCTGCTAGTACAAAATACTCCGTCCAGCGCTTCAGTTGCCCAAGGCGCCAAGCGTTCCTTAGGTCCTTGGCGTTTAAATCGCCCTCGTCGAGACTCAAATTCCAGCTGGAAACGAAGCTCTCTTTTTCTCTTGCCACGTATTGTTGCTCTCTCGTTCCCCTTGAGGAAGCCTTCTTGGTATCTTCTGAGCCATCCCTTCTGATTTATGCGTAAGTTCGAACACCATCTTGGAGCCGCTTCTATGGCTTCTGCACGCGCATACTTCCCTGATAAGATATCAGAGGCAGCTGCGCGTCGATCATCGGGACGCCACGAACGAACACTGACCTTGTTGCTTTGACCAGACCGTATTAAATCGTGGGCGAAAGCTCACGCGTCCGGTAGTCCTCTCCCGACTCAGAGTCCGGCAAGGAGATTGAACTCTCGACAGAAGGAATCGACCGCGGACACACACGATGTCGAACCTCCACAGACTGCCAATAGTGCAGGCACGGTTGTTGGTGCAAAGGAAGGGGACAATGAGGATAGCAAGCCCAAGCCGGGCTTATTTACCCGGATGAAAAATGGATCTATTCGCTTCTGTAGTCACACCAAGGCAGCGCTCTTCCACTCCTGGGTCAATGTCCTGTTGGTCTTTGTCCCCGTCGGTATAGCTGTTGAGGCTATTGGGTTGAATCCCTCCATCATCTTTGCCATGAACGCTGTCGCGATCGTTCCTCTGGCAGGATTGTTGGCTCATGCTACTGAAAATGTCGCAAGTCGTCTTGGTGATACTGTAGGAGCTCTGATAAACGTTACTTTTGGCAATGCGGTCGAATTGATTATTTTGTGAGTCTGCATCAACCTGGATTAATTATTGAACTTTGCTAACCTCCTCCTTCCAGCATGTAAGTTTTTCCGGCTTCCTTCTAAATATGATGTAGCCCTAGCTAATGCTGGAATCCTGTTGAAGTATTGCTTTAGTCAAGGTATGTAGTTGCTGTTTTCCCACAATTGACTATGTCTGACCATTTTCAAGAATGAAATTCGAGTCGTACAAGCCTCTCTACTTGGCTCAATTCTCGCAAACCTGCTCCTGATTCTGGGAATGGCCTTCCTACTGGGAGGTCTTCGATTCCAAGAGCAGATCTACAACAGCACCGTCACGCAAATGAGTGCTTGTTTGCTGAGTCTGAGTGTCACAAGTTTACTTCTGCCAACTGCTTTCCACGCCTCCTGGGCAAGCAATACAAATGCAGATAAATACTCCTTGAAAGTTAGCCGTGGGACTAGCATCGTGAGTGATAGATGGAATTTGGGGATCAATTTTAGTCTAACCGTTTCCAGGTCCTTCTCTTGGTGTACATTCTGTACATTATCTTCCAATTGAAGTCCCACGCGTACCTTTATGCCAGTATTCCTCAGCAGATTATCGACGAGGAATCACATCCCGGTGTACTGGCTGACCTCATGAACTCTTCCGATTCGTCGGACAGCTCGACTGATGACTCAGATGATTCAAACACATCTTGGACAACTGCCAAACGTATCAAACGAGCCATGAAACACCGCAAGCGCAGAAAGTCCAATAGTTCCAAGGGAACATCGTCGGATCATAAGAGTGCCGGTCGCAGTCAGGCGGCGGAGGCATCCAATGCAAGCCATAAGGATGAAGCATCCTCTCACGTCGCTGCAGACATCGCTGAGGACACTCGATATGACGCCGATGATGATGCCCAGCGCTTCGCGGGCCCTCTCTCGAGAGACTTCGGGCTGGAACAAGGCAGTATCAGAAGCAAGAGAAGCAAGAGATCGCGCCGCAAGGGCAAGAAACATGCGAAGAGACATAGCAGTCCCGCGAACATCACAGATCCTGCAAATGATAGTAACCTGGCACCTCTTGATGATGTATCTCAGCTCCCTCCTTTGACAACCTACCATTCCGAACCATCTGCAGAACGCCACGTCCCAGGGGAGACAATCGGTACGACGGCCGACGATATTCGCAAGCGCAGAATACCATTCCCGTCCATTCCGCCAATCTTGACGAACACAGTATTTTCCCCTCGTCACCCGGCCAATGTATCCCCAGCATATCCCAGTGGCGGGTTCAATGGAATTAAACGCACCAACTCGCTTCCTGTCCGTGCTGCTAGAGTTCCTGGTGTTGGTAATGCTGTGCAATTCGCTAGAACAGCCGCCCGCACACCCAATGCGCCTCCAATGGAAGCCCCAAATCCTGCTGATAGTCCAAACCCGGAGATGTCCCGCACCTCTGCCGTGGTTATGTTGTTGCTATCAACTGCCTTGGTAGCTGTGTGCGCCGAATTCCTTGTCGATGCTATTCCTGGAATGATTGAAAGTTCCAACGTTAGCCAGGCCTTTATCGGTCTGATCATCCTGCCCATTGTTGGAAATGCAGCAGAACACGTGACAGCTGTAAGTGTTGCAACAAAGAACAAGATGGATCTCGCCATCGGTGTTTCTGTGGGCAGTAGTATTCAAATCGGTAAGTGACTGTTCAAGTTCTTGGCCCTAATGATCAGAATTGTACTGACTAGTTCATGCAGCTATATTCGTCACGCCTCTCGTCGTCATTCTCGGGTGGTGTATGGATCGCGACATGTCCTTGTACTTCACCCTCTTTGAGACCATCTGTCTCTTCGTGACGGCATTTGTGGTCAATTTCCTGGTCCTAGACGGCAGAAGTAATTACCTCGAAGGATCTCTCTTGATTGCTGCCTACGTTATCATAGCGTAAGTCTTTATTGATTCTTACTGTCCAAGTCAGCTGCTAATTTACCTGTTAGGGTCGCTGCATTCTACTACCCCAGTGACAATGATGCCAGTTCCCTTGCCTCATAGTTGAGACAAGTACCTGTCTTTACGACGAAGCTGGAGGCAAATAACTGTTGTAATTAGATCACGGCGGATCGGATCTCGCCGACAACATATTTGTCTTTTTTTTTTTTTTTGCAGGTGTTTGGATTATGAGAAGATAATGCATAATTAGAACACCACAGTGGCAGCTGCGATGTTCGATTGCCTTATCCCAACACGACGTCGTGTTCCTCCTAACAGGGCACGACTATGTAGTAGAACCGTTCAAAGTTAGTGGTTACATGCATGAACACTGATAAATTGCTGCAAAAGCGCTCTGGCGTTCGGAAAGCTGTAATTTGCTAATAGAATACTTCAAATCGAGACAGTACATTAACATTTCTGGAGTTCGGAACAGGAAAGCTATGCAACGAAACTCTTACAACTTGAGAAGCGAGTGAGCATTCTTCCACGCCACCATCTCCAGTTCCTCATGAGTGAGTGTTTCTGAGCTCCGTAGTTCTTCCAAAAACGCCCGTCCGGTCGTATTACTCTCAAACGGATAATCGACACTGAAAAGGATGCGGTCGATTCGAGTGACCTGCTGCAACATCTTGAAAGTACTCACGCTGAACATCCCACTGGTCGTAACCCATATATTCTCATCCCAGACGTCCAGAATGCTTTTCTTTCGCTCAGCAGCCATTTCTTGGAAAAATCGCAGTCGCGCAACACGGTGCAGCATCATCGGGAGCAATTCTCCCATATGACCGATGATAATCTTCAGCTGGGGAAAGCGTTCGAAGACACCGGCTGCGTAGAGCTTCAAGATATGGAGCCCTACATTCTCATGCCATCCCCAGGCGCCAGTTGTCAGTCCCATTTGGACTTTCCACGGGTAATTCCCAGAAAAGCGATGTTCCACTTCTGCCGTAGGCGCTGGAGATGGATGGAGATAGATGGGAACATTCAGCTTTTCTGCGACTTCAAAGACGGGCCAGAATCTCGCGTCATCGTAGTGAGTCATGTCTTCAAGATGGTTATCGACCAGCGCGCCGTGGAACCCTAGGTCTGTAACCGCGCGGTGTAATTCTCGTGCAGCCTCGTCTGGAACCGCCATGGGCAATGCTGCAAATCCAGCAAAGCGACTCGGATTGGCTTGTATTGCTTTGGCCATCTCGTTGTTTGCTGCTTGACAACGTGCGGGATCTCGTAAACCGATGCCTGGGAGATGTGAAAGGACCTGCAAGCTCACATTTCCGGCATCCATGTCGGCGAGGCGTAGGGCTCCGTAGTCCCACGCCTTTTGCTGATACCCGGGGAAGACCTTCCAGATACCATTGTAGAAGTCGTTATTATCTCCTAAAGAGGGAAAGGCAGCATGCTCTTCTAGAGTTATTGCCTTCATTGTGGACTCCATTGGTTTTATGAGCGGAATGCAATACTGGTATGGTAGTATGGTAGATGAATCGAAGAACTATCAGAGGTGGGAAACCAATGGGTGAAGTTCTATACCAGTTATTTTCGGCCACATTTCAAGTGAAGAATTATTTTTATACCTTGTGGTACTTATAGTTCGTCTAATGACGAGTTTCACCCGGTTGTTGTACGGAGTACTTTCCCGCCCATTCGCACGGAGTACTCATCTCGCACCGAACCCTCCGAGTCTCCATTTGTAGGTCGCTTTCCATCATGAGAGACGGCGTCGAGGACTTGTTTAGGACTACTTTTGCAATTATAGCCAATAGAGGCGCATTTCCGAAAGTGTCGTGTATGTACAGCTGATGATTATTACCCATTTCTAGATAAGGAGAGTCCACCCGTTTACACTCGGACCGAGCTGGAAGGTTTCGGTGATTGGGAGGAGAGGCATTTCGGACCGAACCTCGCATAATAAATGCAAGTAGTTCGATGAGTACAAAAAGAAAAACTAGACTAGATACATCAGTTAAGATATCTCATTCCCCTTCATATTTTTCTCGACCGTGATCATTTCCCCCTCAATTATGCCTGCCAACAAAAGCGTTCAGCGGGCATTATCGCTCATAGAGAGCGACAAGTCTAAGATTCTTGGTTTGACAGTCGGATCACACACCAACATCAAGCCAGGAACGTATATCTCAAGAGGTGGTACAGTGATCATTTCATTATTCTATCATAGGGTCGTGATCAGACACAGCTAACCACTTCCCGGTTATTGAACTCGTACATAGATGCTCAATCCGCACCACAAATATCATTCGAGTTGGCCGACCCATCAAAGACATACATGGTTGTTGGTCTTGATATCGATGCTCCTTTCCCTTCCTTGGATATACTTGGGCCAATACTGCACTGGATTCAACCTGGGATGCGCATCGAGAATGCTGAGTTGAAGGCGACAGAACCTTTCGTCGCAAACTATATCGGACCGGCGCCACCTCCAGGCAGCTCTCCTCACCGATACATCTTTTTTCTATATGAGCAGCCTGCTGGATTTGAAGGTAGCAGATATGCGCCACCAGATGGACAAAATCTGAGTAACTGGCACCGCATGCGCTTTGACTTAGACGCGTGGGAGAAGAAAACCCAGCTCGGGCCAGTCCTAGCAGCAAATTATTTCTGCAGCAATTAATATATTGAAAAGGTGGAGGACCAAATAGTCACATTGAGCGTTTCAGGAATCCATATCAAGAGATATACATAATGGAATCAATGCTAGTCGTCGCTATAACCACTGATTCTGTCCTTTTGTCGAAGGTACTATGCAATAATTCTCCCGTAAATAAGTGACCAAAATGCGATCCAGGGCGCACGGAGTGGAAGAAAAGAGCGCTGGCAGTTATCTTCCAGCTACATATGTAACCCAAAACTGGATTCGCAGTCAAGATCGATTGTAGTGAAGAGGTTGAAGAAGTCTATGTCAAAATCCGTGATTGACGCTTCGTTACTCTTTCGCGTGCACGATTAGTCTACAAGTATTCCTATATGTGACATTGGGGACCTGTGCATACATACCTCGACCATACCTTCGCGTAAGTCAGCATGTTCTTGGTCCTCCGTGTCTATCTCAATATTCTGGCCCATTTGTTTGGGAGAGCCGCCGGCGTGCTGCGTACTTATGCACGGAGGTTTGAAGCCGTAATCGCCCCTCTTTTTCAGAGTAGCCACTGTTTCTGAGGCAATATTTGTAGTAACACGTGGTAGCGTAAATGAGACTTGCGACTCCGTAATGAACTCAAGATACGAAAAATATCCCGCAGAAACCTCGAGCAGTGCTAAATCAGAATTGACCGTTTCAAGAGCCGGATCTTTCAGAATGTAGATAAATAAGTTGATGTGCGCATACATCGGATAATATATGGCGAGCCATGCTGGAGTTGCAGCGTTCACTTCCACAGACCTAATTGCAAGAATGATCTTGCGGCAGGCTTCAGCAACAGCAGCAGACCAACTCGAGACCCGTAAACTAATAGAAGGATCCACATCTTTTTCAAACAAAGTGGAAACCCAGGGATAGAAGAAGGCGCCATGGATCACCATCAGACTGTCGTAGATAGCACAGTGGATGTAGAGAGCTTGTAGGAGCCGTGCAGTTGATGGAAAGCTATTCGAGACCAAAGGTCCGCTGTTAACTGTGAGATCTGTCGGAAAAGACTTTAAAAGCTGGTGTAGCTGGTCACGGACACTATCAACAGCACCTAGAAGGTCCTTAGGATGCTGTTGCAAGGCACGGATGGAGGTAATGCAACGGGATATCTGAGACGAAAGCTGGGCATGTTTGATCATGAGAGTGAATGTTTCTATATCCACTGTACTCCCTTCGGCAACAGTATCCGGTATGATGATGCCGATATTATCGTCATCAATTCCAGATGGTCGTGCGTTTCGAGATGTGATCCGCTTTTCCAAACAGTAGACTGCCCACCACAGCCATCTTCTGTTTAGTAAATCATCATCTGAGAGCATTGAGGACTTGAACGATTGTTGGTGAAGGCCATGTGCTTGTGCTACATGGGCTGCAGTCGTACAAAGAATGTATTCTAGTCTAGGGATACCGAGGCCTTCCACAAAGACCGTCTGTGTATGAAGTGGCAATGGAGTCATCTACTGCTTCCATAGTGACAAATTCGAGACAGGATACGTACCATTAGGGCGAGCGCCTGGACAGCTGTTAGGCTTGAGGGCCCGAAAAGAAGGTCACTGAAGACTGACATGGCTCGTTCAAAGTACTTCCATGCCTGTGCGTGCACGGCAGTAAATGAGCTCGAGCGATCATTTGATAATAGAATGCGGCAACCAATCGCATAAACAACATTCTGAAGTGCAAACCAAGATGAACCTCCTATGTCCATATTGTTGCGACTGAATTGCTCTTGAAGCCGCATCTCAAAGCTGGGTCGATACACGATCCCCAGTGCGGATTCATAAGAATGGTCGAAATAAGCTTGCATATAAACACGTCAGATTTGCACTTTATATGGGAGGCGACTATGTTACTGTTCACAAATTCCCAAGCAGTTACCTCGTCCAGATCCGGCACCAGGGACTCGATGTGGCCGCGCATTATCTTTGGCCGCTGGGAGTGTCTGGCTAGCATGTCGTTCACGGTGTCTAGAAACTTAGTCGTTCCAGCCCTGCTGTGGACCCATTCTAGACCTGGCGGAGAGAACACTGATATCCACGAACATGGTCCATAGTAGCTCTTACGGGGCTCAGATTGTGTTGTACTGCTACGAGAACCGGCAGACTTCTTTCCATAATCCTCGATTCCATCTCCACGATTTAGATTAGCTCGAGCTTGGGTGGCATTGGAGGGATATGTTTCCGTTGCTGACTCACTTCCGGCATCCACGTATAGGTCTCTTCGAGAAAATGGCGTATTTATGCTGGTAAGATCAGGAGCACAGTTATCTGCCAGACTCTGTCGTATGTTCAGACGTGTGGAAATGGGAGATTGCGGGGTATTGCATTGTCCGGATGATAATGCGTTCAAATGGGCGTGGGAGGAGTGACGGCATGGCCTTTCTGACTCTCTGTTTTCGGCGCCCCGACGCGTACTGCTTTCAGCTTGGGTCTCAGGATCTCTTGCCCTGGAGCCTTTGGCTCGTTTCCTGGAGACCAATGGAGGATAAAAGCATTCCTTCTCATGTCGAACACAGGCGATACATGGAGTTCCACCGCTGCCTTATCCAGATCAGATCTACACTGCGATGCTCGATTGAGATGACATACATTTAACCTTCCTTTCTCGACATCTTCGACACGCAGTCGTCCTCCGAGTGTGGTCTATCTGGGGAGGCATCTCGGAATGTTGTAGAATCAGTTACGCACCATGTTGCATGTATCAAGTAACATGATCAAGGAAGGTCTCGAATAAAAGTGAGGATAGATGCTGTCACGATCAACAATTATCAGGACGAGTGGAAACGGCGCTAAGAGCCGGAGTTAGTGCATCAGCGCCTCGGAAATAAGGCAGGCAACCGCCCACCATCGAATATCCAATGTCGACATAGCTCAATCTTTCATGAAAAATGGCGTGGAGGAGATTCTCTTCCATAACCAAATGCACTCTGTACAGATAATAACTCATTCTTGAGGGTTCCAACGGTCTCCGACTATCCAGAGTAGCTTAAATGTTTCTCAACGTGATTGTCAAAGCAAAAACTCACTGACTGGAACCAGTATATCTCACGAGGTCTCAATTACAAACCTGCCAGCCATGTGGACCACGGAGGAAGACCAAGGTATCTTACATACCATCCTGATACAATGGACGTAAACTCACGGTATGTGACAGGCCTCAAATTCCCGCTCTCAATGTGCACACCAACCGGATTGTCATGGATATACCAGAGAACAGGCTCTGACGAATTTGCGGAAAGTCTTCGTGCGCAGACCTCAATATGGAATCGGCATCTGAAGATTGATCCGATCAGTGTCTTAACGCGATCTGAAGAACCAGAAGCCGAAACGGCCTGGGAGTATTGCCATGGTAATATCGTATTCTGTTCTGCATTTCCTATTCGTGCTATTCATTTATCTGATACTGAGGACCCGTAGCATATTTTGAAAAATCCTTGGACAGCTTTTTCTCTGTCATCCATCGAACTGAATTCGAGAGCCGGCTTCGGGACCACTTGCATGGAGAGCAAGATTCACCAGAAGATAGCGCCTGGTATGCGATTCGCAATACTGTTTATGCAACAGGTTGCCGAATCTTTCTATTAACAGAACATAACTGGGACTTCGGCGAGGCTCAGAAGGTAGCCTCTACCTATTTTCAGAATGCTCTGACGGTGCATGTGCAATTATTATTCGCCCCACCTACTCTACAGAGCATTCAGGCTCTCCTGGCGATGGTAAGAGTTGCGACCCCGGTATAGTTTCGTCACTGATAGAACATGCAAGACTTTGTTCGCTGAGGGCCTCGGAAGTCCAGCACTTGGCTTTATGCTAGCTGCTAACACAGCACGATTGGCGCAACTCAAGGGCCTACATCACTGTTCTCTAAGCAATGTTAATATACCGCGCAGTGAATCCCTGCAACGAAATTGGCTTTTCTGGGCTATATATATTATCGAAAAGCAAATTGCGCTGCGGGCTGGACGTCCTTCTGTAAGGTGGTACCTGTCAATAACCGAACTATATATAGACTGACATCCATGGATGCTTGCAGGTGATCGAAGACGGCGATATCAGTTGCGAGATTCTCAACATGA
Organism: Paecilomyces sp. COH1141; assembly: GCA_003123655.1. Lineage (NCBI taxonomy): Eukaryota > Fungi > Ascomycota > Eurotiomycetes > Eurotiales > Thermoascaceae > Paecilomyces > Paecilomyces sp. COH1141. The sequence goes on from QBDR01000013.1 coordinate 258,682, forward strand.
TGTATCCTGGGAGTACGATAGACATCGAAGCTTTCACCTCCCTGATTCGACATGCGCAAATTGTATCACAGATATCCAGTCGACTCATGACCCAGAATGCATTAAAGCAGACACCTCTGTACTTTCTCGAAACGGTGCAGGACTTGGACAAGCAACTTCGAACATGGAGGGATTCAGTCCCCACAGGGATAAGGCCACCGGACAGGTTTATAGCCTTAAAAATACCAATAAGTGGACGACCTTTCGCTACGATATTGGCACATTACGGCTATTATGGTAGTCTCATGGCCGTGCACTCGATATTCTCTCGTCCTTGGATAACATTCCGCCCGGATGCTAATGTAGAGCCGGATGAACCTTCTAAATATGCCGAACAGACATTCGCAAGCTCGAACGTTGTCGCGGACGCTGCGAGAAATGGCATTCTAATCACTAGGTATCTCAAGGTGAATGGGTCGTGTAACCAAGGGTATGATCTTTCTCCTTGCTTCCCTTCGGTCGCAGATGTTGATATCGTTTTGTCGACAAACTCCTTTCTCACCATCGCCTAGATTCATGTTGTATTGTCCGATGAGTAGCCTTATCCATCTATTTATTCACGTCTTGAACCATCCGACATCGCCTTCTGCATTATCTGATATTGCCCTGCTGGAGGTGGCTTCAAGTCATTTTAGTCACATTGAGTTCGCGACTTCTTCGGCTTTTAGTTTTCCGTTTTCACGTTCAGTGGTTACTCTCGCGAGAGCTGCCGTTACAAACGCCCAATCTGCGCATAGGTCAGATAATCGACATGGAAAGAGAGGGAATCATGGAGCTTTGATATCTGCTGTGGATGAAGTATGTTTGTGACTGTAGATTAACTCAGTAGCTGACATATTGCTAGGATGGGATTGCCTGCTTTGAAGACTTTAATTTGGATAATTTGGGCGTCTTCTCTTCTGTCCTTGTGGACTATCCGCGCCAATCTTGCGACGTTGATATCGAGCTTGGAAGGGAGCCGCGACATGATTAGATATCCCATTTGCTAAAAACTTATCGATTAGAAATTGACTATTTATGTAGAATCTGGAGTTCTGAAGAAAGTCTAATTTAGGTCTCGAGTATGTTAACGGATTGTTTCTGATACTCTTGTCCGAGTTATTGGGACCTATTTTTATCCACGGAAGGCGGTAAGTATGTATCTAAGTATGTGCCTAACGGAGCGGCAGAATTCAAAGCTTTGAAAGGTGGCACCCGGTAAGTAATAATAATAATGACTACCCCCGCATTACATTTTGTTATGCAGTCGGATCTTTAGCCCTCAAACCATCTTCTCAAGAGCCGTCATTACGCACAGTCGCATCCACTTTAGCGAACGATACGATACCTGAGAATCGATATTTCGCCTTTTAGAAGCACAGGCCATGAGAAGCCCGGTCCGCATTTACATGGGAAAAGCGACGCGGCTCGGCGCGTCAACATCAGTCCAAGAAGCAATTACGAGGATAAACTCTTTAATAGATGCTGGCGAGCCCTTGTTCACAAAGAAGGAACTCCGTGCAGTCTCCCAGCAGCTGAGAGAACCTCATGGAAAGGATGGTCGTCAGAAGATATCCGTGAGAGGATTAGACGGTGTCGTGGTCGAATTTGCTATAGAGACGGGGGATACGCATAGATCACCCCTACCTGGGTTTGAATATATCGTGTAGGTGGAAACGAAATCTATCTACTTTGCTGTCTTTTTTCAAACATCATTTATAGCAAAATGGACCAAATACTTAATCTTCAATGAAGCCAGAAGCCGTGTATTGAATACGTGCCCGTGCAGGAACTTATATCCTCGGACAGGGACGATGAATCTGATGTGGCATATTGCAACCTACGGATTTGTCATTATCGCGTCTTACGGAACATATCTACGAAACAGCTATGCGACACTCAAGCTATTATGTCGCAGAGTGAAACCGAAATATTCTTTCAGACTCATTCACAGACTTGGAAGGCTAGCGAACCATGCAAACGACTGAGATCGACTCTCTTCTCAAAAGGATGTATGGCTAATATCCACAAAGTAATTGGTTTTGCACTTGGAACGATTGCCTCTAGTGATGGGTCCAATCTCGATACTCTTATGTCAACTAGATCAGCATTCCAACACTCACTCATTTTGACGTTACGGGATCTATTGTGTGAGAAACAAGGAAAGAGTTGCGAAGAGATCTTATGCTATGTACAGGACCCAGATTATACTGATATCGACAAGTCAATTATAGAGCCGTCTGGAATCAATATCCTCGATGACCCAGAGGCTTTCCTGCAGGTCGATGATGCGACAATAGTGGTTTCATGCGCACCAAATGTCCCTGTCAAACAAATTGTCTCGGATCTGGCTCGACCTGCAGTTATGATATGGGATAGGATCAGAGACCGAGAAGAGGGCCATTTTGGGTGAGTTATGTATATATTAATTGATTAATCAAAATGTAATCATGCTCATTACGTCTAGCACTGACCCAGACTCTTCGCACTTGAGAAATCTCGTCCGAAACCACTACGAGGAGATCGACTTTCCGGGGGATAGAGAAAAATTTGGAGACCTTGCCGTGTATATTTATCGCTCAGATATATCCTCAGCAGGCTGATTAATGATTTTATGTCACGATTTTCCTTTCATGCATAAATAACCTACCGCTTGTGGATGGGCATTGCTAAAATTGCCAAGAGCTTCGTTTTAGGGGCTCGAAATGCGTACATGAGTTTAGAAGTTTTATATTCTCATTTAGCTAAGCCAATCTGAATAGATTATACGCGCGATATACGACAGGGAAGTTCAACTGGCTTTTGATAACCCCTATCGCTCAATTAAAGAAACGGAAATATCCGTTTTTACGCCTTGTTAACTCAGTGGTAATAATGATTCAGATCTATGTACCTATAGGTGCTTTAAAGACCGAGATTTTGCAAGTTCTCTAGGACTTTATCCTCAATCAGGGACCTTAGCAGTTTGCAGATACATGAATGTCATTAATCCCGCCTCTCTTGTGTTCTTCTGTTGAAAGCATATAGGTACATATAGTTTTATTGTACAACAATAAATTCGCTGATTCAGATCGCTGTTTAGTTTCTAGTCAGTATAGAAACGTAGTTTTCTTTATTCTGTGCGCGGTTCTTCGTTACACTGGAGGAAAAGGAAATATGTCGAATCCCCGAAGAGAGCGAATATTGATAGCTGTACGAGTATTCTGGGATTGAGGCCCTTACGCCCGTTCTGACTCCAGGTCGTAACAGAGTGGAGAAGCTGAAAGTGATTGATTCGTAACTCAGGAAATTCCAAACGATGAAACATGCATACACGGGTAGAAGCAGTTTGGTACAAACAGAAGGAGTAAAACACAAAATTTGAACCAAGTAAACTGTAAAACGAGCGAAGTTTGTTGCAGGACACATTTCGACAGCTGATAATGACAGATATAAAAAGCACGATCGACTAAAGTTTCAGAAATATCGTGTACAACAAATGGAGAATCTCCTTTCTTCGCCTGCATCTCGGACTCCTAGCACCCTCAGCGTCTATGATGTCGCCCCTTATACTTTTCACTGGGAGGTGTCGGATACCTCTCGCAGTTGGGACAAATACCAGGTACAAGCCGATCACGACTTCTCATTCTTGTGCAAGTCGGATAATCTTGACACGGTCGAAATGCCCCATGCACTTCGTGGGTGCAGCCCACATATATGTAAGTGATGGAAGTACACATCTTGATCTCTATATCTATGTCAGATACTGCGTATTCAAAATAAAAAGTAAACCTGAATGGTCGACTTTTGCTTATAAGTTCGTAAGAGAAGGAGAGGATCGCTTACGGTTGAATTTGGAAACCGGGATAGCGCAGTGTTCTTAGGATGATATCTTGTATCGGTCCTTCGAATCACACAAGAATGCAATTCTTTGTGCCAATAATGAAACTACCGTAATAGTTGACAGGACTTCCGAAAGAAGTGGAAGAATTTCAAGGGATATCTTCTTAATGGTTGTGGATAGATTTGGCAAAGAAACTTGAGAGGTATTTGTGTAGGAAAAGAGGCTTTGTTGTTTTTACTGAATGAAGAGCAATTGATGAGCACATTTCCATCTAATTATGTGTTTCTTCTTCTGTTAGAAATGTATTTCACGCTAGCTACCTTCTTCGAGGAGAGATACCGTTGTCTCAGTAAACGCTCTGTGGTAGTTGTACAATACTAAAGTGTCAAGGATTGTTTGGAATGTCTGGACAGTCTTGCCCTAAAAGATGACACTGGAGGAACAAACGAATGGATATAGTTGATTCCAGGTACTCATTCTTGTTCTCGTTCAAAAAAAGCACTGGAAACAAGGTATTTAACCCCAGCACCCGAAAGATAGCGCGCGGTTAGAGGACATATGCAACATGAATGATTCTTTCAACATTGACTATATTTAGGAGACAGTTTTGTCATTCTATGGCGACCCCCTTTTTCGTCGATGTTTCATTGCACCATTGCTAAGCGCCTGTACTCCTTTGGGACCAGGGTAAGTAGCCAATGTAGCATCAGACTTTGAGCCTCGTTATGGCTATCATGGCCACTTCCAATCGATTCACAGTGTATCATACACTGCAGCGTTAAATGCAGATGTATAATTGGGCATTCCACGACACTAAAGCGCTATCAGTCAATTGTCAAGTGAGGTTAAGCTAGGTACCATCGATAGCAGCCATGGAGGACTTTGCAAGCGCTTCAAGGCTGGTAGGCAATTTGATACCATCGTCTCGTGATCCTTGAACCTGGGAAGTCTACGATCCGCAATGGATTTAGACATGAACTTTAGATAAACCCTGCTACTTCCAGAGGTGATTCGTCTCAGCCTGCGCCGGTTCGGTTCCCGATAGGTACGAAATAATTGCGGAACCAGTAGATGGACCCTAGAAGGCACCATTCTATAACATAGCCTCCATGCACGAGAATGCCTGGGCGCGTATCCGACCACTTCGCCTTGATCCTTTGCTCCGACGCACGTTTGCAACTGCGCGCAATCTAAATGACCCAACAAGTTCATAGCGCGGGGTACTTTGTAGGCATGGCGCCAATCCAAGACTAAGTAGTTATGCATGTCACGATGCCTAAGCGCAGATCTGAAACGGATATGAGCTCATGCCAATCAGATGCACCTATCTAATATCCATATAGCCAATAATATGTGCGTCGTGGGACAAATTGAATGAAGTCGCGACAGAATGGCTGCCTCGAACCCAGAGCCAATCACGGACCTTGACGCCCAGCTATGTATCCCGTCTGCGCGACAAGCCAAATACACGCAACGGAGTCCTAGAAACTCATCTTCTGCTTCAACTTGCAAAATATAGCAAGAACAAAAATTAGAAACCATCTATTTGATGGATACACAAGCCTCCTATGTGCTTCCAAATATGATGTTCCGTTGGCACGAGTCTGGCTGCAGGCGACCAGACGTCTCTACACTCGGCGGCACACCATGTTGTCAGTACTGTTTCGCATTCCCATCGCTAGAGGATGCTGGAAATGATCCTAGATGTCCCATTTCACAACCTCCTCAACTTGAGAACCGAGCTCAGATGGGCTTTGCATGGCCGTCTGTGGTAAATTACACCAATGGATGTATACCCTCTGATGGTGAAAGCACTTGCTATCTGCAGTCTGAGATGTCAAGTGAAGGGGTCCTGGAAAAGAACAATGGACGAGATCAGGGTAAACCTTCTGCAGTGAAGTCCCCGACATGGATTGACCCAAAAGTTTTATCCCATGGCGATATTCGTCTTCTCCGATTGAGACCTGCTCCGGTTGATGATCAGATCCATGCCGATATCGAGGTGGTACATCTCCGAGATCCTTCACTTCCAAGCTACGAGGCCTTATCATACACTTGGTCTGATGACTCTGGTGATTGTGACCGATCATGCCCAGTATTCCTTGGTGAATACTGGGATATCGCATATGTTACACGCAACTGCGAGCAAGCACTTAGAGCTATCAGAGATCACAAGGTCGACAGGTTGATTTGGGTTGACTCTCTTTGCATCAATCAAGCATGTCTAGACGAAAAAGGCGATCAAGTTGGCCTGATACGTGAGATCTTCTCGAAGGCATCCAATGTGATTGCCTATCTTGGTGGTGAGTCTCCGGAGAGCAGCAGAGCTCTGCGTTTTCTCCAGGACATTTCAGAAGCTGGACAAATACCTTCGGCGATTGCCAATGATATAGGTCTCCGAAAATGTCTCCGGACTTTGTTTCAGAGACCTTACTTCACGAGAGTGTGGGCTGCCCAAGAAGTTCTTCTAGCCAGGGACCTCCAAATGATCTCTGGGAGACACTCGGCTTTTTGGCCAAAATGGGCTTCTAAATTGGTCGATCACGGCCTCCACGTACCGCCCTGGCTATTTCGGAATCAGTCATGGTACGGTTTCAGCGGTCGAGACCTACTACGCATACTGCTAAACATGTCACCGTATGAGTGTTCTGATCCCCGAGACAGGATCTTTGCTGTTCTCGGGTTAATATACGAAAATGACATCAATCCCGACTACAAACTTTCCGTCGAAAGCGTATACATAGGTATAACTGCGTATATGATCAAGAATTGCAGGACGATGGATGTTCTTGCACTAACCGGGGCAAATAAGAAAATATTCAATACACCGTCCTGGGTCCCTGATTGGTCTCAGAAATCAGAGCGTTTCTTCCCAAATAACATCCTTGACTCAGAAGGAGCATTCATTGCCGAGGATGGCATCCTGCAAGTTTCGACACGGGTAGTATTCCATGGACTTCTGAACTGCAACCACGAAACACAGATCGGCACTGATACGGGGTCTATGCAAATTTGTGCCGTGAAGCTCTGCGATATCACTGGAATGGTATGTAACCGGACGAAATATACCTATATCGTAAGGGCAATCGGACAGCGAGGTACTTTCATTGTCACTCTTCCTGACCCGAAATACGAAATCAGCACCGATGCTATGTTCCTGCTCAGTGGATGGGATCATCCTGTAATCCTCAGGTACCAGGCGAATTCAGACACTTACTTATTGGTGTCCCCATGCGTTCTTTCTTTTGGACCTCCACCCTCACGTACTTGGTTCAAGCCGTGGGAGCCGAAGGCGAGCTATTCTCAACAAGACCAAATACGAGTGTCAGCACTTTCTCCAGAGGAACATGATCTGCTTGTAGAATTTCATTCGAGGTTGCAAGAGTTATGCAGTATCTCTACAACTCCGACATTTCAAGATACGAGCCCGTGTCTCTCTATTATAACAAACAGAACGGTCAACTTCTTTCTTTTGTCATTGACATCCCTTCGAGATATTGAAGCCCGTCTGAGAGAAGCATGGGATCAATCAAACCGCAGGATGAGATGGATGTTCCATGATCAGGCCGCTGCCTGGAAATTCATGCAGGAGGTCAGTAGAGGACATGTGGAGCGACGAATTGGTCAGGATGAAATACGTCTGAAAAAGTCTGAGTCATTATGCCTCGCTAAGTACTGCAGTGTTGAATTTCCAATAAGCTACCAGTGGGACCTGCGTCATTTCTTTTGGTCATTTCTGCGGCCACCTATCCCTGACCTAGCCGCTGCTGAGCATATTCGGTCACCCATCTTTGATGAGTTAAACTCTCAGCTCCATGAAATCCGAATCTGGACAAAAGCGACGGAACAATTATTCCAAGTCTTCGAATTTACACAGACAGTTCTGGGCAACGACTGGGATATGTATCCAGGGAATGGATTGCGACAAAAATGGCTCGATAATTATCAAAATTTCCAGCGTGCAATGGGAGGGGATACGCAGTTCCAAGACCAGCAAACTGTACACATTGACGCATCCTGTCTCTGGGACTGGGATGAATTCGAAACCCATTTGAGAGCAAGAGAACGGCTGTGGGACCAACAAGTGCCTCGTGAACTTGACCCCTCTATTAATAGCAATATTGCAGATATCATAGGACTGAAGTCGTTAGGGCTCGAGTTCTATAACGAACAGACTGTCCGAATCCGGTGACTAGCTGACTTGGAAAATACTCTAAGCTGCGGGCGTTCCATATTTCCCAGTGGGGTGCACAAGCTTATAGAATCTACAGATTCTGTGAATCTGTTCAACTGTATTCAGGAAAATATCAAGTGCGAGATCTATGGAATACCAATATAATATTCTTCTAAATCCTGACAAGTACATATAGTCCCGATTTAGTACTGAGCAAAAATAGTGACTTTGGTTTCCCTACCGATAACTGTTTACAGTGGAACACCGCTTAGTTATAAACTGTTGGTAAAGCCACTGAGCGCAGAATGTCTCATTAGTTACTGTGATCAATCACCGCCGATCGAGACCCCGCACCAGTTTGAATCTGCCGATCCGGTAAATTGAATTCACTGTATAATTTAAACAGATAGTCTTTCTGGGAACTAGTTCTACATATCTAAATGCCCAGTTGATTACAATTTTAGTAAATGCGGCCCGCCTCGCCTTTGTGGTAGGCGCCCTGAGCGGCCTCTTAAATAACTTGCCCCGCGTTTAATCTTCGATCTCCTTACCAGACACTGCTGCTACCCCGACTTAAAATAGCCATTGTATCCGCGGCCTAGAGGCCAGTAGTGTCATTTAGTTTCTTTTCCCCTTGTTATCTCCAGAAGATAACATCCACCGCACATACATCTTGGCCGGTCGTCAAAATGAAAACTATCTTCACCAACGGACTTATTCAGGCGGGAACGTCGCTAGGAACGGGGACAAGTTCAGTCGCGTCTTGCATGATTACTTTAGATGACAGGATAATTTATATCGGCGACATTAAGGACGATTTTATTCAGCAGACAAGACGTGAAGAGCACAATGTTGTCGATCTCCAAGGGAGGAGGGTCATCCCCGGATTCATTGACGGGTGAGTTAGACATTTCCCTCCTTTATAAGAATGGGCGCTAAAGGATACGAAGGCATATGCATCTCCTGCTCTTTGGATCAGGTCTGTCTAAAATATCGCTGGAATCTTGCAAATCCCTTGACGATATCCGGGCAACCATCAAGCAGGCTGCGCAAGCGCGACCAGATGCCAAGCGCTTGTTCTGTAGCGGGTGGATGCACATCATGACTGACGGCGAGCCGCTGGCTAGTATGATTGATGATCTTGATGAAAGGCCAATCTTTATCGACTCAAAAGATCTACATTCAGCATGGTGCAATACTGCTGCGTTGAACGAACTGAAGGTCCGTGACATGCCTAACCCAGAAGGCGGGGTGATTCATCGCGATGCAAATGGTGAGCCGTCCGGACTCCTCAGTGAAGCTGCGGCAGTAAATATCGTCTGGCCACACGTCGCACAGGTAGCAAGCACCGAGGAGAAACTGAATTATATCCGGGCGGCCGTCAAAGCGTATAACTCTGCAGGGTATACGGGGATCGTGGAGATGGCAACAGACGAGAATACATGGAGTAATATGCTGTTACTACGAGAACAGGAAAACGTGTCGATTCGAATGGCAGCCCACTGGATTATAACACCGTCGAAGACAGATGAGGAGAATCTGAAGCAGGTGGAGAGAGCCATTGAGCTGCATGAACAGTATAATCTGCAAACTTCACCCGATTTCCGTATTGCGGGAATCAAGGTCATCTGTGATGGGGTTGTCGATGCGTGCACGGCAGCGCTGTTAGAACCATACTCGCATTCCCGAAGCAACTGCGATCCATTGTGGTCAAAGGATATGTTAGCAAAGGTGGTGCAGAAGGCTGATGCGGCTGGGCTACAGTGTGCATTGCACGCAATCGGTGATGCGACTGTTAGGATGGCAATCGATACACTGGAAACATTTGGGACAGCTGGGCATCGCCACCGGATCGAACATTTAGAATTGACGGCGCCAGAGGATGCGAAGCGACTTGGAGCTCTTGGTATCACGGCGTCTGTCCAGCCCGTGCATGCGGACCCGGCCATTTTACCGGCCTGGCCCAAATTAATTGGTGATGAACGCTGTTCTCGAGCGTTTGCGTACGGCGAATTCCTTCAACATAAGGCGATGTTGGCGATTGGAACAGACTCTCCCACGGCACCTCATCTACCGCTACGGAACTTATATACGGCGACCACAAGACGATCCGCGCGAAATCCCGAGCTGGAGACGACATACAACAAACATTTTGCGCTGTCATTAGTAGAGGCGCTTTCTGCAGCAACCGCTGGGTCAGCATATTCGTGTTTTGCCGACGAGTTCACCGGCAGTTTGGAGATGGGTAAAAAAGCTGATTTTGTCGTGTTGGATATGGAGTGGGAGGCTCAAAAGTTACTTGAGGCAAGCGTATATGAAACATACTTTGATGGGAGAAAGGTGTATCAACGGGACTAAACGCATAGAAGTAAAGAGGAATTTACATATTCGAACGGTGGAAGCACCTATACGTGCTAGAACCGAGACCAATTGCTATAGAGATTCCATACTCTCCACGTAGTTTAGCCGTATACGCTCTGATTCTTATGTTATCTGGGATCTTGAGTTGGCTAGGTTGAACTGCGGATTGCCTCTCTCTGTTGCTCGATTGTAGTATGGAGCAAAATCGCATCCCATTATACTGTTGATAATTGTTTCTGATAAAGATCTACAACACAGAACAAAATACTCATGGATCTAAATATGCTTAATAGAAATATCTAAGATCAGAATATCGCTAGTGCGTTTGGAGGAGACCCAACGCTTCCCGGCACATGCAGTGGAACTGACGTAAAGAAAAAGGTGTACCGATTCAAGCGAGCACAGATCTCACTCAGCGCTCTTAAGTCCCAAAGTTCACCGATATGGAGACCAAAAAGTGCCAGGAAGTATTGGTGCAGGACTGGCATGAAATAGTTAGCTATATACAGTGACTGGGACTTCAATATCGAAATGTCCCTTACCTGCATCACACGCAGCACCAGCCTCATCTATACCGTCCTTTGAAAATGGGACTACTTCAAAAGCGACCTGGTCTCCAGCGACGGCACTAAAACCTTGGTTCCAGAACCACCTAGCCACCGCTTCGCTCCCTTCTATTCCAACACAGCGATGGCTACTCATTGCATTGGCCTGTTCATCGGGCGATAAGGCGTCTAGAGCTTCGGTGTATCCAGTGCGGACGATGAAAACATCTCCCACCTGAAAGGATACATTTTGCGCTGCTGCAACCGTTTCTAAGTCTGATATCGTGATCTTGTGACTCGAAAAGGGGGAATAATTGATACCATTCGCGTCAGCGTGGGCCTTGTAGTCGATCAGGACACCGCGTCCAACCAGTCCACCTCGACTATGCCAATCTGTTTCGCAAGGAGTATTAGCAATCAATGACCACTTCGAATATTATTGAATTCTTCACGTACGTTCTAAAGTCGGTAAAGATGCTGTTCCGTTGGTACTTCTGCTCTGAGACAGATCATGGAGGGATGGTTCGGCCCCATTGTAGCCTCGACCAGTTCCCTGGTGCAGGTAGTGACCTGCGAATAGTAAGATCTCCACTCTCGTACAGTGCTTCATTGTTTTCTTTTCCCGTCGACTCACAGAGGCTGTCCCACTGGCTGCTTATCTGAGTATTGAATTCAATCTCGTCATCGTAGCCATGGAACCTGAGCTGTTCACGCGGCTCATCTAAGAAAGATGTAGATCTGTGAACCAGACCTTTTCTTCCTATGAGTGGTGCACGTATGGCACCGATTGGCCAGCTATAAAAACGAGAGCACTGTCAGTATATTACATAGTCATATGGTCAATGCTATATGAGCTTACTTCAATGAGACACTGAGTCCTTCCTTGATATCGGCTGCGGCTTTTACAATTGCCGATGGTGTTATCTTGTTGAGACATCCATATTGGTCTTTTTTGCCGTCTTTGTCGAAGACTCCCCACGCACAACCTTTTGGCATACCTTCGACTGGTGGGAGGTCATCGTACTGTGGCCAAGACATCTTTCCTGGCAGAAGTGCTTCTCAGTTAAAGATGACGCTTTGTTATTTACACCTTTGCGTGTTGTATTACCTTTCTCGATGTACAGCCGCCAAAACACTTTATAGCTCACGGCAACCTGATTGACAAAGAAATGACTGTCATGTGATAACCAAAGAGTAGCACTTGAAGGAACTACCCCGCTATTCATAGTCAAAGGTCGACTCTTCTTCCCCTCTACATCCTATTATACGATGAAAGACACCAGCAACTATCCAGTGCTGGAGGGTCTAATATGAATTACTTGATTACCGCGACGCTAAAGACCCCAATATACTAGATGGTAAGCCAACCTTTCGATCTCGCGATGGAAAGAAATCAAGTCAGAGTTATTCCTTACAGGCCCGACTGGCGACTTATGAAACTCTTAGCAGCCTATTATTCTAATTTGAAATAATTCAAATAACTGGAAGCAATGCTTGGCTATCAAAACGTCCCCCATACCATATCCTTACCTCTCCGAAACCATGAGTCGGGCCCTTTACCTGTGTAATATTCTGTTGGTCTGTAAATGGAACCCCTTGAACGACTAATCGTAAGACTTCCCCGGCACTCCACACTGTGCTAGAGGGCCACAGTTCGATTTGCAGTTCCACTATATCAGTAGGCCGTAACCATTGCCGCCTTCTGTGAAGATGGTACGGCCGCTCAGGGAGGCTCTTTTCAGGGTCTAGCTCTCGATGAGAGGCACGAAGCCATCCGAAAGAAGCAGAAGCTTCGACTTGCTGACTCGAATGCCAAAACTTGATTTCCTTTCCATCCTTTCCAATCTTCTGTAAGGCCACGTAAATATCCGCGTCAGGATATTGTAGGCTTTGGATAAACAGCTTTACGCTCGCATGGCCTGTAATTTCTGTGGTTTGATTGATTCGATAGTCAAACTTTACGCTAGATCCTGGAGAATGCGATATATATGACTGATAAGCCGGCTCATTGGAATGCCGCTCATCTGTAGAAAGACCTGTGGCCGTTAATCTGAAAGGCGTTATCTTCGACTTAGGCGGGAATCTGTCTTCAGAGTGACGGTGCACATTATCAAGAGTGACCCGGATATCGTAAGTCGCTACCGGCCAGTTGTCCACTTCATTTGTTTCGTCTTTCAAAAATCGGTCCCAAAACAGTTTTTGTTTTCTCACGTTCTCATCCTTGTAATATTCCGACCATTCACGACCGGCCTGTTATTGAAATTAGAACGATATCTTAGGTGAGCGACAGTTACTGCTAGTAACTCACATGAATAAAGATATACTTCCTCGAGGAAGAGAATTGCTTCCAAGCTTCTATAGTGCCTCGTAGATGAAGCCCAAGAGAAGACCACCCTGTTACGGAAAATGCAGGAATAGTGATTTGGGTCCAATCGACCACTTTTGACTGCCACCATGAGTCGTAGAGAGGATGTTCGAGACACGCAACGGCATGATCTTCGCTCTCACCTAGGCCGTTACCCGTCATATTCATCCACATGTTTTGAAATGCAACGTTTGGTATTCCGCCAGTTGTGTTTACTTCCCTGTATATATCTGAAATACCCTCCCAGAGCAAGAGAGCACTAAGATGTGGAGGTTTCAGCACGGCAGTTTGGTATGCGGACATTGCATAATAAGAAACAGCTCCCCATCCGATCTTTCCCGTTGACCTAGTAAGTGTTTGTCAGAAGGATATATCAATATATTAGCTACGAAACGGGACTTTACCACTCTTGTGCTGCAGCCCATTCGACTACATCATACCCATCTCTGCCCTCCTCTGGAGACAAGTAAGTAGCCTCTGAACCTTCAGACCACCAAGTCCCTCGAGGATCAACAACGACGAAGGAGTAGCCGTAATCCCCACACCACAGTATTGGATCAGGCAGCTCAAACTTGGTATACTTGCTGAGTCTCGTGAAGTCTACGCCCATGTTGGGGAACTTTTCTCGCGGTACAGCGCCATGTTTCCCGAAGGGTGCAAAGAATATTATGCTAGGGGATTTGGGCACCGAAGCTGGTCTGTAGATGTCTGCGTAGAGGGTTATTCCGTCTCGCATAGGAATGGCGATGTCCTTCTCCAAGATAACCTCGCCGCCTTCGAGTATGCTCTGTTCAAAGCGGAGATCTGGAGCCGGGAGCAGAGGTGATTCGACCTATAGTGCTAAAATCAATACTACTGCATATTTATTCCCACGATAGTACCTTACAGCCTGAGGGTGAATTGAACGGCGATAAGGCGCTCCAAGGAACCTGGTCGTAGATTTGTTGTGATCCATTATCTCTCTATCTCTCTCTTAGGACCGGTATAATAAACTAGGCAAGTGTGGAAGAAAGGTAGCCAAGAAAATTGGAAATCATACAGAGACACACGATGACCATGCAAACGCTATATACCCGAACTACAGTCTACAGCGAGTTTAACTTTAGTGGGACAATGGCTAAGTGGGAAAGTGGGAAAGTTAAGGTGCGGCATATCCGGACATTAATCGGATGAACCCGAGATAAAACCAGGATGAGCCGAATAGACATAAAGCATAGCTCTCCTTATTTTTAGCCTTAATTTCCGGACACAAGATGAATGCCATTGAGTCCTCAGTCGTTACAGTGGTATAAATGCGTTTTTATCACTCATCCACTGATTCTTAGAACTACGCTGTTCAGACATTTTATGCTTCCCCACCGAGGACATTAGACTATAAAAGATAAATGTATTCACTGTAGTAGCTAATACACTGGGGACTCAGTGTGACGCATCTATTTTGTCTCGATGAATGATCTCAGATGCCCAACGATCTCATCCATCAGTGAAGATAACGTCCAGCGAGAAATGATAGTCTTCAGGCTGAGCTGGAGGAAGTTGATCTCACTAATCAAGTTAACCTTAACAAGCGGCCCTGAACGTTTTCCCAACAATGATTCTAAGGAATCGTCTTCCGCGGGAGTTGTATTCGACGATGTAGGCGACAGACTCATCTCGCCATTCAAAACAGGTGTCCAGGCTTCCCGCCAGGTGAAACCCTGTGGAATCTCCATTATACAATTATGTGCCAAACACATCCCGGAAATTATAACAGCGGATGAGAATATAGCAAATGGGAGATGTGGCGCATGTGCACATGCCAATGGAACCTTACTGAGAAGTCTCCTAATAGCCATAGCATGCATCAAAGCTCGCAAACCAGCAGAGCTCTTACCCCAATGGTGGAAATCAATGCGACTAAGGTTATCGTTGTTGGATATGCATCCGGTGATCTCAGGTAGATCGTAAGTCGTACAGATGGCTCGGTACAGATGGTCAGAGGAAGTTGCTAGTTCCAGACAAATTGAGTGCCATCTCAAGAGCAACTGAAAGCGGTCATCAGCAGCTGATGATTCGGGCGATGACAGATTACCTTCGTGCAGGTTTATGAGGCCAGAAATAACCTCACGACTCGACACTGTTCCAACAACCGGAGTGTTGACCTCGTGAATATCGGAGACCAATGACTGCAGGCCCTCGAGGATAACGGAAATGGTAAACTTAGGTAATTTGAGAGGCGCAGATAGGTAATTAGAAGATAGGACGGCCACAAAGGTAGCGGACATGGGTATATTCACATCCGAAGAGCGCTGCATTTCCAATATCCATTTATTGACAGACTTCGCAGAGAACGCCGCGTCTGAGTAAGTGGAGCCGATAGAGTTGATGACATGACGAGCGCTTGCTGGAGATCCAGACGCTTGTGCAATTAGCCCATCTAGGATATAGTGGCCCAGGATTGCTCGACGCTGAGTTTCAGACGCTGCCCAAGCTCTCCATTTGTTCCATTTCTCGTCCTCAGGATCCATGATACTTGGTACTTCATCCGCCTTAAAACTTTCCACACTGTACATGCCGGAAGTTCGGGCCCAATAGAACCCGAGTCCATGGAAGACGAAAGCAGTTCTTCGAATTGCAAGGTTTCTGGACAGCAAAGCATATGTCTGTCCTAGGAGAGCGGTCAAAACTAGTTGCACGCCATCACACCTATCGTGGGTTGCTCTGCGGCCGATTAAGGACTGCCAGGAGGTAGCGACCGCGGTGTGAGCTAAGCGCCACAAGATTTCCCCTTTCTGCAGTGCTCCTGGTAGGGAGACGAAAAGAGAACCCAGAGCAAAGATGTTCAAGACTAGTGGAGGTACTGACTCTCGCATCTGAAACGTGGGTTCGTGGATAACAGGGAAACATGGAGTGACTTGTTCAAAGAATGCATGCAAGCATGAATTTAGAAAATCTGTTGTGATGCCCGTCGATTGGATTTCGGAATTGACGTTTCTGCAGGTATTCGCAACGATATTCGATATTTCATGGACGGCGGCTTTACCCACCTCCTCGGAATGCCCGCCATTCTCACTAGTCCTCTCGATATTGTCGATAGTTTGTAATGTCGAGAAATCCAGTAGCGGCAAAGAAAACGCCGACTCATTGTACAGCTGAGGCATCAGCCATTCAAATACCTGTTCATTGCCGACGGAGGTGTCATGTGTTAAGAATTCTGGCAGACAGAAATTATGCACATCTACTGTGCTATCTTGTTCAGGCAAAGTAGACAAGTTTGGAGCTTCTCCAATAGATTCTTGTCGTTCTTGATGGATTGCTGAATTCGATGTTGAGGAATCTATTTGCGACCTGTGAAGCTTCATATGACGTCCTAGAACATCCTGACGGCCAAACCTTCGGCCACAATGATCACATTGGAATGGCCTAGAGTTTTCATCTAGTTACTGTCAGATGTATCCCCACAAAAGATTTGCTGTGCTCACGCGTCCTTTCATGTCTCTGTATGATGTTTCAGTAGTCTGTCAACGTTTACTGTGAAGTTACTAACATTCAAATGCTCCAGTTTGGTGTACTGCTTACCGCACCGGGAGCAGTGGAAGCGCTTACCAGCGCGAAGAGCAGGTTTGTTACTAGCTGCTGATGACGGCATTTCTTCAACCTGCTGCCAAATCTTTATCGTCAGAGCAATCGGTCGTATTGGTTACAACTGCTAGTTTAGGAAGTCGGAATTAAACTAAGAGGCTCCTCAAAAGGCGGGAATCTCTTGCCATTGCGGGGATGTCTACTCTGTATGCCGACGGCTATTACAAAATCGATCGTCTACCACACATAGTTACATGGGCAGACCAGTAGAAGGATCTCGACGAGATAATAGAAAATAGGAACTTTTACATCTATAATATGTCTTGAAGTGCTATCCTCATATATTATTATTCGAACGATTGACAATGGTCTTACATGAATTCTAACTTTTTCGAAAAAGACTAACTATGGTTTTTGCTTGCTTGTTAAGTAGGTGGGGAATGTGGGGATACATAACTACCTATCTGTAACGCGAAAGGAGCTTTTCATACATGATCCTTCGTTATCCTTGTTCCAGGCTAATGCATTCGCATTTTCAATGTCTATTGATGTCACTCATATAACCCAATGTTCTCTCATGGCTGCAACGATTCCTTCAGCACCTACATCCATATCCAAGACCGCCAGAATATGTTGATCCGGACGCACAAGAGTAGCCTGGCCCTCATCAAGTTTCATCAGGTCCACCCACTTATAGCTGTCCTGGATCACCTGAAAGTCTTTACCTTGGACAATTATACGCATTTTGACTTTCGAAGCCAGGTGCCCCTTTGCATTTTCTAAATGCTTCGCCCACACGTCTGAGTAATGATGGCCCACAATAAGAATGAAGATGTCAACAGGTATCAGATCCAAAGTTGAGAAACGTCTCCGCTCGATTTCTTTTTGGCATAATTCTGTCACATATGATGAGTCGATTGGTGGTGGCAGAGTCAGGCTGCTTGTGGTTATCCAGGCGTGTGGAAGTCGTGCCCCAGGTATCACAACGGGGAGGAATATAGATGCATTCTCTGGCATGATTCGTTGACCGTATACGTAGCCGATATGCAGTCCAAGGTTATCAAAGTGCTCTCTCTGGCCTTCAACGCCTTCGTCCATGAGTTTCTTAATTTCAGGGTCGTTATTATTAATCCGTCGCCATAGATTCTCCCGAGCCACATTCACGTCCGGATCAGTGATTCCCAATGTGCGGAGAAACCCAAATATCTTCTTGCCGTTCTTAACACTCTGTTCAGAGTTGACAAGAGCAACTTGACGGCGCTCTAACTCATAAGTATCTAGAAGGCTATTGCTTCCCCAGCCTTGGTGAATTGCAGCTAGCTTGTAGGCCAGATTATGCACGTCACCGAGTCCAGAGTTTAGTCCAAGTCCACCTGTTGGAGGGAAAGAATGAGCAGCGTCACCAGCACTGCAGCAAAGTCAGCAGTTTGGCAAAGCATCAAGGAATAATTCTTGTTGACGCACAGAAAAATGTTCCCGGACCTATACTTCCTCGCTACTTGCCGACTCAAGACCCATGGTCGATAACTTAGAATATGATAAGGAACACTATCACCTATCGCAGCATCTACAACTCTGCGACAGAGATCCTCGTTCCATACGCTCACAGGATACCTGTCTGACTATATACAACTCAATAAATGTTATCGATAAAATAGTCGGGAAAAGGAATCACTATACATCGAAATTGCAAATCAAGACTTGATTTCCTGATAGATCATAAGCGATGATAAAGCCAGACACACTAGGGTCCAGCACCCAGTGGAGCATGCCGGGTCGGTCTTGGAGCACTGGTCGGAGATCCGCGTCGATATGTATGGTCATCATCATCTCATCTAATCTTGATTAGATTGCGTGGTTGTGAAATATCTTGTTTCTTATTGAACCCACAGGCATTCTCCCCTTCACTTTCAATACCGAGAAACTTCCTAACAGTGCTTTTGGCCCCATCACCAGCTACCACATGCTTGGATCTCATCCTGTATCGTGAACCATCGTTTCTATCTTCAATTGTCGTAATAACATGGTCACCAAACTAATAAAATTAGCTTTCGAATGAAATAGCAGGAATGGACTTACATCTTGTAACTCCATAAATGAGTGGTTCTTTCGGATCTCAACACGGAATCTCAACTTCTCTGCGATATATTCCTCAAAGGTGGGCTGGGGAATATTGTGTATCATCTGTAGAAGGTAGTTAGCATCTCACATGCCGTAGAAATATGATATAAATCCAGATTATACAGTTGGCGTGGCATCTAGAACGTCCTTGTCCATTCTCTCGTATGGCAGTCTCCCCACGTGGTTACCAGCCAGACTTGTAACGAAGTTAACCCAGTAAGCATCTGCGCGGCAGGTTCCTAGTTCTCGGATCTCATTTACGTCGAGGCCAAACTGTCGGCATATTTCAAGTGATCTGGGAGAAAGGGCATGCGCCTTGGGAGCCGCGAGTCGAGTCGGATATCGCTCAATGATCAGTGTTCGGACTAATGTCTCCATGTTAATACAAGAACGTCATATTCTCTGCGTGTAACAAAAGGTACAAATTAATCTGTCCAAATAAGAAACGCAAGTATATAGTGTAAACGTTCATACCTTTCAATTGAGATAGCATATATGCAAGCAGGAGACCACATGGGCCACCTCCCACAATTAATACAGGAATCTCAGCATCATAGCGGTCTGCTGAAGGCGACATTTCTAGAAATCCTTCGGTATATCAGCTCAGCAAGATACTTGGAAATATGTTTGTTTGTTATCTAACAAGGACAGCGCAAGACTCAGAAATAGGAGTCTAAGGAGTCTAGCTAGAAGATGTTTCGTCACTGATTTGACCTTCTCCTTCGTATATATGTCTTTCCCCTACTCTAGACAGGCTCAATATACATATCGCTGTTGTCCCACTTCTGTGGGGAAGGAACATGCCCGAAGAAAGTGGGTAAGGGTGGATAAACTCTGCATCCCCACCGAAACATGTGCCCCTTATCAATTACAAATGCAATTCCCTATGTTTTAACTAATGGATCTTTTTATTTTTCGTTCGGATATGTCTCTCCTACCTGTGGGTATTAGTAAACTTGAAATAGGTGTATATTTGTCATCTTGATGTTTTCTCTACTTTATCGGTATATGCTAAATGTAATGACTACCTTATCAAAGATTACTTTTCATATCACCCATCAACCAAAGAAGTGATTGCACTTTTTAAAGAACTGTACCATTCGTATTTTCTCAAAATTTTTGAACACTGCAAAGTTCATAAACTATTCTTTGATTATCATTTGGATGAGGACATTAGTATCGACAATTTCAGTCTATGTTTCACTGTATGAAACGCAAATGTATTTACCGTTCTATTTTTTAATCTCTA
This sequence comes from Paecilomyces sp. COH1141, assembly GCA_003123655.1. Taxonomy (NCBI): domain Eukaryota; kingdom Fungi; phylum Ascomycota; class Eurotiomycetes; order Eurotiales; family Thermoascaceae; genus Paecilomyces; species Paecilomyces sp. COH1141. Next base: position 278,899 of record QBDR01000013.1, read on the forward strand.
TCATGATTCCCAAGTGATGACAGAAATATAAAACCAATTAACAGGAGATAGCCATCGCCATCGTTGCGCCCGTGTGACGTTGAAGAAACCAAAGAAATGGACCCATATCAGCTCATTCCTTCATATGATTGAAAATGACTTGGAGAGATAGGAAGAAATCACAGGTTCGCACGAGTGATGCGGTTGCCCCTTTCATCGAACTCGATCTTCTTTCCAGTGATGAGAGATTCTTGCAGGGCACATCCTATGCGCACGGCAGCTACTGCACCCTCGAGCTTCATGGGAGGCGGGGTGTTGTCCAGGCAACAGGCCGTAAATTCGTTCGCTTCGGTGATGAAGGCATCGCGGAAGCGGCCGTAGTAGTGGGGAGGGATTTCACGACGGATACCAGTGGGTTCGTAGATGTTGACCAGGTTTGCGGCCGGTTGGGTATTGACGGCAAGCTTACCAGCCGTACCGGTGATTTCGGTGGCTGTTGCATTTAAGTTAGTATATCTATTCTTGAGAATGGTACCAATATGGAAAAATACTCACAGTCCTCCTGACCAGCAGCCATCATACGACTGCAGTACAGCTGGGCGATCTTTCCATCGTAGAATTCCACAATTCCCAGAGCGTTATCACGGTCATTGTACTTCCTCAGTTCAGGAGACACGGCAGTGATACCGACGGCAGTAACCGACTTGACGACGGAGTCCTCACCAAAGAACCACAGAGCCAGGTCGATATCGTGAATCGAGCAGTCGACGAAAATACCGCCGGAGAACTGGGCATATTCGACAAAGAAACCAGATGGGTCAAGCTTGTCGCAGGTCTGAGAGCGGAAGACGCTGGGACGACCAATCAGGCCGGATTGGAGCTTCTCGAAGGCATCGCGGTAAGAAGCGTCGAAGCGACGGGAGAAACCGCAGATAACCTTCTGGTTGGGACGAGTCTTGAGCGATTCACGGTAGGCATCGACGACTTTCTGGGACTGTTCAATCGTTAGCATACTACTCTCACATATCGCTCCCAGCTGTAGTTTCTCCTTAAATGGACCGAAGGATACTATACCTGTTCAATATTCGTACTCAGCGGCTTCTCGCACAGAACGTGGAGACCCTTGTTGATCGCCTTGATCGCCTGCTCCGCGTGCACGGAGGTAGCAGACGCGATAACAATGGCCTGTAGATCCTTCTCCTTCTCCAGCAGCTCGTCAAAGCTTAGGTATGTTCGGGGATTTCCGAGATTGGTCTTGGCCCAGTCCAATTCCTGCTGCACGGGCGAAGTGACCGCCACGACTTCTGCGCGGGGAGTGTACGAGTAGAAGTGGTTCGCGTGGCGGGCGCCCATGCGGCCGAGACCAGCAATCGCAACCTTTAGCTTGGTGGTCATGGTGGTGTATTGATTGTGAGGTTAGGGTGGAATCTGTAGGAAATTTCGAATAGCAACAATATTGCTAATCAATAGGACGTCTTGTCGTCGGACTTTTCGTAATGAGAAAATAATAAAGAATGTGTCTAAAGGTTTCAGTCGTGCGTGTATTTCGTAAGAAAAAACAACGCTCTGTATGTACCTCAATTTCCCCGACACAGAATTGCTTGAGAAAGATTCCAACAGTTCGATTGCAATGCCAATCTCAGACCAGCGAGACCATCACATAGATATAGCTTGCCTTACAATCTACGCGTACCTCGTCCATCTTTCGTGCCACCGCAAAAAGGCCCGCTCCATCGACAATCGGAAAAGGAAATTCGAAGCTCAATCGCCGTGTGGCCCCGAAGAGGAAAGCCGGGGCGGGGAAGCGCCCACTCGGCCTCCGCGCGGAGATGCCCCGTGGGGAAGTCCAGCGGCGGCACTTGCCTGTTCTGTCCCCGCTGGTTGTGCTGGGGAAACTGCCTCCGATTGCCATGGCTGTGATTGGCTACTTGGTTGCCGACCAAGGAAGGCCCGTTCGGGGAAGCACTTGCCGATTGCTGACCTCGTCTCGGAAATCACAAAATGTAAGCAACGGAGGCGGGGGAGAAAGAGAGGAATATACAGCTGTCAGCGGTGAGAAGACCGTGAAAATGGCCTTCCCTGCTATTGCTTGCTGCCCATGTGATCGATCTCTGATAAAACGATTTCCGATCTTCTCGTCAAGTCCTACAGAAGGCCTCCTTGAGTCAGACTATCGCGCAGTTCTGATTTCCGGATGGGTCGAGAGTGTGTAGAATACGATCAAGACGAGGCCAGATGGAATTGGAATAGGCTAGCTAAGGGTTTGAATAAAGAGGAGTAGGCCCGCTGTAGTTCGAATTCCAGTTTGGAAGAACATACTGTCTTTTCCTATATGCTGGACGTGAAATCTCAGACCCAACCCCATGCGTCTTTCAATGCCTGCACGATCTTCGCAGTCGGATAAGCGTGCTCGTCGTGCATGACGCCCAGAACTCCAAGTAATGCAGCTTGTGTCCGTCGATCTTCGAAATACTCCCCATACGTGGAAATGCCCATCAACGCCTCGATAAACACGGACGGCAACCGGCGATTACTGAGTGCAATCCCACACAGTCGCAACACAGTCCTCTGAAGTTCCAACGTGAGCTCTCGCATGCTGGCTGCATATCCATGGCCCAATCGAGGTCGGGTGGGATTGTATACAGCCAACAACAGTCGTGCCAATTCTGCGTGCATCGTCCCTGTTACATGACAATCTTCCAAGTACCAGATCTCGGGGAAGACCTCGCCCGCCTCCGTATTCGGAGGCCGATAGTAGGTTGGCGCAAATGACTCTGGCAAAGCAAGTCTCAGATCCTCCTCATAGCGCTTTAGCTCCTGCCATGGTCTTTCAGAGTGATGCGGTGTACCAGCGTCATTGGGTTCATAGCAATACTGCAGCACATCGGCACAGAAGATGACAAGACGATGAGCCCACATTGTGTCATCAGCTGGAGAGAAACCTCGAAAGATTTCATAATGGCAGGGATGAAACTTCAGTGGACGGTGCTTCATATACGATGTGAAGAGTTCCTGGCGAAGGGCGACTCGGATGGCAGCTTGCCGTAGGCCGTCGGCCTGAAGACCCGGGACAGGAATAGGCTGAGTACTCTCAACACCCTTCATGCTACTCCCTGTGACAGTCTGCTGCTCAAGATACGCGGAGTGCGGTCGATTAGACGTGACTGCAACAGCAGGAACCTGTGAGTTTATGAAAATATTCAACATCTGCAGGAACACTTCCTGGTCACCGTCTTCATCCCGCACCGGAGAATCCATCTCTTCGTCTGTCCGTAGGATGATTGCTGCAGCCAGCAGATTCTCATCCTGGATCTGTTCCGGGTCAACACTCAGTCTCAACAGATCTCGGATGCATTCATTGTGATAATATACAGCCAGCTCCTCAGAGAGATCCGGCAGCAGGCTGCCTCTCCACTCCACTACCCCTGCTGCATTACGATGCCTTGGGAGTCGCGTGAGATGACGAGCTGAAGTGGTGAAGATGGCGTTCAACAGGGGCGGACAGGCCCGCGCTCGCTGAGGGACTATCCGAGCAAAATGACGTTCAGGATCGCACAGGTCAAACCGGTCGGCGATCTCTTCGGCATAATAACGGAGAAGTACTGCCTGCAGACGACTGTTGACATTATGGAACGTCTCCCTGGCTGGTTGTTTGACTAGGTCATCCCAGAAAGACGCTGTGGTGGGATCACGGACGACTGTCCGCTGAAAGATATGGTACGAAGACGGCGATTGTGGGCTGGAGAAATCAGACACAGAAGGATAGTCGGAGGGTGTTCGAGGGGCTGAGTAGGACGGGACCCTGGGACGATAGCGTGGAAGAGGGAATGCATGCAATGACGATGACGATACTGGCGTAGAAGCTGGGTCTTGGGCATCACCACTCATGTCTCCCCCTGCCGGCTCCCTGTCGATCTCGTTCGTCCCATGCGATGGCTCGCGCGCGATACTACCAAAAGGACTTGCTGGAGTAGGTACATCTGGGACATTCCTCGAGGATGCCTCCCATGTAGAGGGTTTAGATTGCTCCTTAATGCGAACGGTTGCCGATGCCTGCCCTGTCGATAACCGGACATTGTCGTCACCCCATTTCTCATCCTCCACCACGGCATCTGATTCTGTCTCTAAGCCTTCTTGCTGCAAATAGCCTGCTTCAATTCCGGCCGTTTCGTTGACAAACTTGAATGTTCCTGTCACTGGTGCATTAATTCCCCATATTGACGGCCATCGGGTATCGCCAAACAGCAAGGAGTGTGAGCGTTACCTGCCGTACTCACCCAAGGCTGGTCCTCGGCGAAAGTGGTATGGAAGCTGGCACGAGAGCCATGACGAAACCGGATCTTATTTCGCTCACGCACACACTCCTCGCCTTCACGTTTACACCGTTGACATTGGCCATCTGGATCATAATGACCTGTTCATCTGGTCAGAATCTCCCTGGATGTGACTATCTGTCAATCATGGTTTGAGATCTTGTGTAGCATACATTTCAAATGTCTATCTGTATTGGGAAGTCAGTCAACAGTACAGGTCTCCAACCAATCAGAGGGCCAATAACTTATCTGCAATTATTGCAAGGGAGCAGAGAGTCCGATTGCCTTCGCCGCGGTCGTGGAGTCTGCGTCGACATCCTCCTTCCCGGACGAGGCTCGGCCATGAGTAGCGGCGCGACGCAACGACAGAAACGTAACTATATGGTCCATAGACATCTCGCGATGATCGTCCGTGATCGATCGAGCAACAGCACGGCGACGAGTTGCCTAAATGTGTGTCCAGTCCACTGTGGCGTTGGACAAGGTCGGCAATTGGAACTTCCCAGGTTAGCTCTGGTCGGGCTGACCACGTTAGCAATACCCATGGAAGAGGAGAGAAGTCGCCGGAGGATTGCTGAGATTGGGCTGGACGCCAATGATGTCCTCGGTTGCTGTGACGGGTTAGCCGACACTTTCTCCAGCTGACAAGAGGCCGGGGAATGGGGAGAGCGGGATGGTCGGGGAAGGCTCACTTTACTCTTCATCGTTAGTCCTCCGGGGCGACGATGTATCTACTCCAGACTCCACAACAACGTATGCTCCACAGCATCGAGGTGATTCTGCGGGGGGAAGACACTAAGCAGCAAATATGACGGCATAGAATTCAGGGCTATTGCGTTGTGAATCGAATTGATACGTAGTCCTCCTACTCTCCGTAGTAGGTATGAACATACTAGGCCAAGTAGAGACCGATAGGAGCAAGATCAGATGGCAGGGGAACAGTACCCGGGAAAAATAGCGCACAGTCCCCGAGTCAGCTACTCTGGCTGTTTCTCGAAGGCGATTCTAAGACACAGCAAGCAAGGTAAGTTTCCAGCGAAAGTGAAGGCGTTCCCGGTGAAGGAACTCCCACGCCAAGCTCACGCCGGACCAGGACGCCCGCTCCACATCCCCAGCTTTCTCTCCAGACACGGTTTGCCTCCCCGCAAAGAGTCCACCGTCCAGTCTCTCCGGACCCAATGAGCACCTCATGTCTGTAATCGTCATCATCTGAACTCGCGGGCCAAAGTATTATTTATACAAGCTACTCACCATGCATCCTCTGGTTAACTTTGGAGACACCAAGGGGCCACCTACCGGATTTGCCTGCTGCTCATTTCATGTCATTAACGATCTACCTACCCGAATTGTACTATTACATATGTTAATAATACATTGAGGCTTTTACTATTGCTATTACTGTCTTATATTATCATTATACATCATTGTCTGCACGTGAGATAGCCCATCATGGCAATTCAAAAGGAGCAGCAGACGGCTATTAAAGATGACAAGCCTGAAGAATACCAACATATCGAACACGCTCGACCCATGGCAGACAGGACTGTATCACCCTCGACAGACAGAATGAGCCTCGACAAGCCTGATGTTGTCCACGCAGACAAGATTGATGGTGATGTCGAACAGAGTGCATGGGAGTCTGATGACACCTCCATCGACTCCCTACCAACAAGCAAGTTCGTCTGGCTAGTAGCTACCACAGCTTCGATTGCCGGTTCATTGTTTGGCTACGACACTGGAATCATCTCTGCTGTTCTCGTGTATTTGGGCAATGATCTCAACAATCGGCCTGTATCAAGCAGCGAAAAGGAGTTGATCACCTCACTATGTTCAGGGGGTGCTTTTGTGGGAGCTATCATTGCTGGTCTCACAGCTGACAAGGTATGTTCATCCCTGGTCGATCTGCGTATCGATCAAATGGCTAAGACAGTCTATAGTTTGGCCGCAAGATGGCAATCTACATCGGCTGTTGTCTGTTCACCATTGGTGCCGTTCTGCAAGCATCATCGTACACCATCGCACAGATGTCTGTGGGCCGTCTGGTGATCGGACTTGGTGTCGGTTCAGCAGCTATGGTCGTGCCTCTCTACATTGCAGAGATTGCTCCGACCAAGGTGCGTGGCCGTCTGATCGGGTTAAACAATATGTCCATCACAGGAGGTCAGGTAATCTCTTATGCCATCGGCGCGGCCTTCGCCAGCGTGCCTAATGGTTGGAGATATATGGTTGGTCTAGCAGCTGTCCCTGCTATTACTTTGGCCGTTCTTCTACCGTTCTGTCCTGAGTCCCCTCGTCACCTCATTTATCACGGCAAGGTGGACCAGGCTAGAATTGTTCTGCAGCAAATCTACAAGGGCGCCAACGATGAGCAGATTGCCAGCAAGGTGACCTCGATCATCATTGCTTGTGATGAGGCCAAAGAGGTGAATGAAGGGGAAAGCCGGTGGGCTAAGATCAAGCAGATGCACAGCAATCCAGCCAACCTTCGCGCTCTGCTCAGTGCCACCGGCCTGATGGTCATCTCTCAGCTGTCCGGTTTCAATACCTTGATGTACTATTCCGGAACATTGTTCGCGCTGGTCGGGTTCAATAATCCCGTCGCAGTGGGTATCGTCGTCGCTGGAGTCAACTTTATCATGACCTGGGTCAACATGATGATTGTCGACCGCGTCGGGCGCCGTCGGATCATGCTATGCACTGTCTGGGCCATGTCTGCCTCTCTGATCGCAATCGCTATTGCGTTCCTCTACATCCCTATTAACATGGATACACTGGGCGTCGAGTCCACCTCGATACCCCCGGCGGCTATTGTCGTCCTAGTCTTCATTATCTTGTTCGTCATGTTTTACGGTGTCTCCGTTGGAAACATTGCCTGGATGAGCACCGACTTCTTCCCGCTGGAAGTCCGCGCTATGGGAACCATGTGGATAGCTTGCTCCTCCTGGGGCAGCAACGTTATCATCTCCAGCACGTTCCTCTCCATGATGAAGGCCTGGACGCCTTCCGGTGCCTTTGGCTTCTACGCTGGTATCTGCGGTGTTGGGTGGGTCTTGATCATCTTCTTCTACCCTGAAGTATCAGGCTTGACTCTGGAGGAGATCAAGGAAGTCTTCAATCATGGCTTCGGTGTTCGATACGCTGCCAAACTCCGCAAGGAGCGCAAGGACATCATCAAAGAGCGCTTGAAGAACAACAAGACCATTGCTGTGGCTCACTGATCCACGGAACGCCAAACACCCAGTGCCTGGAGCACATCATTATCCACCTCTTTATAGCATATAGATATGTGGAACACTCATGATACCTCAGCCTATACACTGTATCTTTCATCTTTTTATCATTATACTTAAGGAGTCTAGCAGCGGGATAGTTAGGCACTGTACAGGGGCTTTATGAGATAGAAATACAACGATATTCGTCACTCCAAATTCTTTAATTATTATTACTAAGTAAACATGCATTATTTCAGATCTGGCTAAACCATCTATCTCCTTGACATCTGATCTTTACGAGCAGCCAGCTCTTATTAACAGTAATCGTAGGGCTTGTTTATCACGTGATATGAGAGGACTGACACCCCTGAAGTGATATCTTAAAGCAATGAATAATGCATTCAGTTTCGAACGGATTTATTAGACAATTAAGATTAAGATTAAGATTAAATGCGTGACTCAGAGAGTTTGTGTGTATGCATCTCCGTCAGTCCCCAAACTAGAACTTTTCCATCGATACCTGAACATCCCAAGGACAAAAAGCTGACTGTTCTCAAACCATCATACGTCGTAGGTCATACATAAGTTGAGTTTCCCCTTTCCGTACTGATTATCATATTTTCCGTCGCATTTCTTTGATTTCCTGTTTGCTTTTTCGAGTTCGTCCAAGATCTTCCCCGCAGGGCGATTGTTGAAGGTAATTCAAACAAAGGACGCTTGCGCACAAAACATTGTACGACTTCCTTTATTCCCAGTCCAATATGCTCCACATATCATGTCATGTATGCCACTCGCATCAATATCGAAACCAACACACGCCAAACACCACCAAACTGCCGCGCAATGGTAATAGCAACAGCAACAGAAATCAGGTTTACTCATCCCAAAACCCGTCCAAATCAACCTTCTCCTGAATCAACCCATACAACTCCTTAACAATCTCATTCCAACTTGGCATTTTGATCTCCTGTGCCCGATTCTCCCACTTATCCATCTCCCTGAGAAAGATGCAATCCCACCACCGCCGCCAGGCGCGGTAGTCCATATCGCCCATTTCACTCTCGCATGCTTGCAGGACTTTTTCCATATTTGACTTCGCGTCAATCCAGCGCAGATACGGGCCGCGGAGATACGTCATGCGGAGACGGGAATATTCCTCCTGGAAGGCGGTGTATTCTTCCTCTTCGATGTGGAAGTGGAGGATGAATGGGGGGATTTTCGCCGTGGGAGCCACGAGGGGGAGGATGCGGTATCTGTGCTTCTGCGCTGCGGCTTGAAGGTAAGGGTGGACGACGTCTTTTTCCCAGCTGAGGAGGCGATCGATGGATTCGCGGTGAAGGTAGTATTGGGCGAGGTCGGATTTGGGGCACATGTGGTAGAAACGCGCATGGTAGAGTTGGTCGAGCTTTTTGAGGTAGTTGAAGGTCACTGTGGCGATTTCACGGACCTTGCGGAGCTCCTCGTGGACCTTTTTGGGGGTTATGGGTTGGAGGTGCGGTGGGACAGCGAGATTGTGTCTGTCGAAGACGAATTTGATCGCGCGCGTTTCGACTGGGATGTATGGTTTTCCGAGAGGGAAGAAGGGGATACTAGAGCTCACAGACATGATGGATAGAGGACGGAAGATGGAGATATTCAATGTGCATCGATTTGATATACAGAGGAAAAGAGGCAAGATGATAATTAGGATGTTTGTGGGTTGTTTTTAAGGACGCGTCGCCCTTTGATGTTGTCCAGAACAAGCTCATGGAAAGTAAGAATAACACATATAGCGTCGCTTTGCATGCTTTTGAGCCGGAAATCTCCGTGTATAACTGAGAACTGCGAGTCGGCTTTTCACAACAATACATTGCAGCATCAACCCCTACAGAGAACATGATAAAGCATGCAGGTTAATATTTCAGTTGGACATCAGAGGAAAATAAAGCTCTCCATGATTGCAAAGGCAGACAAAGTGTCAACTGAAGATATTGATATTTTCATGTCGCGTCATTAAATACACCGGAAAGGACCTATATGCGTGCGTCTCTACTGAACTCTATAATTATTTTACGTTAGCAGCCGCAAAAAAAGACCATTAAAGATGTACCTACCGTTCGATAAGGTGAAGACCAGACGCTGTCTCCACAATTCCGCTCACCTCACCCGGCTGAAGAGCAAAGGCAGCATCCTCAAACTCTTTCTGCATCTCGCCGCGTCCGAAGAAACCGCTATGTGGGATTAGTTTACTGCACGCTACATTAGCAGGATATAAACATACAGATCACCCTTCTTCCTAGCACTGCTGCAGTCTGACTCAGAAACAGCGATATCTCCCAGGCTAGCCTCGCCCGACTGGATACGCTGCTCGTGGGCACGCAGGATCTCATACGCCTCCTCCTTGGACCTTGTAATCTCTGCCTCCCGCCAGCTACTCGGCCGTCTGCTATCTCTGTGCTTGATGAGCAGATGGCTCGCTCGAATCTTGCCCTCTCCTTGACCAGCACCGTACGCGCTGGCAGCCGGAGCGCTGTGGTGTGTGGCCATGTAGGTCTTAAGCTTCTCCGTGTCCGTGTCGGCCGGGGGTTCCCAGCGTGACTCTTTCGTCAAAGCATTGAAGTAGTAAGGCAGGTTTTTGGAGTTGGAGTGACGGACTTCCCAGCCCGCTGGAAGGCCTGTGTCAACCTGTTGTTCTATAGTCAGGTATATGATACCATAGGAGGTCATAACAGCTAGTAGCTAAAAAGAGGGGCAATTCCTACCATTTTGAGCGAATATGCAACGAAAGATGGAGTGGAGGAAATGGATATAGTATGAAGTAAAAGAAAGGGACGATAGTAACGGTTATATCAGGTTGGTTATAGTCAAATGAGGGTCATGAAAGTCTCAGCAAGGGAGGAACTCGTACTCGATCTCAACTTGATTCAACTGCGGGGAGTGAGGGACTGCCGTTGCCGCGGTAGGGCTGATGGTCCGTGCGTGACTCCGGCCCAGATTGGTTTAGCGTCTGCGGCGTCTAGCTGCCTCTTCAGACTTCTGCGCTGCTCGATCGATGACCACGACGCTAAAGAACATTCAACGTTTCTTGACTGCCACCTTTCAAGACAAATACAAAGCTCAAAAAGACAACAAAGTGCTACATAATCTCGAGAACTATCTCTCAGGCTCCTGATATTCTCGATATCGCCAATATCTCACAACATGTCCGCCAGTCCCGCCTCGTCGACCGGTGGCGATTCTAAGCAGAATGTCGACCAGATTCATTTCAGATTCTGTCGCGAATGGTAAGTGGCTGATTCGCGCTCCTCCGTATATTTATTAGAAATGTTGCTAATAGGTATATTCCAGCTCCAATCTGCTCTACCCGAAAGAAGACCGTGTCAACAACCGCCTGATGTTTACCTGCCGAACCTGCCATGTCGCCGAGCCTGCGTCTTCGTACTGTGTTTACCAGAACAAGTTGAACAGTCAAGTGGGAGACACTGCTGGTGTGACTCAAGATGTGGCCTCAGATCCTACGGTTGGTGTGCCTGAGCTCTGTCTCTACTGCGGTGAAGAAATCACCTGCTCCATTTGCGGGGAATCGGAACCCTCCGATTATGAAGAGCTGGATACTTCTTCATAATGGCCAAGATCATACAAGTTCTCTGGGGAAATACTTGTTATTCTTTCATGGCTAACACGCTGCTTCTCTCCACAGCTGCCCCGGTCGAACAAGCTTTGCCCGAGCTGCGGTGAAAACGAGGCGGTGTTCTTCCAGTCGCAACAACGATCTGCGGAGACTGGAATGGTGAGATTATCCCGATATTCACCGTGTGAGACGTCTCTAATATGTTGTCCACCAGAAACTCTACTACGTCTGCTGCACCTGCGGTAATGTGTTTACGTGATACCAACCTTTCTCGGTTATCGATACCCCGATCATAGTTTCAGGTGGTTGTTTGGAGTTTAGGCGACCGTTGGAATTATTCATTCATTCATAAATTGTTCTGGTTTAAGCTCTTCATGCATAGCTCGGGAGCGCCAAATAACGAAGTGGTGATTTGGAGATGGATTTGTTGATTGATTCTATACTAGTTTACAAATGCATAGGCGCTAAAGACAAAATCTTGGACCATTGTTTCCCTCGTAACTCCGCTCCCACAATACCTGTACTGTAGATCAGTATATTGTAGGCTAAAAAAGGTGTAAGGTACCGGATGGCGAAGCGCAACATACCGTTCAATCTCGTTCCGATAGGGTCCCCCGACTTGTTGATCAGAACACAGGCGTTATCATCGAACTTGACGAAACTGCCATCTGGCCGTTGGATTTCCTTCTTGGCACGGACAACGACGGCGTGTCGGATATCTCCTCGTCGGACCTTGTTGGCGATACCACTGTTGGTTGAGCTCTCCGGGCCGAAGTTGCGCTGCTTCTGGACGACGACGATGATACGGTCACCTAGGGCGTTGATACATTAGTAAATTGCATTTCGATTCTTATTGAGCATCACGTAACCCACCGACAGTAGCAGGAGACTGCTTCTTGAGGACGTTCACGCATTCGACAACTGCAGCACCGGAGTTGTCGATGCAGTTGAGCATCGTCTGCAGGACCCTAGTTAGCCTCATATGCGCTCCATTCGCAGAATCGAAGAGCCTAATAGACGAATCGCACCTTTAGCTGGATCATCTTGCTCGCATCACCAAGTAGAGAAGCCCTAGAGACGCTGGTTGCCCTTGCTGGCCAGTTCAAACAGCCGTGGTCGACCAAAAGATTTGATGCGCCGACGCAGCCGCCGGGCAGGTTTTGCCGATCGCCGACCCCAGACCAAAGCATCCCCTTAAACTAACGGGATGCCATGCGGCACGCCCGGTAGAAACAAAAGCTGAGAGCGAGTCCCCCCAGCCCAGCCACATCTACTCAGCGCTTCAGGCCGCATCGCAGTCTGCGCTCACACGCGACCTTGTCGTCCATGGTCGCATTGGCTTAATTATGCGGCTGATCTGGTTCTCGACTCACTTCTATCTCGGTCGACGGCTTCGTCCGTAACATTCATTTGGACTCAAACTACGTTTCTATTTCCTGTACTCAGTAGCCTGTTGCATTCATTGGACCTTTGGCTTGATTTCACTCCCTGTCCCTATATGTTGCACCCTTCCCTCTATCCTTGGATTCTTTCATAACGATTTATCATGCCTGCCCCCAAGTCTTCGAGGGAATCACCGGCTGTCGACCGGCGCGAACGCCTTACGCTCGCGAAATTGGCCAGTTACGACGACGTAGCGACGGACGCATTGGTTGATCGTGTTGGTCTCTCCGTCCCCGCGTTCTACACATCTATACCAGGATCCCTCTGACAGTGATTTACACAGGCGTACTTTTGGACGAACATTCGCAAGAATCGCACGAAATATGTTGCGGCGAGAGGAATCAGGGAGGACGACGTGGCCCAAATCCTTCTCCACGACGTGATCGTCGCAAAGGATGTAGTCAAAGCGGAGAAAAGACTATTTGCGCTATCTGGTCTGAACAAATACCTGGCGAAATTACCAAACGACAGGGAGAAGGAATGGTTCCGTCGACACCTACGGAAGTATATTCTGATCTACCTCCCTGAATGTCCTTTTGAAGTTACTACGACGAACAGATACACTATTACGGAACACGAGGCTGCAATATGCGCGCGAAAGTTTATCAAGAAAGGGGAAGAGATCAAGTATCTCAGTGGCACTCTCGTGGCCATGACTCGAGAGGAAGAGCAAGACCTGGATTTAAACCGCAAAGATTTCAGCATTGTCATGTCCAGCCGCAAAAAGACACCCTCCCTATTTCTTGGTCCTGCACGTTTCGCGAACCATGACTGCAACGCCAACGGCCGATTGGTGACGCGTGGTTCAGAAGGAATGCAGGTTATAGCAGCTCGCGATATCCACATAGGGGAGGAGATAACCGTGTCCTACGGGGAAGACTACTTTGGAGAGGATAATTGCGAATGTCTCTGTCTAACTTGTGAGCGGGCTGTGAGAAACGGCTGGGCTCCTAGATTCGATTCTCCGCCGCAGAGCGCTGCCTCTACTCCTGCACCCGACGACGAACCCAGCATTCCTGACAGCAGCACTCCCCGTAAGAAGAGGAAATGCGATCTAGATACCGATTCTGAGCCTTCATTGTTTATCTCGCCTCGCAAGCGAGGCAAGTTCCAGCGCCAGAGCTCCAAGCTACGAGAAGAGATTTCTCTACCAGAACTTGCGTCGTCGGTTGATCCGTCTTTTGTCTCCGCTCTAGACAGCTCTCTTTCTGCTGTAGCAGCTGAGGATCACACGAACACCACTAGCGGTGAGTCTGAGAGTGGGAGCAGGCCGGAACGCCCCCAATCCAGGGAGTGTGGGATTGAAGCGCCTATACCCCAACTGCCAAGCGACAGTGACTCGCCCAAGTCATCTGGCGCCGATGAATCTCAACGGTCTTCAGCATCGACTACTGCTACATCCGTTTTTGATGCGGCAATAAAGATCAAGGTTGAGTCGGTGGAGACATCTGTACGTGAGTCTGCCGTCGTGGAGACTCCCCAGACCGAACAATCAGGTACAGACCATCCAGATCCAAAGTCACGCCCTAGTGGCAGTGACGCCGGTGAGCTTTCAGACTTATCTGATTCCTATGAATTAGACGACCACCTCGAAACCGTTGTACGCAAGAGTAGAAGCATATCACGCTCGAAACGCCAGGTCGTGGCATCGGTCGAAGACGATACCCCTGGCATGCGTGTTCCGGGCGACTATACAAAGACAGCCAAACTGCTCGCCCAGCGCTACGATCGATGGGTTGATTGTCAGACTTGTAATGCCTGGTTTGTCCAGGAGAATGCTTACCAGACTCGGAAAGAATGCCCTCGTTGCGAGCGTCACTCCAAATTATATGGCTTTCAGTGGCCAAAAACCGATAAGGAAGGGCCACACGATGACGAAGAAAGAGTCATGGATCATAGGACGGTCCATCGTTTTATCGCTCCAGAAGATGAAGCCCGTATCCGCCGGAAGAGTCGCGGAGTCAGCTTTGGCATTACGCCTACGCCTGAACTCTCAGACGCGAGAACTGAGACCGACTGCAGTGATGTCGGCGATGACAGACGCAACACCAGAGCCAGCCGGAGACGAGACCGGCAGCTTAGGATGACGATGTGAACTAGTCCCTTATTATAATCTGCTTATAATGTATCATGGAGCACGACAGGGAGTTTGGGCCATTGCATTTGTGAGATGGTTATTTGGAGTCTGGAATCTTGCTGGAAATCCATCTTCTGATCTCTACGGGTTCTTTTCTATCAAAGCATACGTGTTGGAGGTGGAGTTTATTGGTGCGAATCGTTATCGATTACGCGGGAAGTGAAGGTTCAATTTTTCCCTGCAATCTTGTATAGTGTACTACTACTACTAGGTTCCCTTGACGGGCTAATGCAACAACGTATTTATTTTCACACACCTTCTCATACGAAGCCCTCATCCACTACCCGTTAAGGCTCATCCAAAACCCACATCATAGGCATAATCTCCCCCGTCCACGGATCCTGAACTTGGTAATACCCATCCGGCCCCTGAAAAATCACGTATCCCTCCTCCCACAAATTGAGCAAATCATCATCCAACACCCTCATCTTCATCGCATCAGCTTTCCACTGTGGGTTATATCTCGGCGTCTGCGGCCAGAATGGCCCCTCCTCATAGTTCCGCGTAGCCACCCCGAGCCTTCTTCCCCGTCGAGCTGCCCTCCTGATCGCCTGGCCGCGCTTGGCGCGTAACCGTCGCGATTCCATCCAGTCTCTTCGACTCCAGAATTCGGGAGGAGTCGTGGAAAGGCGACTTAGCCGTTCTGTGGTGGACTCCGGGGAGATGTGGAGGTTGTCGCGGAACATTGTTCGTAGAGGACTGGGTTTGGGCGCTTCTCTTCTGGGATTGTGGGTTTTGAGATCTGTGAATATGTGGGAGTTTGGTTGATTCTGTTTTGGTGTTTCAATTAAGGACTCCTGAAAGGAACTATTCGGACCAGAAGATGAGCATAACGATGGAACCTGGGGCTCACTAGTATATGTGCACAGAGATGGCTCTCCGAGAATAAATAGTTGGTTCTAGAACATGTTTGCTACGATACATCTTCACGTAATGAAAAGGAAATTAGTTATGAGTTCTGGTGTAACCAGTGTATAGAAGATTTATTTCAGGTTGGTGTTTCGTAAATTATGCGTAATTAGCGAGACGTGCGGGCAACTCTATGCTCTCCATATCCGTGCATTCTTAAGTAAACTGCTGTAATACTTGATATAAAAGGGGTCAATCTCGAGTCAGTCATTAGTTTCGCTCTTTCGCGTTCTCCGGTTATAATCTTGCTTCAGATATATCGTCGTCTAGTCGTCGTTGTTCTAGTCATAGAAGAGGAGGAGCAAGCCGAAGAGCAATTGCAAGCCGGGCGAGGTGGTGGCTTAGGCTTACATTTGACCACTGTTTTACCAGACCGCTTATTTCCATTTTGACCAGGTAGTGGCTCTCGAGATGTTTGCACGGTGGTGCTTCTTTTCCTCGTCCCCCCAGGCGAAACAACATACGTCGTCACACGCGTCTTCCCTGGGGAATTGCCCTTGTGGCGCGTCTTGATTCTCGTGCACGTAGTATGATTCGCTGGCGGGGGTGATGGTGCTTCTGACTGCGCGTCGTCTGTTTCATCAATGTGTAAGCTCTTCAAGGCCAATAAAAAACAAATATAGTATACAAACAAGTAACTTAGTAGACGAACTCACCACACTCCGAACAATCGCAACAATCCGACTCAGACTCATAATCCGACCCCTCACAATCACACTCTTCACTCCCATCTGCACTCTCTCCATCCTCTTGACTGCAATCACATTCATGACTCTCCTCAATAATCACTTCATCCTCGTCACCTTCCTCCTCGTCCCCTTCCTCCTCTTTCTTCTCCTTCTCCTCGCGCTGCTTACGCATGTCCCTGATCTTCTCTTTCAGAAACACTCCTGCGGTCTTCATGAGATCAGCCATCGCCTCGCTTTCCTTGTCCGCTGGTGCTGAGCACCGTCCATGGTGGCTTTTGCTCCGGTGTGACGAGCGATGGCGACGTCGATGGACATGGTGGTGCCCGTCCTCGCAGTCATATTCGCATCGGTGGCTGCAACGGTGTGATGAGCTGTGGGATGTTCCTGAGCGACCCATTTTGCGAAGGGTTTATTTTCTAGTGTAATAAAACGGATATATATTTTGTTGTTTGTTTTTAAATGGATTTGGTGTCTGGGTTCTCCGGTTGAAGCATGACTTCATGAATATATACTTCCACAGACAAAGACCTCGTAGAAGATGGGAACATCCAAGAATAGACACAACAATATACGGAACCCAGCCGTAGCATTGACAAAGAGATGAATGAAATAGACTAATAAATAATTATCCCACAAAGATATAATGTCTTCCATTCTCCCTTTCTTCTCTTGAATGGTAGGGTAGGTAGGCTAAATCCGAGCTGCGAACGAGATTGGATTTGATTGTGAACGAGAACATTTCAAAGCAGTTGTCTAAATTTGGGAATAAAAAACTGGCCATTCTTAGCTATTCCCTACATATTATTGACTCGAAAGAAGGGGGTTAATTCATGGCCCCGGAAACTACGAATAGGCAACGAACTGTACCATCTGGAGGATTTCTTGTCGTCATTAGTTCCTTACTCGTCGCTTTTGCTCAGATCCACATCAAACTTGGAGGATAAAATGAGAGATCAGTTATTGAACGCTGCAAATAAATATTTCTTTTCAATGTCTATGCGACTATACAATATATTATACATGTGTTGTGCGTATTCATGAGTTGGGTATTGATTTTTTCAGCCGTACCGCCCCTGGTACATACATATGGACATCCAAAGAGAAAGATCCACCAACGCCGATCTATATGCACGTCGTAGATTGTACAGTTCTGAATAAACAAACATCGAGCTCTATATCAGAGCCTGTCCTCTAAACATAGCCTCACGGACCTCCTTCACAACGTCCTTGCGGTCCTTCTTGCCGACGAGAACAATTCCGCGACCACGCTTGCCCATGCGCCCGACACGTCCCAAACGGTGGATGAAATCGATCGTGTTATGTGGGACATCGTACAGAATGACGGTCTTGACGGCAAGCGTGTCGATTCCACGAGAGCCCAAGTCTGTGGTCACGAGAACTTTCGTGTTGGGTAGGGTACGCGAAGGCCCTTCCTGCTGTCCCCGATCGGGGAGCTCGAACGGAACGGAATCTTCAAGACGACGCTTCTTCTGAGCTAGCATAATATCCTCTGGTGATGGGGGAGGGGCCGTGGTAGTGAAGTCTGAGAGGATCTCTGCCTGGCGGCGATCGCTCGAATCACGAGAAAACGCCACTGCATCGATTCCCTTTGACGCAAGGAACTTGGCCACTTCCTCCGCTTGCTCACGTTCATTCACAAAAACAAGGATTTTCTTGTCCTTGTTACCGGTGTACGATGAATACTGCCCCAGAGAGTCGGAGGGATCACCAGCCTTGCCAATCGACCATATGACATCGGCACAGGCAAGATTCCTGTTGCCACGGTATGGGTCCTTTTCAATATCCACGACACCAAGTTGCACACGACGAGGGATAGCGTGCAGGTTGGGGGTTGTCAGCCGACGAGCGTCAGGGTAGCGTTTACGCAGAAGGGAGTCAAAGCTGCGAGGGATCGTGGCAGAGCAGAAAACGAGCTGCTTGAGCGAAGGTGCGGTTTTGTCAATGATCTCACTTGTCGTCGGAGCGAAAGATCGGTCCATAAGAGAGTCTGCTTCGTCGATGACAAGATGCGTCACTCGACTGAGGACGTTGGGGTCGGTCTTCGCAATGGACGCTAGCAAATGAGGCGTGGCAACGAGAATGTCGATTCCGTTGGGATTGAAGAGAATATTGCGGATTCTGCGAGGAGTGTACGTCGATGAGATCATGCCTGAGCGGTATTTTACGGTATGGGAGAATGCCTTCACCATGGACCCAACCTGCTCAACCAGTTCTGATGTCGGAAGAAGAATGATGGCCCTCGGTCTACCAGCATCAGAGTCAGACTCGACTTCCGGCGGTTCGAGTTCAAAGGCACTGTTTCTCATTTTCTGTGCTTTTTCTTCTGCCTTCTGCTTCTCTAGTCTCTCTGTTTCTTCCTTTTCGACAGCCTCTTGCCGCTTGACAGCATCGATAGTCGGGATAAGGTACGCCAGAGTTTTACCAGACCCCGTCTCTGCTGCAAGAAGGAACTGCTCGAACCCAAGCTCTCCTTCATCCAGTTTCTTCGCGGGCTTCTTCTTAATATCCGTTCCTAGAAGAGCAGGTATTGCCAGGCGCTGAATGGGCGTTGGCATGACGTCCACCAGTCCAGGAAGAGCCTGCGAGAAGATCGCATCACGCACAGCTGGTAGAACCCGAAATTTGTCGAAACTCGTAATCTCCGATATCTTTTCTTTGACTGAGGTCCTCTGGCGGTATGTCACAGGCGCCAGGGCTGTCTGCATCTTCAGCGCCTTGTATAAGGGACTCTCCTTCTTCTCTGGCTGTTTTGCCTCCCGTCCTCCGAAGGAGCGTTTGATCTCTGCCTGGGATCTTTCTCGCGGTGTTCCTGGAATATTCGCGCGTGTCTGGTTCATCCCGCCCCATGGTCCAGGTTTGTCTCGCCCAGATCGTGATGGCTTCAAGGTGTCCTTCGAGACGCTGGCCGACAGCGCCATGCGCGCTGGTTTGCGGCGCAGTCTGGCAGAGGCCATGGACCTGGTGGCTTGCCATCCTGGAGAAACAATAGGACCCCGCAGGACATTGGCCCTGGTCTGACAGAGCAGACAGATGGGACTTGGGGCAGACATGGCGAAGGTAGCGGAGATGAGCTATCTCGCAGGCGGAGTTTGAAGTCCGAAAAAGAAAAAGTTTCGATAGCGCAGAGCGACTAGCGACCAAGATCGTCCGGGTCGAGCCAGAGAAAGGTCGAGATCGCGGAGAAACAAGGCCGGCGCTAGACGGGCTTAGCGCGCGGAGAGGCGCTTATCAGAGTTGGATGTTGGTTGATGGTGTTGATGTTGCTATGGAGATGGACGATAGGGTTGTCAACACCGTCATAACTTCACTTATCTCCCTTGATACAGCCCACTCCTCCTTCATCCGTCCATCCTTCCATCCCTTCTCCTCCTTCGCTTTCTCCTTCTCCTTCTCTTGTATCTACTCTTCATCTTGCAGACTGCTTGTCCGTCTGTACCCTGCTCGGGGTTTTCTTTTATCTCGTACATTGTCTGTTATCGGCCCGCGGCACCCTCGCGCGGCTCGTTGCTGTGTACATTCGCACAATATTAGCACCCCAATTATTATCTTGTCACATTCCTGCTGGTCTCGACTGGTCTCAGTTGCCACCAAGGCCTACGGAAAACAATAGAGCTGTCACAGCCCGTTCAATCGAGACGTGTCAGTGGCAGATTCCGATCCTCTGACAGACATTTTAAAGGTATGAAGATGTCTTAACATCCCGCGTGTTTTCCTCCCCCTCATGTTACGTGCGCGCCTCGAAAGAAAAAACTTGAACATGCGAGGAGGCCGCTGACCCGTCCTGCTTACAGTCTTGATCCGTGCCAAAGCACTTTGTTTGGTCTTCTCCGTCCAAAACAATGGGAAGTGTCACAGGGCAGCGTCCGCTGTCGGAAGTGAGTCCGATGGCCCAGAGACGAAACTCTCCCAGCTGGAATCAAGCCACTAAGGTCGCTTAAAATCTGATCAGATTTCCTTGTTCCCATGCTAATTAGCTCTACAGAAAATGATCCACGGGGACTCTTCGCCGTTCGGCTCGTCTCCTTTCAACTCGTCTCCTCGTCTGTTCTGGCAAGGCCGTGATTCTGGATCTCCCTTCCGCACCAGCATGGAAAACACAGCTCCATATGACCCAGAAGCTCCTATCGCCTCTCCAAAGCGCGCGTCTATCGAGAACCTGAAGCGTGCGTCGCGTGTGAAGAACAGCAGTATGTTCGCTCGTGAGCACAAACAGGAATACGATCCTGCCCATGTCCGCGTCCTGGATCGTCCTCTGGCTACTGGAAGAGCGTTCAACCAAAGCACCAGCAGCCTTGACCGGGAATCATCGACGAGGCTCAGTGGTCAACAAAGCAACGGCGACCAGAGTTCTCCTGTCAAAGGAAGTAGCCCTCGACAGCCATCCCCGACGAGAGATCAAGCCTCGCCGGGTAAATCGTCTCTATCAAAGGCGACACGGTTCTTCGATCCGCACAGCCAGATCTGGTCTGATGATCGCACTGCATCGCAGCACGCAACAAATGGGCAAAGCCACCACCGGCACGCCAAGAGCGTTACCTTCGATAACGCACCACCGCAGGTGAACGAATATGAAATGACAACACCGGATCCTTCTTCCATTGCATCTGAGTCGCGTGATGGGAGCTATGACTCGGAAGAGGAGTTCGCGGAGATCAGTTTTGATACGGACTCGCCATATGACCGGGTGGACGACAGCTTCGACGCATCTCTAGAAGATGCTGAGAAAACACCGGTCGTATTGCCCGAGGACTGGCGCTTCATGAGCCCGGCTAGTGCCAATGATGAGTTGGCTCAGTCGGAAGATGACCCTTTCATGGATGCGCGTGCAAGTCCCGGGCCTGGAAGCCCTGGGCCGGACGTGAGACCTCATTCTAGCCACTCAAACACCAGCCAGTCTAGAGTCGAATCTTTGGACTCGAATGGTGAAAGACGCCCGCTTCCTCCTCTTCCTTTTGCTAATAATCAGCTCGGCCGTGCTGGTTCCCCTCGACTTTCCGCTGCGATTGAGCGTGTAAGCAGCGGGCAAAGAGTCCTTCCTTCGCCCCCTAAGCCGGCTTCCTACTCCAAAGCTGACATTAACGAATTCGGCCGCGGCTCTATGACTCTGGAGGACAGACTACGCTTGATGATGCTCCAGGAAGGCGGCCAGAAAAATGAGCATTCCCAGGAAGATTTCCAGCAAGACGAAATGTCCGACGCCACAGAGACTCCTCACAATGAGGTCGAAGGCAAGGAGTTAAGCGCTGGCAACGTTATGGGAGCTGATGAATCCCGGCGCCGTGCCTCATTCGACGATGTATTACTCCCTCGTATCTCAAGAGAGTCCATCCTTCGTAACATCAAAAATCACGATGTCTCTTTGGACGAGCCTTTCGAATATTTCAGCGCATCTTCCCAGCGCGAATCCAGCCCGGACCAGTATCTGCACTTTGATCCCGATGTCCCTATCCCGTCGCTGGAGCATGACAGCGACGATGATATGGAGACCAGCAGCGTGATTAAGCAAGAACTGACCGACGATGACTATGATGATATCTATGACATCCCAGAATACAATGACCAACAGAGCCATGGACACCATGACCTGGGCGAATCACAGCAGACAACGCCAGATGACAACGATGATGACAGTCATTACTCTCGTAACTCTGAGGATGGGACCGAGAATGGAAAGACCAAGTCGAGCAGCTCGTCAGACGGACAGAGCACCCCAGTCCCAGAGAGCAAGCCTGAGACGACTGTCCGGGGCGCGTCCGAGGAAGCCACGGCGCCATCTGTTGCAGGCAACGAGACTGAATCTGCGCTTCACATGAAGGACATCAGGGAATCACTCCAGCGTCCACAGACCCCAGACGCAGAAGAGAAGGATGACTCGGAAGATGAGCCTTCGACTCCGGAATCAGTAATTCGACACCCGATTGAAGAAGCAGAATCAGACCCAGAATCAGACCCAGAGTCGATCCCTGATCCCATTGCGACCGTGAAAGCACCGGGAACAGGCTTCAAAATCCGACCATCTCTTACTCCCGCAGACACTGCAACCATGGCGGCCGCTCGTCGCAAGGTGAGCTACCAGGAGCATCCAATGCCACCCCTGGCGAAGAAAGTCTCGAACGGATCTAGTCACTCCGCTGAAGAGAACGCCAATGCTGCTGCGCCCAAACTAGGAGACAATATCCCTAAACTCGACGTCGGACTTGGGGCCCCCCAACGTCAGAGCAGTCTTGTCAAACTCGATATCCCCGTTACAGGCAATGACGACAGTCTCTTCGGACTTGATAAGGAATTCGACCGCGTTATTGAAGCCCAAAAGGTTGCGTTTGAACTCTCTCTTTCCCAGAGCTTATATTCTATCCCGCCCCTATGTACCCAGGATGCACAACTATGCGACACCCAAGAACCCAAGGACACTGGATATGATAATTTGACCCCTTTACATGAACATCTTGCTGACCGTAGTTCGCCGAGACAGAGAGGTTACCTTATGCGCCAGAACACCAAGGTCATCATCGCTAGCAGCCGAAACGAAGAAGAAAGTGCTCCACCAAACCCAGAGCAACGGGGAACGAAACCAGCGAGCTCGTCTCCGCGCAAGGCCAGCCAACCGACGTGGACCACGGAGCCCTGGCAGGGCCAACGCCGACAGAGCATCAAGCTCGCTGGTACCCCTGGTAAGAAGAAGCCAAGCAGTGGATCAGCCCCGCCGCTCCCAGGCCAAGCAAGCAATGTTCAAGAAGCGGCCCTCGCTATCGAGGAGTTGGAAAACAACGGCCTCAACGAGACTCTAGAAGAAGGAGAAGAACGAGGGCGGCTCTTCGTCAAGGTTGTCGGCATCAAGGATCTCGACCTACCTCTGCCTCGAGGTGAGTACAGGAGTAATATGTTTACAAGCTCTGTTTACTAACGACAGTACAGGCGAGCGCTCGTATTTTGCTCTTACTCTAGACAATGGCTTGCACTGTGTCACTACAGCATGGCTTGAGCTGGGAAAGTCCGCTCCGATCGGACAGGAATTCGAGCTCATTGTCCAGAACGATCTTGAGTTTCAGCTGACTCTTCAGATGAAGGTTGATGAGGCAAAGTTATACCCGCAGGAACAAGTTCCTGCCACGCCTACAAAGCAAAAGACTTCAACCTTCAGCCGGGTATTTGCATCCCCAAAGAAGCGTAAGGAGATGGAGCTGAAGCAGCAGCTCGAGGCCCAGCAACGGCAGAAGGCGGAGAGCAAAGCTGGTTCTGGCGCTTGGGAGAAGCTTCGCACCGTGGTCGCTCGTGATGGCAGCTTTGGTCGTGCCTACGTCTGCTTGAGCGATCATGAGAAGCATGCTTTTGGCCGACCTTACGGCGTGGATGTGGCATGTTTCAATGAATGGGCTGTTGAAGAATCGAGCAGCGTTAAGAGCAAGAAGAGCACTTCCAGCTCCGGTTCTCAGAGGAAGCCGCCGTATAAGATTGGCAATCTCGAATTGCAACTGCTATTTGTTCCGAAGCCAAAGGGCGCAAAGGATGAAGACATGCCTAAGAGCATGAATGCCTGCATTCGGGAAATGCGAGAGGCAGAGAACACAGCAGCTCGATCCTATGAAGGCTTCCTGTCCCAGCAGGGTGGCGATTGTCCCGTGAGTCATGTCCTTCTTAATCCAAGTAAAGTTCCCTTTAGCTAACAGAAGAACCAGTACTGGCGTCGACGATTCTTCCGTCTCCAGGGAGCTAAACTTACTGCGTACCATGAGACCACTCGTCAACCTCGTGCGACGATCAACTTGGCCAAGGCCGTGAAGCTGATTGACGACAAGTCTTCCCTGACTCAGAAGGAAACCTCAACCAGAGGTGGTGGCCGACGCAAGTCTGCTTTCGCCGAAGAAGAAGAAGGATACATGTTCGTCGAGGAAGGTTTCCGTATCCGCTTTGGCAACGGCGAAGTCATCGATTTCTACGCCGATAGTGGCTCAGACAAGGAAGCTTGGATGAGAGTCCTTGCAGAGACAGTAGGAAAGGGTCAATCCGCTAGCAATGGCCCGACAAAAGCGTGGACGGAGCTTGTGCTCAAGCGCGAAAAGAGCCTGAGCATGCGCCGAGATGCAGAGCGCCATCTTGGTGGCGGAGCTCCTGCACCACCGAAGAAGGACAATATCAAACCAGTCACCTCGAAAACTGGGCCTGCACCTCCGCCACCGCAGAGAAGACATCAGCACACCTTGTCCTCGCCCGAGGCCCGTAATCCAGATGTTCGCAGACAAAAGACCCGATCTCTGATCTGGTGATCAATCTCTTTCTCGTGCCATTATACATATTTGATTCTCTTTGTCCACTATTTCGGCTCGATCATGCCAACTTTCATATTTCTGTTGAAACCTTCTTCTTTTCTCGGTGCTTTCCTTTGGCCTTTCATTTCTCTGTTTGGTGTTTATGTCACTTCCTGTGTTGGCTGTTGGTGTTCACGGTTGGTCGATCGACTTTTTTATGCTACGTTATGGTTGCTAAAGCGATGGATTTATGATTAATCGGAACAGACGATGCGGCCATGGACTGTCCTCACGAACATTCATGCTTCATCCGCTCTTTCCCTTCCCTTCTATTGTATGCTAATGCCACGTTCTGTTTGATGAGTCAATAACGAAATTCTAAAATTTTCTTTGTTTAATGTTCATTGCAATCAACTCTATTATGGACAAATAGTTACTTTTACACCTCGAAATTTTCCTGCTACTGAGAAAAGACGTCTCTCGATATCGCTCCATCAACCACCTTCTTCGCCATTACCGACATTGCCCTCAGGTTCTGATTCACCCTCGACATCTGCCAGAGCTTGTCTCGCGCTTTTCCCACGCTTCTGGTCCTTCGAGTCTCCGATATTGTCTCCTTTTGGCTGATCAGCTGGCTTTGCTGCAGCGAGACCACCAGAGGTGACGTAGAGAAAGTTGTCCTCGGGGAAATGGTCGATGTGGTTAAAGAATGCCCCGAAGCTGGATACCGTTAGTAGAATTCTTTTGGTCGCGTACATGTGGCAGCTGAGGGAGAAAATGAGAGATAACTTACCTGTTCTTCTCCTCTTCCTCGCGGAAGATACGCTCATAGATCTCCCGCTGCTTGAACTCATTAATCTCCTTCTCGTACTTGCTGAAGTCAATGGGATCTTTGCCAAAGTCCGTGACTCTCTTGTTGTAGGAGTCGAAAATGGGCCGCTCGAGAAGCAGTCCGAGTCCAGGGGCCTTAGGGATAGCGATCTTCGTCGGGCCGTAAGTATCGACAATGCGCTCAGGGTCGCAGCCGCATCGGACGACGAGTGCTGCCATCGCAACCATCTTACGGATCTGGTGCATCATGAAGCTTTGGCCGTGGACCTTGAGACTGACCCATTCGGTGCCGTTTATTATGATGGGCTCTTGGTTCACATTGAATGATTTGATGTGACGCTTGGCGGAAGGGTCGCGGAAGGTCTTTTGGATAGTGTAATTGTAGAAGTTCTTGGTACCGACATATCGATCCAGGGCTTCTTGCAGGCGTTCAAGGCGCTTTTTGGGGATGCGATAGGCGCGCTTTGCTGTTAGGTAGGCGGACTTGATCGATTTTATGGTAGCGTTAATTAGTTGTTTCTGCGCCATTTCCTCCTCAGTGAGGCCTCGTCCGGACTTTGAGGACGCATCTTTTTCTCCAGAAGTGAGTTTATCTTCTGTTGGCTGTTCCTCTTCTGCTTTCGTCTCGGTGGTTTGGACTTCTGGCACCTTGCGTTTGGGCACCGATACCTCTGCATCGGGGGATGCGTTCTCCTGCTCTTCCAGGTATAGGGATTTCCCTACCAGTTTCCGGATATCTTCCGGGAGGCTCTCTAGGATCGGTTTGATATGCTTCTCATCAACCTCATCCCAAAAGCCAGCAACTTCTTCCTGTCTCGATTTCAGTCCCTCGAGATCACCTGTTTGCTCTGCAATTTCGGTCATCTTCCTGCCGAGATAAGTGCTGGGATGAGGCGGCAGGAAGCAGTGCGTCGGGATCAGGTACTCGTATATACGCGAATCGCACATCTGATAACAGCTGAAGCTCTTGTTTGTCGCCTGGATGCCCCAGATGCGAATCTGGGGGCTCAATTTCTCATTGATCTTTTGAACGATGTCAGGATCCTCGACGATCATTTTCAAAGACACGATGTTTCCAGCCGCATGCACACCCTTGTCCGTGCGGGCACAGCGGACTAGCGATGACTTCTTGGGGTCTGCTGCGTTTGCCTTGGAAATTGCGCCGGCTGCAACAAATGCTGGGAAGAGCTCTCCCTCGATTGTCTTTTCCTTGTCACTCCTGTGACTGTATTAGCACAGAGAGTCTGAATAGCGGTCAATAGAGGAGGTTCTCGTACAATTGCATGCCATGATACCCAGTTCCGGAATATCCCATCAAAACTGCAACCTTCTTCTTGGGCCGTCTGTCCTCCGCAGCGATCTCCTCTTGTGAGAAATGAGTTGCGTATATCGGAGCCTGAGGCTCTTCTCCCGCCTCGAGCTTTCGTCGTTTCGCTTCCTGCTGCTGCTCATTCCGTGTTCTTTTATCTAATGTTTGCCGACTTGCTTAGTTAGTCGGGTGACAAAGAAACAGGAAAGCTGGTTATCACAAAGCAGACATACCTCCACTCTGCCCTTCCCAGATCTCTTTTCTTACCACTTCCACCTCCTCCGTCTCCGCCTCCGGCCATATTGGTTTGCGAACGAAGCGAAGTCCGGCTTGCGACGAGGTCAGGTTGCGAAGGTACCGGCGCGGAGGAATCGAAGGGTGGTGACAAATGTTAGAACGTAGGGTAGCTTGGGAACGGGATCGAAGAGGAGAATATAAAGATAAAGATCCCAGAGGTCGACCGACTCTTGTCAAATCCAACAAGACAGAGACGCGCATGGAGAATTCGGTGTCGCGACAGTCGGACCGTATTCTTCTTGCGGATTTCCATTTTCTCCCCGCAGAGCTACCAATCAACGAGCGACATGATGACTAAGCTGTAGCTTTCGTTGTAGTTAGTTAACTGCCATAGTGAGTTAACTAGCTAATTAGTATGGACATGATGGAGCGATTCTGTATTGGTTCTGTACATGTTGCGTGCGCGTATAGTATTACTTTGATCACTTTGATTTATTATATGAGGGTGATCCAATATTAGAAAAGCATCGGTCTGGAATGGCAGTTCAGGTGTAGGACATAGCCAAGATATATATTTCCGAATAACGAAGACTAACCAGTTATTAAAACACTAGTAAGTTGCCTTTCCGTACTATTTAATCTATAGCACATACATTCATCTCTGAGGATATGAATAGGATAATTAGTTCAAGACCTCGAGGCGTAGTAATTGTAGTAGCTGAGTTACTGGAAGAGTATTAACACTCATAGATTTGGAGATCGACGCTAGTCTATAAACAGTTAGTTAACCAGGGAAAGATGCGCTGACTAAGGTTACGGCAAATCAAGTAGACCACAAATGCAGGCAGTTCGGCTTCATCGCCCGCATCGGACCTTATCCTGTGCTTCTTCTACCGTGAGCAGCCTCTATTGTTCGATCGCCGTCAATAGCAGGCCGTCTTCCTGTCGTCCGCTGCTCCCACCGCTCGCTTCTATTTCGTTCTCTCACTCTCAGCTTTGCTGCTGCGGGACCGGAGAAGGATGTGTTTGTCGGTTGCTTGTCCTTGATCTTCGGTGTTAACGAAGCTTGCGCTCGAACCTGTTCCCCCAGCTGAACGTCGCAAACGAAGCCAAGCCCGCTGGGCGCGCAATTTCCTTATAGACAATTATCTCGTCGTCGGCTTCCGATCTCCGTTTTCCAACCATGGATCTCGCCAATACGCTCGTCCGGAGCGTGGTGCGTGCTTTCTACGAGACGCGCCACATCCTGGTGGTCGATGCGCTCTTCATACACTCCGTGTATGATTCCTTCTGCCAAGGCTACATGAAGTCCTAAGTGAGATTTTTGTGGCTAATGTCTGCGAACAGACTTCATGCAGAAGACCTGGCCTATCTCCTGGGCATGCAGCAGAAAGATCTACGAAAGCTCTGCGGTCGACTGCGCGAGGATCGCCTTATCTCAGTGTATGGCGTTTCTCTCCCTTGCTGTTCATTTAATTTCGGATAATTCACCTTTTTCTGGCAGTCTGTGGCTGACATTCATTCTTTCCGTGGTTATGTAGTCATACGCGGACTGAACTTCGTGATGGCTCTACTCGTCCCGTCAACCGTGAATACTACTATATTCCGCTCCATCCAGTAATCGATGCGATCAAGTATCGGGTCTCCAAACTGACGTCGACAATAAAAGCTCAATATACCCCAAGTCAGGAAAGGAAGGAGTACATCTGTCTAAGATGCAAGTCAGAATGGACGGAGCTTGATGTTCTTAGCTTGGTGGGAGATGAAGGATTCTTATGCCAGAATTGCGGTGCGGTTCTCGAACGGACGGAAGACGTCAAAGGGGCGGAGGGCATCGATCGTACCGGACATGAAAAGAACAGCAAGCTCATGGCTCAGTTGGATAAGATGTTGAAGCTGTTGAAACAGATCGACTCTGTTGAGGTGCCTCCGAACGATTTTGAGACAGCTTGGGATCATAAGATCGATGTCGTGCGCAACCAACAGATCAACCCTACCAGACAGGCAGTGGCGGTGCCATCCAAGCAGCAGCAGACCGTACGTGGAATGGCAAGGACAGACGCTACGGCACTTGAAGTATCCCTTACATCTTCTGCGGAGAAGAGCGCTGCGGAACAGGCCGAGGAAGCGGCACGGAAGGCTGCACTGGAGAAGCAAAATGCTCTTCCCGTTTGGCATACCCATTCTACAGTCAGTACCAATGCCGGAAACCTCAACCAGATCAAGACGGAGACAGACGTCGGCGTCAAACCAGAGATCAAGGAAGAGGATCAGAAGCCTGATATCGATGCGCTCGATGACAAAGTCGCTGCATACTACGCGGAGATGGCGCGGGAGAACGAACTACAAGCCCAGCGAGACGTCAGCAGTGCAGAAGACTCCGACGAAGAGGAAGATGAGTTCGAGGACGTGGGTCTGTCTGCCAGCGGTTCTGCTACTCCCGCTGTCGCGGCTGCGACAAGCGCCCCGGCTGCACCCTCACCCATGGCGGGGGTTAAGAGAGAACTGGACTCAGAATCCAGCAGCAGCGCACCCCAGACAGCTGTAGCCACACCCTCGACTCCCGCGGACGAGGGTCCAGTGGCGAAGAAAGCCAAGGTGGAACCAGATGCGCCTTCGGTAAAGAAGGAAGAGGAATCAGACGAGGATGATGAAGAATTCGAAGACGTCTAGTCTCGTCCATCCTTTCAAACCCCACACAAATCAACCGAACAAACAACAACCCACAATAAACTTACACCGGAAGCACACGTCCTTCTCCCGCGAAGGAACAGCATGAGCTTCACTACCAATGTCTTACGAGACAGGATGTCCGCAACGAAAGGCAAAGTGAGGGCCAACTCTTCGAAGCGACATATGTAAAACCAGAAAAAATCGGCTTAACGCAATTCCTGCATATCTAGAGGCGATAGCGATCTTGCAAACTTATTGTCCTTCACCTAACCTCGGCGCAGGCGCTACATTCATAAGTGGACCGGACTTTTGTGTTTTTAATACATCTTTTTATTATAGGGGAGGAAAAATTCCTATTCTTCCTTGCCCCCAAAAAGCAAGCATTATGCATTCTGGGGAGGAATAACTAAAGAATTAATGAAATCTTGAATTGCGCACTGTTCCTGTAGATTTGTATTATCCCGCACCTATATGAAATGCCCAAATAGATCCGCCTTCCTGTTTAGGATGGAGATAGTACTGCAACATGTCCAGCAATTACATAGACGAACAATAGGCACATAATAAGTACCCACTGAGTATTAATGGCTTAAACCCCCTCGCCCCGTCCGCGAACATTACTCTGGAACGTTTGACCCGGCGAGCCCCAGAAGAAGTTCGCCTTGCTGGCACCATTATTCTCTTTACCACGTCGAAGTTCCTTTTCCCGCGCACGAACCAGTCGACTATGCCTTTTGCTCCCTTGTTTCTTTTTCTTTTCCTGTGCAAGTTCTACAGAGTCCTTTCTTGTGAAGAGCTTCAATAACCGGTCCATAATTGAGTAAATGGGTGTGTTATTGGACTGATTGGCAGTTATTATTGGACTAGCAGAAAGTAAGAGCTCTCCAATGGCCTAGTTGACTCGATAATAATAGAACATCAGCTCACAATGTGATAGCCTAAATAGCTTTTGAATAACGTACGGGGTTGAACCGGCCACGAGATATCACGTAGGCGTCGCATCGTTGAAGGGGTCCCCTCCCTGTAGTCTCTGGACAGGAATGAACCTGTTAGTTACAACTGGATTGTGCTGCGCCAATTGACCCAGAGCCTCACTCTTACGGGAAAGCCTTCGCGTTGATGATTTTAACAAGTAGGGTATTCGTAGGTGGAAGAAGCTTGCTTCCCCGTCCGAAGATAGTATAGTGAATAACTACCTAGAGTTGTTGATATGATCGAGTGAAAGCATCATATTGTTATAAGCACAGACGAATAGTGCAACAATCTCATGGGAGATTATTGCATGACTATTTCTTTCTCACAAAAGTACAGACCTGATGTCAATAATAGCAGCGGATCTTCGTGCCTCTGAATGCGCTTGGGGGCTGTGCCAAATCGGCGCCTTAAGATCTAGGACCCGCTAATTGCAGATAGCGCAGGCCATATATAGTTCCCACAGCACTATGTATTTAATTAGTGGGGGGCTTATTAACTACCAGAAGCTCAGAACGTAGTTACTTGCTACCTACCATGTATCACTATCCGTCTCCATGATAATACTCTGTGTAATTCGAACCGCCTGCGTGGACCAGATCACAGAAACCATGTCACAGGCAGGCTGCTTGCAGCCTGGTATGATATACACCACAGCCAGTCCTTCAAAAAATAACCAAGTAGTGCCTTTCTGATAACATGGATTTCAGCTTCGAACAATGGTAATTTCATCTAAAAAGAAGAGTTGAAGAAAAAGAAGAAAGAAAGAAATATGTCGATTATAGGTTCAAATGATGCCTGCAGCTGAACTGATATACAGTAAATGGATGGTTACTCGTTCTTAGTGTTTAATTCCTTCTCAGTACGATTTCTGGACGAAGGTTAACTGCTAAAATAGCAGAGTACATGAACCGAAATATCTTTGAATGCACATCTTGAATGATAAAAGACCCTAGGTTTGAATTGTCTTCTAGCCTTGGGTTATTCCACCGGCTTATCAAATCACTTCCTCTCAATTTCGACGGTAACACCTTTGATGTATGTAAAAAATCCATTTTTTATATTCCATGTCTTCTCAGGGTCGACAAGTTTGAACTGTGTAGAAGGTGGCTTCGTATTAGCGATGGAAACGGCATGCCAACATTGGATTTGACATACCTTAAATCTTGTGAGCAGCTCAGGAATGACCTTATACATTTCCAAAAACGAAATATTTTTACCCAGACAAATTCTTGAGCCTCCTCCAAACTGAAACAAAGACAAAGTTAGCAGCGCTTCCGGGGTCATATGTGACGCCGCAGTAGGGAAGGAGGTGTGAAAAAGCGTCCGACTCACCGTGACTAATGTTCGCTCCATTTCTTTTCTCTTCTCTACACTAGTCTCAACCCATCGTCCTGGCCTCCAGATACCTGCGTCATCTCCGTATACATCCTGGTTTCTATGTACAACCCACGCATTAACACCGAGTATCGTTCCCCCCTTGAAATATTTACCACAAATTTCTGCGCCTTGAGGTGGGACGACGCGCTCTAATGGAATACCAAGAGCTGGAGTCATCCTTAAGGCTTCTTTGACGCAAGCGTCAAGAAATGGAAGCTTATGCACAAGATCCCACGGGACCGGAGATGGAAGATTGGCTTCGTCCAACTCCTCAAGTAGACGCTGCATGGACTCAGGGTTCTTCAAAAGATAGTACAAGACAGCCGTGAGAGTAATTGCCGTGGAATCGGAGCCTGCTTGAACATTTTGTTGAGACCAAGATATGATCCAGCTATATGTCAAATTAGTTAATGCATCAGGTGGTGGACGACCAGCCAAGCATAGTACGAGGCATATCTATGGGGAAGCGTACGCATCAGGTATTTCCGGACTTCTCTTCTGAATATCGAGGAAACGCGACAGAAAGTCACACTCTTGACTTGCTTTCTCTGGGTGTTCAGAACGTTGCTTTTTATGCTCTGCTATCTGATCGAGGGTGAACTTCAATATTGGCGATGCCTGTGAAGTATTTTTCGAGAACCTCGAGTAAAAGCCAAAAAAAGGATTTTTGTCCAATACTTTGTCAAGCCATGGCATCTGGCCAGTCTATAGAGCGATGTGTCAGATAGAGCTTGAATATTGTTTCAATCGTCTTTTGAGATAATGAGGAATCTCGACTCACCACCGCAACATACCAGAAACGCTTTTCAACCATTTCTATTATGCCTTCTATATCTTCCTCTTTCTCCAAAAATCCAACCCTCTTTCCAAAGGTAATTTCCAAGATAACATCTGTCGCAAACCAATGGAACCAGGTACTCAACTCGAAGGCCTTCTTCAGATCGGCCATCTTTCCTAGTTTATCGAAGAATACAGCCTCGGTGCTCTCAACGAGCGCTTCATAGTTTCTCAAATTCGTCATCGCGTACACCTGAGCGATAGGGCGCTTCATGATTGAGTGGAAAGATTCATCACGTGTGGAAAAGATGGAGGGAATGATTGCGCCGTTCTTGATGTTTCCCATAACAGGGTAAAATTCGGATTTAGGGAATGGCGCGCGTGCATTATAGAGGATGGGGATGGCATCAGGAGATGCAATCGAGACATTGTTTGGTCCGAGACGAACGAAGGGTCCATATTTCTGGTGGAGACGAATATGGTGCTCGTGAGCAGCTCCTGTACGGACTAATAATAAACGGTTCAAGTCGGTTAGCTTCGAAAGCAGAGGGCCGGGAATAACGCGAAGATCAGAGCGAAATAGTGGAAACAAAACTAGGTAGTAAAAAAAGTATAAAATAATAGGGAGGCTGATAATGATCAGGAATGGGAGGAATGGCGGTCCCATGAGATCTAAACTTCGCGCCATCAGCACGAAAAATAATAAAATAAGAGGTGTTCCCTTTATAATACCTGGAGGGAGCAGCGCCTTGTTAGGATTTAAGACTGCGGGGAAGTGGAGAACTGGCACCTGTCATGTTGGGTAAACCAGTAGATAATTAGTTATTAGTTGTACATACATTCTTCTGATCGAATTCGGGCACTTGCATCTGTTCCGAAATCCCGATCGGATTCAGGGAAATAGGTTCTGATAGGTAGAGAATGCCTGCTCCCTACCACAGTTACTGTACATTACAATATGATAATAATACCACTATTAGTTCTCCTAAATAAGGGTCCAACTCCGTTTGGTATCACAAAATACATGTAGGCCATACTTTCGGAACTATGACAAGGCTGGGAACTAAGTCACTTGTCCAGATGCAGTAGCGACCACAAGAATACCAACTAGACTACCTAGGTGTGCCATTCACATTGCACAAGGGCTGATAACTTGCTTTGAAATCGAAAAATCGAGTATTCAGGATTGATAATTCTTAGAATCTGTGCAGCAATACTGATGATATGAACGACAATATCCGGTTTCTGCGCGCGGTGAACTCTTCTAATACAAATCCTTGACATCTAAGTATAAAGAAAGGTCAGGCGGAAGTGCTGCCGAGAAGGACCCCCGTGCCTGCTAAATACCGTGGTATCTTGGCTCTGGGACTTTCCTTTCTTTGCCTTTTTCGTATACGGGTCATTATGCAATCTAAGTGATTTGATACTTGTCGGAACACGAATAGGGATTTAGGGCAGCAAAAATCATTCCTGCAGTATTTATAATCAGTTATATTAAGTAAGGGCTTTCTATCCGGACCGATTTCGTCTCTGGCCTTCTTTGACTTCATTATTAATAATATAGTTAATATAACTATAGTTAGTGTAACAGGGTCCTATTGATAATGCTGGTGGCACATGCAATCTTGTTTAGTTGCATAAGTTTGTTTGTTTCATAAGTTTGCTTGTTTTCAATTTCTTTGATTGGTTAGTTTGGTTGGTTGGTTGGTTTGATCTGTTTGTTTTATAAGCTTACTGGTTATCGACTATTGCATCGACCGAAAAGGAGAACTCCTTAGTGGTTCTGATCCAGATCTTGGTATTTACTTTTCTATAGATTGAGTTAATTATTTCGTGGATTGGTGTATGCAACTAATGCAAACAGGTGAATTAATAATGGTATCTATACAATATAGTTATCTATGTTTATTAGTAACACTTGCACACAATTAATTCCGTTGTGTATATAAAATAAAGCCATTAACCCCATCAGAATTCAGAATTCCAAGCTTCCATAGTTTTCTTTTTACTTTAGCAGCTTTCTTCCTTATCTACTGAATATGGCGGCCGAGACGCTCTCACTTGCTGGTAAGACCGCTCTGATTACTGGTTCTGGCAAAGAAAACGGTATCGGTTCTGCTATTGCCAGAGCCCTAG
Source organism: Paecilomyces sp. COH1141 (assembly GCA_003123655.1). Taxonomy (NCBI): domain Eukaryota; kingdom Fungi; phylum Ascomycota; class Eurotiomycetes; order Eurotiales; family Thermoascaceae; genus Paecilomyces; species Paecilomyces sp. COH1141. The sequence goes on from QBDR01000013.1 coordinate 313,773, forward strand.
CCCGAAACGGCGCATCTGTAGCAATTCATTATGCGTCGGAACACTCAAAGGCTCGTGCTGAAAAGGTAGCGATGGACATCAGCCGAGAGTTTGGTACCAAAACAACTGTCGTACAAGGACGAGTGGAAAGTTACGACACTGGGAAGCGCATGGTTGAACAAATTCTGGATGCATTCTCTGTCGATCACATTGATATTCTTGGTATGTATGCTATGCTATAGAAGCCAGGAATGTCTTTTCCGGGGATACTTGAACAAAACTGATTTCCTGTATGTTCTAGTCAACAATGCGGCAACTTCATGCAACGTACCTATCATGGAGGTCACAGCAGAGCAGCTCGAATATGAATTCGGTGTCAACGTCTTCGGTATGATTTACATAACGCAAGCTGTTGTTGGTGTAGGCAAAATGCCGAGAGGTGGCCGTATCATCAACATTGGCTCCATTGCTTCTAGGCTTTTGGGCCCGCCACCGGTGTATAGTGCGACCAAAGCCGCGCAAGATGCGTTGACGACATTGTGGGCTGGTGAGGTAAGTTTGCCTCGGTGTTCTGCTCCCACTCTAGTTAGATTAGACAATAATCTAATGGAATGGTGTTCAGCTTGGGACTAGCCATGGAATCACCGTCAATACAATCGCACCCGGCCCAGTCCCCACAGAAATGTCGAAGTCCATCCTGGAGGAGCCTGATGGGTCTCCAACAGCGCTACATACTGCTTTGTTTGCACAAACGCGAGCTGGGAATCGCCTTGGAACAGTTGAGGATATAGCTGACGCTACACTTCTGCTGGTCTCAGAAAAGAGCAGATGGATTACCGCACAATGGATCTCTGTTAGCGGCGGAATTACTGGAACCATATAAACTTGACTAAAGCGACGCGGCCATTCCGCTTATCTATAGTTAAAATACATATTTGTCGTCTTTAGCTGAGTGGGTCAGAGCAGAGACAGCAAGGTTTGTCAAGTCAGGAACACAGACCTGAGGGAGAAAGATATAGTAATACGAGGATGGAACTAAAGAATAAATACGAGAGAATTGGATATCTCGCAGAAAGAACCCGCTAGAGTATATCAAATGTTCGAATTCGAGCCTCAGCTCTTTTCTCGACGAGCGTAATACAGCGCTAGAAAGATCACACCAGTGCGTCTGCACGACGTCTAATCATCGTGATATTCACCAACAAATCTCACTCTCATGCATTTTACCTGAATATCCCGAGCCCACCACCGTAGTTGTCCCCATCAATTCAGAAGCACATATGAAAATACAACAGTTGACTGGTCGAGCATACAATGAAGAACATCCAAACGCCAGCTGCACGAAGCCACGAAACTTCGAATCGCTTGAACAATGTGCACTGAGTCAGTTCCCTTTCTAACAAGGTTACGCAGCCGTGAACGCCGCTCTATGCAATACGCAAGAAAACAAGGTTCATGAAGATCATCGCTCATGTGTCATGAATAGTCCCGTCTCCCACACAGAATGATTTTCTCGTCGAGGTTACTGTCCTCATGGAGAACCGGCCAAACCGACCTCGGAGTCACTTGCGACCATAGAATTATCCTCCCAATCCTCTGGAGAAGGCAAATCAGATTCTGGAAGCCAAGAGTCAGAAGATAACATTAACATACGAAAAGAAGACCTACCTGATGTCGGGTCAGGCAAATCCACAGAGAGCTCCTCAATGGCCGTAGTAACAGCTAGAGACATGTCAGTAGGAATTCTCAAATTCGGGTAAAAACTATGTAGAACTCACCGGTTGCCTGATGGACAAATTCAGCGTCTTCTTCACTGTCATCAAAGTATGTCTCCAAACAGTGAGAAATAACCCAGATAATGATCTCGACGACCCTCGCTTCAACACCTTGCGAAGAATTTACAAGGTATGTCTTTCTCAACTTTTCAACGGATGCCTGAGCTAGCTCCTTGCCGACCTTCGTATAGAACATTCGGGATTCATCGGATGTCTCCTCCTGGGCCTTCATGAATAGCATGTGTCGTAGAACTTCGAATGTCATATTGCGGACGCCTTTATCTGCGTACATCAGCAGTGTAGGTGCCCAGTCCGGTATTCTTTCCGTGACCAGGACTCCAAACCATACTTCATCACTGCCAATCTTGTCATTTCGGATAGAGATGAGGTTTGTGAAGAAAGCAAGGTGCTCTCTGCCTCCACTGTTGTTTATCGACTCGACCCCTTTCGCAACATAGTCGACTAGGGCTACTACTCGATCTTCATCCGGGCTCCTCCGACAGAAGACCAAGGTGGCCTCTAGGAAGGGAGCGCAAAGCGCTGCCGGGGCCACTCTCAAGCCATCTTCCAAGAGTTTGCAGATGGGCTCCAGCAAGCCAGCATCCGGTTCCGATTCCAGAAACAAGGCCACAAGATTCCTGCAAGCCGGCGGGTTGCTATGCTGCTGAAGAATTCGCTTCAGCAACAGCAGCTCATTATTTCTACCAAGAGGTCGTATCATTGAGCTTTCGGTTGCGGTAAGAGAGTACCTGCCTGAACGGAAAGTTCGGCGTTCATCGTCCGGAGTAGCCGGAAGTGTCAAGTCGATATGCTGCATAAGGACGAAGAAAAGATCCATAAGCTTTCTATGTGAGAATTTCCGTCCTCTTTCAACCAGCTTGTAGTAAGCAAGATATTGTCGCTTCAACTTGGTATTATCACGGTCAAGCCAGATTATTTCCAAGCATTTCAACAAGAAACCATGGTCGAGAATAACACCAGCTTGGTACGGACCAAAGTTTGCTAGGAGGAGCAGGAAATCGAAATAATCGTCCCATGACCGACTGGCCGTGTGCAGGATAGGCCACAGGCTCTCGAGCGTTGCAACGACATTCTCAAAAGAATTCGAGAACCTAACCTGCCACTTTTCTCGTTCGACATCGCCCAGCGACACATCTTCCTGCATGTCCTGGAGTCTTGCAAGAGCGGAGGCCACGATCCGAGAGGTCTTACTCCGAACATCCGGGTGAGGGCTTTTCAGGACAAGGTTCCGAATTCCAGTTGGGCGCTCTGCAGTCCACTGAATTAAGCGATACGCACCCTTTGGAGTTTCAGATATTGCTTTCGCAAGTTCCGATACAATGGTGTCGAGCTCGATAAGTTCCCTCGTTCTCGATACAAGTTGCTCCAAGGTATCTAACGCAATGAAAATTGCCGACTTCTCCAACCCCGATGTTTCTGGTTTCCCGGATTTCACTATGGCCCTGGACCGTCCAAGGAGATATCTGACAAAGAAGGCGTGATAAGGATCCAGAAGGCAGTACGACCGTATGAATAATTCATTCTCCATAGTGATGTGATTTCTCAGAGCTACGGGAATAGAAACCCGGACTGGAATATCGCTTCGCTCTGGCTTGTAGATAGACTTTTCTGCGTCCATGCTCGAAACACGCTGGTAGAATAGCATGTAGGCATTCCACACCTTATTAAATCGTACTTGCCCAACAGCCGGACCATGAAGCGAGTCGTTAAGACCACCAAAACACTGATCGGCGATCTTGGATGGATCAAAGCGGCTAACGTCTGCATCGTTAAACTCGACCCAAGACCCAGATGAATTCGACGTTGGTCGTTCGCGAATATAGGAGTAGTAATGGCCGGACTCAGCTGTTCCGCTGTGCACTAGGACACCGACTAATTCGAAAACGTCCTGCGGAACAGACGCATTAGGATCAGAAAGATGTTCCACCTTGAACGGCGTCATATCAATTCGCTCGGGAAACTGGAATTCGTCATTGATCTTGCTCCGCATCATGGTAAGCATGTCGAAATCGAAGCGCTTAAGATGGAATATCAGGTTGTCGGGAAGGTCTTTGAGACATGCTCTCTTCACAGCATCGACGTGGCGTCCGCATGATGTGCATGAATATTTGTTGTCTCCTTGCATTATCTCGCCTTCCACGTATGCCTTAAGGCTATCTTCCAGACTTGCCTTGCCCTTAATCTCGCACTGAATAGCGGAGAAGGGCTCCAGCCGCTCAGATATATGAGGACACTCTTTTGACTTAATCTGCTGGACCAACTGACCGCCGTAGAAAGAGCGGAATTTCTTCTTTTGTTCTGCATCGATGATCTGGGCTTCCCATCTGTCGAAGAGCAGATTATAGAATTCATCCACATCCATTTGGATGGTGATATCAATCGGCTCATTGTCGTAAGTCCGAATGGAGTCCACTGCGCCTTGTGTGTCAACGCTCTTGAGCCAAGTCTCTTGCATATTGGCGAACATCTTCTTAGTCTCCTCAAGGAGTCGCTGTGAGCCTTCGGGCTCCTCCACCTGAAGCTGTAGCATGAAATCACGGAAGCCAACATTCATGAAAAGTTGCGTAAATAGGGAGTTGAGATAACAAGTATTGGACAGGTTTTTAAGACCCGCATATCCCTCGGCGGACCGAATGGTCTTTTGTCGCTCGAAACACCAGTTGGGAGCATATGTATAGTCTTGGGGAATGAGGTCTTCCAGAAGTTCGATTATTTTCGGATAGTTCTCGTCATTCTTTGACAGCAAGACAAGGATGTTGTACAGTTCCTGGCGGGTTTGACTATGCATGACGGGTACCTGGGGAACAATCGGTCCTTGGTTAGGTGCAGACAAATCCGGGAAAAGGTAATTGTTGAAGACGTTCTCCATGATGTCAGAAGGATTGACGGTCGTCTCGGTGATTTCTGCCAGTTCTAGGCACAACCTTATGAGACGCGCAAAACCCAAGACCACATGGTCGACGGTCTCACGGCCTACAAACTCTTCGGTCTTATGGCTCAGCATGATGGCGCTCCATCGAGAGAGATACTCTCCGAAGATAAGATCACGAGGAGACTTCTCGGCCACAGATCGAAAAACCGAAAGAGCCACTTCGAAAAATTCTTGGGACCGACGCACGTACTGAGGGGTTCGGTCGAAGTTCTGCACAAAGGCGGCCCAGAGTGTTGCTAGGATATCGACCATGGTTGAGTCTTGCGACAGATCGCGGTTTTCCATCTCAGTGTCAACAGACTTTGAGTTCTTCCGTGATTTCGTCGGGCCGCAGATCATGGATATATTATCAGCAATCTCTTTCCGGATCGGTTGACGAGACTCTTCCAAAAGTAATGCGAAGATGAGCTTCTCAAACTGGGCATTTTGTTTAACAATATCCCAAAAGGCGTTGTCACGTATAGACCCCTCGATAAGGACGGCGAAGGAGTTACAAATGAGTTTCTGGACAGCGGCCTCAGAAAGAACGCTCGCAGCTATACTCTGTACTGTGTTTATGAGTCTGAGCAACTGCGTGATCAAACTCGCCGGTTCTGATAGTCTGACAGGGCTATCTCCAGGAACAGAACGGACGGAGAGAGCGATCAGCAAACTTTCAACGAAGTTGCATGTGAACAGAAGTTTCAAAGGGCTCTCTTGAATAGAGTCGGATAGTTCGGGGCGAGTCAGCGCCGCGACTAGACATTTCATGCTATGACGGAGGAAGGCTTGGTTTGGTTCTTCCTCGGTTGACTCCTCCCTTAGGCATGTAGTGAGGGCGTTGACAGAATAGAGCAGTTTGTACGGCTTATCCATAGGAAATATTTCTTCCGCAGAATTCTCCTCGGATCTGATCAGATCACGTACGCGCTTTTGCGGCGGGAAGACGACAAGGAAGTCGAATATTTCCCGCGCTAGTTTATCCTCGAGACCAAGCAAGTCATACAGATCGTCGAAGTGTTTTAGAACCTCCGAGTCTACCGGAGTAAGGGACTGTCTTCTGCCCGGGAGCGAAGCATCTTGAGCCTCGCCAACTCTTCTGACAATCAACAAACCCGAACGGAGTTTCAGCTCGCGAAGAGTGCGATGCGGCGCGCTTAGCAAATCAATCTTCTGTCCCCCATAGATAGTGTCGAACTTCGTGAAGCCGGTAATCCGTACAAATCTGTCTACCAGATCGGAAGCAGTAGAGAGATCCCCAATCCGAAGAGTTCGTATCTTTGATGGGACACCGCCATCAAAACACTGATATGTGATCTCAATAATCTCACCTTTTCCTGTCCTTTCGGGGAGTTCGGGCGCAGAGATCTGCGGGGGGCTGTATTGTGGTCGAGTGCGCAAGCCTTGGAGAAATTGGCGCAGAAATAATAGAGACCGACTAAACCTGAGCTCTTCTTGTCGGATCTCTCCTTCAGCGGCAACAATGACCATCGGTTCATCTTCGCCGCTGGCAGAACCATCACTGAAAGACTTCAATTTTGAAGCAGCAGATGTCAGTTGTTCTACGCAGCGATCGACAAGAGAAATATGCGTCGCCTCTGCTGCTGATCGTGGGGCTCTCCTGATGAGGACATGATCGAGATAAACTTCAATGGCGTAAGTCGTGGCTTTCGCCTCAATTGTGTCCGGTGGTGCCGTCAGGATGAAATGCCATATCCGATCCATTCCTGGTATCGAAATGATCTCACCTTCACCGGCAATAGGCGGAGGATTAAAACGAATCTCATACCCAATAGTATGTTCTGCAAAGGCCAGGACTTCTTGCGAGTAATCCTCAGGCGAGAGAGCGGGGATATATTCGTGAATACAACGCTCGATAAACGGGTTTCTCTTCCCGCATCTGGCCGTCACTTTACACAACATGTCCCAGAGAGCTTTCCTTCCTTGATCAACCACTTTTCTTGACATCAAGATTTTATGCCAAAGAGTGTCACTGAGATCTGGCGTGAGAGTATCCGGAACTTTGTCGATGAGGCGGTGGAGAAGTTGGATACGCGAGAAAAGCCCGTTTTTTGAGAAGGAATCACTGAAGTCGGACTGCACAGAGTCCAGAGCATGAGCTAACTCGCTGATCATAAGGAATGTTAGATCAAAATCCAACGCAAGCTTTCGGATCTCCTGCGGATCATAGGCGGGAAGGAGAGCATTCAGCGCCTGTATGCTTCCCACCGTATATTGATTCATCTCGGCAATATCCTGAATGCACCTTTCATACATGTCCATCTTGTCCGAGGAACTCAAGCCAATACTGAGGAAGAGGCTGAGTTGTGTGCTGGCAAATTTCTGCAAGAAGGCTTTGTGTTCGTCGGAGAAACCCTCGAGAGCTGTAGTCTCGCGAATCAATCGTACACAAAGCCGCAGAGGGATTGCATCAACATGCATCATATCTAGCGGCTCAAGTCTGCTTCTCTCACTATGCTTTTCTCGTACATTGTGGAGAAGTTGTTCGCAAAAGTCTATCATCCGTGCATCAAACCGCTCGAGTGGAAGCTCGAGCAGTTTGGAACATAGGTAGAGGAGTGCATTGGAAGAGGCCTGGTGCATGGCAAAGGTTCGAGTGAGCATGCTCAGAATCTCGCCCACGATTCTTGGGTCCTGGCTCTCTGTGACAGCATGCCAGATGGTGTCTGTATCCTGATCGGTGTAGGTTGAGGTTACAACCAGGAAACCGATGATATTCCCGCTTCGACTGATCAACTGGGGGTGAGAGCCGACGCCAACGATATATTCGACGATTTTGTTCTCTCTTAGAAATCTCACCATGTACTGAGTGATAGCATATTCGATTCCCGCCGGGTTATTCTGGATATGCTGTCTCCATAGATTGACGAGATCGTTCTGCATGGCCTCCATTCCGTGAACTCTGAGTTCCATCCGTCCTTCCATGACATGCTTCTTGAGGAGAGCAAACTTCCAAGCCCAGTGGATGATCTGTGGGTAATCGGACGCCGTTGCATTTTCTGGGAAATTGATAGACAAGTCTTGTGCTATTTGCAAGGCCATGTCGGGAACCTGGCTGGATAGGCTATAGTAGGTTAAAGAGATGTAGCGGAGTACGGACTCGCTTGTGTCACTTGTAAGCCAGGGAGATTTCTTGGAGATATGCTCTTGATACTGGTCATCAATGGCTCTTATCAGAGTATATGCCTCTCTTCTTGTCTGCACCAAGGTAGATGATTCCAGAAAGCTGTCATCTGCACGAAGTTTCCTTCGTTCATTGCCAGATTCCACCATGCTATAAGTGATGGTGACGACGGCCACCAAAAAGGGAGCTAAATGTGGGCACCGAGGAAGAGCCTCCATGAGGCGTAAGGTGAACTCAGACAGCCGCTGCATTGCATTGAACGGAGGTGCAGCAATCTGATCGTTCAGGTGAGCGACAAGGTTCCCGAGCTCAGGGTTATACAGTCGGTCCATTGTGCGGTAAAATGGTATGGAACCTGTCTGCAGAATCCATCCAAGAGACGGGAGGTAGACTCTTGACGTCAATTCCAGTGCTGGGACATCTGTTTCCTCAAGGTACGTCTGCAGGGTGAGAGTATCTAGATGTAACAGGTGTAATGCCAACCGAGTGAAGGCCAGCAGAAAGTCTTCCAAACATCTCCATGTGCCATTTCCATCATTGGGCTGAAAATCCAGTCTGTGCATCGATCAGCAATGCTCTGATATTCGCAAAAGAAAAAGGATCTAGACTTATTTACCCTCTTCGTAAAAGCCCCTCCACGATCGAGGGAAGCTCTTCCCAAAACTCCCGTTCGTCAAGAAAGGTATCGGGAGTAATTACAGCCATATTTCCCAAACAATCGTCTATAAGCCAGTTCTTAACGGCGACAAAGATAGCGGTGTCGTGTGGATGACCTAAAAAGATCAGACTTCAGTACACGTTTCTCATAGAGGACTTGTGCTGCGACCGTACCCTTTTCTATCAACGCGCCCATCTCCTCAATGCTCTCTCGAAGATCTGGGTTCCCTCGCAGTTTGGGAAAGGAGTCTGGCAACGATAGCTGTTCGCGCAGCTGCACGACTTCTGTAGCAGCCTGACCCCGAAGTGCGTCACCTAAAGACCTCCAATTTGTTGTGGCTGGATCCTGGTCCATATCCTCCACATCCGCTACCTCTATCTCGGGGCTCTGCGTGGGAGAGGATGATATCGAGATTGCTGCTGACGACTGAGGGTTGATCTCTGCGGACTGTCTTGGGTGAGGGAGCGGGGAGGTGTCGGACTGTTCGGGGTGAGACTCCATGGTCGCGGAGTCGGATTTCACCGTCGCGGGGGACTTCATATTGATTGTCACTCTGCTTGCTGGACGGGTTTGGGCAAGAGCCTCCTGGTCCGGGGTGGGAGAAGCCGCAGCCTGGTCGGACACTGGATCGCTGGGAGAGCCGGGCGTCGACATCAACTCGCGCGCACCACTGCCACTGTCGAGACGAGGTCGTTTCCGCGTGGTCTGCGGATCAGTATCCTCCATGGAGATGTTGTGCGAGCCTGCCTGGTGAGGTTCTGTTGATATGATATCAGGCGGGGTGCTAGAGCTCTCTAGCGGAGCACCTGCCATGGCATTTTTTTCTACCCCACCTGAAGGTTGACGGAGAGAAGCAAGTGAGACTGGAAGGGAGAGAAAGGAGGAGGGAACTTCCCAGAGTTCACGGAGGAAGCCTGATGAAGTTGGTTGTGTGTTGTGGGAGAAAAGAAATCAGGCAGCTGCCTCCAGTTGCGGAGATTAGCTGTGGTGAGCAGTAAGTATCGCACTGACGTGCGGGCGGAGATAGTACCGCGGCAGTGACGAATTGGTCAAGCTTTGGCGTGGACAACCAGCGGGGACCACTACCTTAATTTCCAAGCTCACTCTAGAGCAATCCAGAAGAAAAAAAAGGCGCCAGCCGGGGAGAAGCTAGAGCGCCCAGTACGGCGGAAGGTTGGTTCACAGCAAGATGAATGCCAGAGGAATCAGAGTTGGAGGTGGCGGAAACAGGGACACTCTGGCCATGGGTACTGTGAGCGTAACACACAAAGATGACAGTGCCCTGATAGATATGTAAATAATGCAGTGACTCTGAGAATAAATCTGCAGTTGTTTGTTCTGCAGATTCTCTTTCTTTATCTAACCATAGCTCGCTTTTTTTGACTAACAAACCCAGCTAGCCGTCTAGTCAGTCTGGAGCTGCTGAAGGGACTGTTTTCTTTTCCCACACGCTGGCGGTACCCACTGCCTGAAGCTCGCCAAGTCGTCAACTGTCGCGGCCTCCCGATTGGCTCTTCTACGCGCCCCGGACTCGCTGGGCGTTCCCGTTGGTCAGCCTTGCCGCGCGCTCAGATCACGCTCCTCAAGGCTTGGCTTGGCTTGACTAGAGTATTATCGCCAGGGAGAACTCTTGGTTTATACACAAAAGCAAGATAGGTGGCTGTGATGGTTACGAAAGATCGTATCTTCAATACTACTTTTATGGTATCCAGGATGGAAGGTACAGAACCTACCATGGTGCTCATATCGCCACCCGCCAGACGCGTCTTTGCTCATGCCTTTTAATCCCCAGAAACAAAGGACTTACCGGGTACTTACGCTATGGGCACTTGTTGTCGTAGCACCACTCTTTGACCCTGGACGGCCTGATGTCATCAACAAGCGCATTGACCTCTTGTTTAGACTGTGATGACTGGTTTGGACATCAGGGGCAAGTTGCTGGAGATCTCTTAAAGTCTCTGCTCAATGTGCCCTGGTACGGATCCGCTGTCCCAAAGCCACATTGACCCCACATGTTCCTCAGTTTCACCCTCTCCAATGCAACATAACCAGACGACAAAGATAGCAGCGATATGAGAGTTGTAATCCCACAGATTCATCGTAGTGGTTGACTAGGAATTTCTAGCGTTCTGACATATAAATGGACGCTTTATATACAAATGGCCGTTTCCCTCGAGATGTCTTTCTAGGTAATGCAATGCTATATTCTATCGCTGCACCCCGCGCCCATAGAAGGAAGATATGTAAACGAAACAGCGTACAAGATTCTGCGCCTTGACACAATGCTGTATTCAAAGAATACTGAGGGCCCTATAAACGACCAGCTGGTCACTCAGTCATAGAAGTCTCGATTTTCCTAGTGACCCTTGCCGGATTCCCAACGGCAACATGGAATGCAGGCACATCCTGCGAGGACTTCTGTCAGCGATCCCATTGATATATTTGGTTACTGTCCTTTCTTACCTTAGTCACCACGCTTCCTGCACCGATAGTGGCCCCTTTGCCTATGGTGACTCCTGGCAAGATGATGACATTGCCGCCGATCCAACAGTCTTCGCCGATATGGATCTCTTTGCCTAGTTCTGGGCCCTCGGTGCCGTTTCTCAGGGCAGGATCAAGCGGATGGGTACCGCTGAAGAGATTGACATTGGGACCGAACATGGTTCGGGAGCCAATCGTGACCAGGCATGTGTCAATGATGACACAGTTGAAATTGATGAAGACGCCCTGTCCCAGCTTCACGTTGAACCCATAGTCGATACGGATTGGCGGTTCAATCCAAGGCTCGTATTGGAATAGTACTTCATCCTGGGCTGGATCGGCTGCTGGCTCAGGAAGAGGCGTCTTATCCTCCACGATGCTGCCCGTCAACAATCAGCTTCATTGAACAGAAATGGATGGCCAGCTCTGAGTTCAGCAGAAGATCGCCACCAGAATCTTGAGAGGGAACATTAAAGGACAAGAATGGACAGACTCTCGACCACCAGTACGGCCACTCACTCTCGCCAAAGCTCGACTAGTCGTCGACGGGGAACGTCGCCTGCGTTGTTGTACCTGGTACAGGCATGTTTGCAGCGTGCCCGTGCGGCCACTAGCTCCGGGGTAAACGCATGGAATAGTTCTCCACGGAGCATCTTATCCTTTTCTGTGGAGTCGGACATTTTCCAGATATCTATCTAGCCAGAGACGGAAATTGGACAGGACCCGCTGTCAGGGAAATATATATATGTATCGATGTATCGCCAAGTCGATGCTGAAGGAGACAGTAGCTGCCTCTGGGTCAATTCAAAGTAATACGCACAATCTGATTATCTGCAAAAACTGCAAATGAGACAGGTTATCAGGAAGCTTTCCATAGTCAATCAAGTGTGTAGCCACGTACACTAGTTGAGTAGTTGGTCTGGTTCCTCAGGGCCCAGGCGGGGTTGGCCGTTGGTGGTTCCACACAAGCTCTCTCGCCAAGCAAAACTTGTTGACGCAGTCACAGCAACAAGTGACAACATCGGCCGAGTCGCGTGTCAGCGAGAATACGCTGAACAAAACAGAGATCCTGATTTACACTTCCCAGGCAACAGGGCTCTACCGGATCATGACAGGCAGATAGTAGGTCATAACTAGGCCCAATGGGCTCTTCTTGGACTTGGCCTTATGTTCATCTTTTGAAATAGCTTCTTCTCGAATTGTTGAGGTACCCCTGACCGTCTAAAAAGATCACCGTTTCACGACGCCCTCAGCTGGCGATAAGCTACCCCACGATCTTCCCCGCGTGCGATCACCATGTCGAATATCGCAACTTCTTCTGGCATCGACGCAAACACTGGCAACAACAACATCTCATGGCCTATGGAGCGTGCCGTCGAGGGAACAGAGTGGCCGCCTGTCAGACCTGTCGGCAACGGATCCGCAAAGCCTTCTCCGACTCTTGATCCGTCTAACTATCCAGGAGGGAAGAAGGCTCTCTCGGGGATTTCTTTGAGGGCATTCTGTCTGGGAGTGGGCTTTGGGGTGTCAACGTGCCTGACAGTACTTCTGTTGCTGTCGACGCCGCTCTGGCGTGTACCTTTTTTCATTGCTGCTCTGTGTCTCTTCCACTTTCTGGAATACTACGTTACAGCACAATACAATACCCGACATGCATCGATCTCCGCGTTTCTCCTCAGCGCAAACGGATGGGCATACAACGTGGCGCACAGTTCTGCGGTGGCAGAGTGTATACTCTCCCGTCTGTTCCTTCCCGCGGGCTACTTTGACAAGACAGCCATAGTATTTTGGGGAATCAATATGCAGGTGCTGGTGGGGTTGGGCCTTATGATCGTCGGCCAGGTGTTCAGGACCTTGGCAATGGCTCAGGCTGGCAGCAACTTCAACCACACAGTGCAAGTGGAGCGCAAGGAAGGACACACATTGGTGAAGAGCGGCGTGTACCGTTTCTTTCGACACCCTAGCTACTTTGGATTTTTCTGGTGGGGATTGGGATCACAGCTGGTGCTGGGGAACATGTTTTGCTTCTGGACATACGCCCTCGTCCTGTGGAAGTTCTTCTCCGCTCGAATACAAAGTAAGTTTGATCCATCACCCTACGTCAATCGCAATTGGAGATATTGACCTTGGTAAAACCGTAGGAGAGGAAGCGTACCTCATCCATTTCTTCGGGCAAGACTATCTGGAGTACAAGAAGCGTACAGGCGTTGGAATCCCGGGGATTCCTTAATCTCATGATTACACGCACTCTCGAACCTAACACGAGAACTTACCATACCCCTTCAAGTATCTTCTATTGCACATGATCAATATGTTTTGACTTCACAAATGTTGATGCCCTCATCCTCGTGATCGGTATGCACTGCTTGGACGCAAATAGATTGCTCTCTAATATTCTGTTTCTACATTGGCTCTACCAATATTTGCCGGAACCTTCTCCAGCTGTACATGTCCAAACGAAGTTAATTCCTAATTTGAATAAGTTAATCCCCCTGCTGACAGTTGCTCCGTCACCATTGGGAAGCAACCTTTGACAAACCTACCCTTTCACCAAGCAATCAGTGCAATCATTTCATTCCCCGCCAACTCACCTAGCGTTTCAGACTAGATGGTTACACGGGATAAGAATTCACTTCTTTCAGGCTGACTTGCCCTGTAATATTTAAACACCTATATTCCCTTCGCTACTAAGACATCTGAACCAAGAGACCATATCTTTTATTATACCCAACATCCCTCAGTATACTATACTCAAAACCTGGAGCGGATATCAGACCCCAGCCTCACTCATTCCTGCACAATCCTCTCACCATTGTATACTACATATACCCTCTCATATTCAAACGTAACTCAACCCTCAATCAATTACGTCTAGAAAAAGGCCTGATCTCCAGAAAAGAAGCATGTGCCGCAGCCGCAGCCACATCCACAAACCCTGCGGCTGCACCACCGCGCACGTCTACATCTGTCCATCCTTCCCCATCCAACCTCCACCACAAACCCTCCGAGCCACTCACCGCCGCTACACGACCGACACGGCACCCAATCCATTCTACACGCCCCGACATCTCTTCCTATGTCGGAAATCCTTCTACGCCTTCCCAGACGTGCAGGATCCAGCGCCGTGTCGGTCCCATCGCGTCTTGGAGAGGGATGTAAGGCTTGTGAGGGGCCCGCCTCGAGCACCGGATGGGACGTGGGATGAATTCGACGAGTTTGCGTTCCGGAGAAGGGTCCGTGATTCGCATCACTCGCCTGGAGTGAAGACAAGAAACGGGATAGGGAGCGGAGATAGAGGGGGATGGAGAAGGGGAGGTGTTTATGATGATAATGTTTCTGCTGGTGGTTCAGAAGTCGGTTATAATATAAATATACACCAGACGCCTACGAGCAAGAACAGTATACCTCTCTCTATGACTGTGCGGAAATCTACAAAGCAGATACCTTCGAGAACGAAGAAGAGAGAAAACACCACCAAGCAACATCGACACAAAAAACAACAGAAACGCCAGGTACCTCGTGCTCGTCATCTCAAGATCATCCCGAAGGAAGGCTACGAGTCTTTTCCCCTTATGGATATCGATATGGATACGGGTACGGATACGCATATAGGTGCCAATGGGGACATGCGGGAGCGGGACGTTGAGAAATGCGGCCTTATGTCGGACGATGAAGCGGGCTGTTGTCAGAAAAAGGGAATCCTCTCACGTGTCTGGTCGTTGGGGATGATTGGACGACGGGGTAGTAGTGTGGTATAAATGAGTGCAGCATGGTTGTTCGACGTGGACTTGAGGTTGTTTGGGAAAGTTATGGTTCTGATTTTATGATACCCTGAAGGTTTGGAGTCTGCTGTTTTGGAACGAGACGTGCGGGCATGTCTCGTGCCTGCTTATGGGATGAATGAGTGTATTTGTTTCATTCTTTTATTTGATCCGTTGAATCTGAACACTTTATTTATGTCTTATGTGTACCATAAACTGTATAAACTGTAAGTTTTGACAGAGGTTCATAAAAGTAGTATGTACATGATAATGGGATATATAGAGAATGTATATACAGCGCCAAGCACCTCCAGCTAAACAGATCGTTTCGAGTTACCACATCCTCGTGGGCCTCAGAGCTTACTTTCGCGAGCAGCACCGCCAATAGCGCCGCTCATGTATGGTCCGTCTTCGGCATTCGAGCCTGCGTCTCCTTCTGCACCGTAGAGAACAAGCTCCCTGCCACCTCTTGTACTCCACCAAAGGACGCAGAAATGTGCGCGCTCAACATCCATCTCCCCGTCACTGAGCGCTTCCCAGAACCGTTCGACACAAGGGGCCCGCATCTCGGGGTTCTGAATCTTATTGATTAGATGAGCTGTCAAGGGAAGCCACTCCTCCAGATCTTCCACCCGGAGGTAGCACAGGCAGTCGATCAACGCGAGTGTCAAGGCTGCTTGTTCAGAAACCGGAGGTGGAGGGTTGGTCAACTCTTCTGCTGTCAATGTTTGCTTCGGTGGAGTGAGAGGATTCGGATCTGCTCGTTGTGCGCGGTCGTGAAGCAGTTCGAGCAGGGTAGAAGGCAAAAGAGGCTGGCTGTTTGCCAGGGGAGAGGGAGGAGCAGTGATTTGAAGAATAGTCTTGTATGCCAGGCGGAACTGGCGCGCAGAGAGATTTTGCGGGAAGACCTATTTTGCGTAAGCAGTTGGAAATACATGAAAATAGACAGTGAGCAGGAAACTTACAGCGAAGAGGTTGTCGATATAGAAAGGTAAATGGTTCGCAGCGATTTTCGCACTCTTGGGTGCTGCCAACACCGCAAGAACAACACTGTGCGCAGCTTCGAATATCTCCAAAAGATGGTTGTTCCCACCCTTGGCAAGGTACGGGAGAGATGCAGTAATAAGGAGTTCCTCGCTTGTTTCCGGCGAAACAGTCAAAGTAAAGTGCTCTGCCGTGTTTAGGAAGAAGAGATCCAGACTTCTCTCTAGAGGATGAGCCGGTATTTGGCCGAGTTCAGCAGGCTTGATGCTCCGCAAGAAATTCTCCGTTAGGTCTGCATACTGCGACAGTATGTCTATCGCAGTCAGATATACGAACGAGTACTGAGAAGATGCATTTTGACCGATGCGTGACGATACGAAGTAAAGATTTCGAAGAATGTGCAGAACCTGCATCGACAAAAACGGAGCGCCTAGCAAAGTCAACGACATGAATTACAAGCAGGAGTCTTAATATAAACTTACTTTTATCGGCCGCCAATACCCGATCATTCAGAACCCTCCCGAGAACAGCCCGCAAAACGATTGTTATGGAAAACATGCATGTCCGTAACAGTTTCCAAAGAGCCGGGACCGTCGTTTTCAAGGACTCCGCTTCCAAGAAATCCAATTCCTCAGATCTATCAATCTCCGACAGTTTGTTTTGCCGCCACTGAACCATCAGAGTCCGCACGAAATCTGCCAGGTAATCGACAGTCCCAGATATGATGGACCGATCATGAACATTCTCTACCGCGTGGGCTATCAACCGCGATAGAGGCCCAAGCGCTGCGATGAGCGGTTTAGCAGAGATAGCCTCCATATGCTTATAGCTAGCAGATCCAGCTGACCATAGGAACTTCTTGCCAGGTGCTTCAACAACATCACGATCGATGGCACCCAGAAAGTAACCTCCTTCAAGCCCCTCTGTCGACAGGAACGTCGCGCGGACCATCACCGGAAGCAAGCGATCATAATTGAGTTGGCTCCTCTCAAAATCCGACAATAGTTCAAAGGTGTGATTCAGGACCATCGTTACAGCATATCCAGCAATATCGTCCACCGGGCCCAGCTCATTTAATGCAAGTTCCGTAGCCTG
Source organism: Paecilomyces sp. COH1141 (assembly GCA_003123655.1). Classification (NCBI taxonomy): domain Eukaryota; kingdom Fungi; phylum Ascomycota; class Eurotiomycetes; order Eurotiales; family Thermoascaceae; genus Paecilomyces; species Paecilomyces sp. COH1141. Next base: position 330,583 of record QBDR01000013.1, read on the forward strand.
CACGAGCCCCGACTCAAGTTTCGTTCGAAGATGTGAAGGCAGCCCCTGCCTGTTCTGACCTTCGAATCCGAGCAGGACGCCTCCCAGCAGTAACAGATGCCTCCATCGCGGGGACCTCTCATCTGCTCCAGCAACCACAGCCTTCACCCAAGCCTCGCGATCCAGACCTTTCCGCGGCGCATATGGTGCCTTAGGCTCATCGGTCTCCTCGTGCTGCAGTATGGTAATAGCAGCCGTGTTAAACACGCTGATGATCCGGCGGCATGTCTGCAGATCGACGCGGTTATCCCATATCGCAGGAGAACTCAACAGTTGAGACGCAAGAAGGGTCACATTAAGAGGGTTCGTAAGAATCGCCAGGAAGCTGGTCGCAGTTGGGAGCAATCTGGGCACGATGTCAGTAACGACTCATATACTCCGGCTCTCGTTTCCTTACGCATAGGCATCTTCCAGCTCGGATGCGGTCTGAAGCGATCGCAGGAGCCTTGCCAGGGAGCGCTCAGTGGCCATGTTTGTAAGCGAATGCTGATAACTGCATTAACGGACACAGAGAGGCCTTGCTATCCCAACCCCAGATGTTCAGGATGCTAAATCCGGCCGCAGCCGAGGTAAATTACTTAAGTATGTAGCTAACTGGATGGCGGAAAGCTAAGTAGATCACAGCCAAACGGTGCAAACCGCCGCGCCGCTTTCCGCGTCACTTGAGCAGTTTCCCCGAGCTCAGACGAAGTACTCAGACAGCTATCGTGTCCGTGTCCCAATACGCGCTGTTTCAGAGACATCCCCCGTTAGAGACACAATGATGCTCAGTATTCGCCATTGCAGTCGCTGAAGACCTGACCACAGAGTCCAAATGGCCAGCAATCGGGTCCCGCTTGATTATGTTGTGCCGGCCTTCCCTTCACTGTATGACCCCGTGTTTGCCAAATCCGGAGAGGCCAACTACCTCTACTACACCACCGATATATGGCGCTTCACGCTTTTCTGGACGCTCCTGTTGACCGGTGGTGCGCATCTGATGGTGGCTGGTTGCGCCATTCTTATGCAATGGCGGAACTGGCGTATTATCTGGATAACGCCCCTGCTGTACGGGGTGATCGGTGGGCTGGAAGCACTTTTGGCTGGTAGTATAGTCGGCCTACTGTGAGTTTCCCTCAGGGGTGCTGCTGCGATATGTGATTGATGTTGATGTGTGGACAGTCTTGGAGCTGTTTACGAAGCAGGAAACTTTTCGATGTCGACCTGGATACCCTTGGTTTGGGCCGGAATTAACGTTCTGGTACTAATACTATCAAGCTTCCCAACTCAGGGCGGTCTATAACATGGTATACCGGGCAACATGTGCCAACGAAGGTTTGCAAGAGCTACAAACTTTACCGAAGATGGCACATGATTTGGTTTCGAAGTGTACGACAGTCGCAAATCGCTTGACCGCGCATTCTGCATGTCTGCTACCAATTTATACGGTATAATATGATAGATAAACACAGTCGCCATACCGAGACGACTTAAAGTCCCCTTCCGCGGAATAGATAAACGAGAACCTAACGCCGCATTTTGGACAAATACCTTCGACACAGTGCGCCCAACGAGCCCCATTCATTCCAAGCTCAGAAAGATTACCTCGCAGTACGCCAGTTTCCTCTTCTTTGTTCCTCCTTCAGACTATCGTATTGGCTAGGAAGCGGGCCTCTCTTGCGAATTCCGAAAGCATCCTCGCTAGCACCGTTTTCCGCAAAGCCAGCTTGCAAACCAGGAATGCCACCGGCCATGGGAGGGGCAGCGGCCCCGTTATTGGCGAAATTTGGAGGCGGGAAATGCTGAGGCAATTGAATACCTTGTGAGAGAAGTTGTTTCTGTAGTTCAGCAAGGTTGAGGTTTGCTGGCATGCCGGGGAACTGGGGTGGCATCGAAAAGCCAGGAATACCGAAACCCTGCTGGTTCTGGCCGTTGTGCTGTGGTGGGGCACCGTTGGACAGCATCGACGCCAGTTGAGATGGGTCCATTGGAGGCATGGACGCAGGCAGGCCCTGTGGTGGCGGGGGCGGCGGTTGAGCTCCTCCAATTCCTGGGATTAAGCCCGGTGCACCGGAGCCGTCTGGGAAAGAAAGGCCAGGCGGGGCGCCTTGTATACCAGGCAGTAAAGATGGTGCTGTAGGATTCTTCTGATCGATAAGACCCTCCGCTTCGTCCTGCAACTCCTGTTCCTCTTCTTCACGCATTTGGCGTCTTCCAAATCCTCTGTTCCAGGTGCCCTGGGCTTCGGCCGCCTCCTCTCCGATGTGGAATCTGTCTTTCATGTATGTCGTCTCTCCTGGTCGAGCCCGAGACCAGAATCGAGTAAAGTTATCTTTCGAACCGGACGCCAAAATATGGCCCAGAGGGTGCCAATCCAATGACCAGATTGTAGAGCCGTGCGCGTATTGAATGCGATGGGCCGGATAGATAACTTGTGCTGGGCAATTCTGCGGGTCAGGGCTGTCCCACGGTGCAAGTGTAGGCACATGTCCCGCCGGTACGTTCGGTTCGTCCAGCAGATAGTGGTATAATGACCCGTCTTCGCTGCCTGTGGATACCAAGGAACTGTGGACGGGGTGCCATGTCAATGACGAAATGGGTTTTTCATGACCTCTGAGGATACAGATGTCGCGCATCATTCTCAGGTCGAATATCCTTGCGGTCTGGTCTCTCGAAGACGTAGCTAGAAGGTTGCTGTTCACTCGCGAAAACCTCGTAGTAGTCACGGTATTTTTATGACTATGGAGCGTTGTCAAACATCTCCCCGTTCGGGGATCCCAGAATTTGACCTGGTGGTCTTTGGATCCTGAGACGAGGAGACCTTTTGTTGGATGCCAATCACAGGATTTGACGTCCCAGTTATGACCAGTAAGGACAGTATCACTCATGCGTGCCGTAAAGTCGAAGATCTTCAAAGTCGTGTCGTCGGAAGCAGAAAGAAATTTGGTATCGCTGGGACTCCATGACAAGTCACGGACGGCATCATGATGGGCGTCATCCACGGTCTCAACGTTGTTGAAATTCGGACGCCAATACTTTACGTCGCCCTTCTGTCCTCCTGAAATAAGCCAGTCGTGACTGTGAGACCATGCAGCTGAAGTCACACCTGCTTGGTACTGGTCATAGTGTGCCTGGGTGGGAGTCAGTCAAGATGAAGGGCCTAAGGCAAGAGTGATTCCCTTACATCCATGACGGTCTCGAAATTGAACGCAGTGCCATTCCATAACATGAACTCTCCAGTATGTCCACCTGTCAATAACCGCCTTCCCTCCGGCGTCCATCTCACAACAGTGATGGGCTTTTTTGACTTTCCGATCGATTGATGCAGATGTCGTACGGGGACCGTGTCCGCAGGCGAATGCGTTCGAGCCAAGGGAGGTACCATCTAATAACAGATCAGTCACTGAACCAAGTACTTTGAAGACGCAAGAATCTCACATCCACGACGTAGCTTGCACTAGGCCTTTCAGCCTCCATCCTGTGAGCTCCCTTGTATCGCGGGCGCCTTGTGCGCATCCATTGTAGCATTGATGAGCCATAATCGGTGACCGGCCCTGTCGCAGTATCAGCACTCTTGCACGCAATATATATCAGTAGCTGCACATACTAGGCCTCCGAGGGCCTACAATTCCGCCTTCATATGGCCTTGAAGGCCTCGTAGCGTATTGCGAGTCACTGGCGGACTCGTCGTAGAGGGCCATCGCAACACGGTCACGAGAACTTGCCCAAACGCGAAAGTTCGAAGGGAGTCAAAGCTTGCAGGGCGATGCACATATCAAGAAAATATCACCACATCAGCATGCGCTCCGGATCTCCGACTTGCAGACGGCAGAAACTCAACAAGCCGCTCAATGGGGCCTGGGCAGTTCGTATGCAGCAGTTAGTTAGTCGGCGCTGGCAGCAGAAACCGCGGAGTGATGTTGCTGGCGGCGGCTGTCATTGGCCCAACAGCTGTCGGCGGTACGAGAAGTTGCCAGGAAGGCTGCGGAGGTCATAGCTCTCTCGATCTGGCGTACAACAACCCCGCCTGCCCTTGCTCCTCTCTGCTGGGTCTTCATCAATGTCGTTCTGTGGCCATTGATTCTTTGGACTGGCGGCGGAGTGCCACTCTGGCCTGCTAGTTGTTGTTGATTTCTTGCAATTGAGCACCGCTATTACTATCGTGATTGGGCCCGTTTACCACCCGTTGACAACAGCGATACCGCTGTCTACGTGTAATCTCATTCTCTTCCTAGCAGGCTGGGAGGCTCTCTGGACGCTGAAAGCTCATCTGGATAGCTTTAGCCATTGTCTTCCAGAATGGCGACCGTGGTAAACAGTGCTGTGACATCCGGACATGACGTGCGGCTCCCAGATCCGAAGTCCATCCAGCAAGGCACGCAGAATGGGTCGTCCGATGCTGCTGCTGGCAAAGCCCCCGATACACGAGCGCAGAAGGCGAGGTCAAAGTATCGTCACATTGCGGCTTATCACAGCCAGATACGACACTCCTGTTTAAGTCGAGAATCGGACGTTACGCCAAGTTTTGTTGGGTTCCGGAATCTTATGGTTATTGTTTTAAGTACGGTCAAGATCCGTCTGATGCGAGAGAGGCGCATGCTGACTGATTGACAGTTGTAATGAACTTGCGTCTGATTATTGAAAATTTCATGAAGGTACGATTACTGGTTCTTGCTTCTTGCAGGCGGTGCTGATGCTTACATGCTCCTAGTACGGTGTTCTCATCTGCATCCGATGCCACGACTACCGGAAACAGGACCTTATTCTCGGTGCCATCCTTTTTGCCCTCGTTCCGTGCCATCTGTTTGTTGCCTATATAATCGAACTCGCTGCAGCTCAGCAGGTCAAGGGTGCTGTCGGACGTCTAAAGAAAGATAGATCTGCCGAAGAAAACGAGAGAGAGCAGAAAGCGTTCCAGTCGACCTGGCGCTTGGCGGCATTTGCCCATACCATCAACGCCACTCTATGTCTCGTCGTTACTAACTTTGTCGTATACTATTATATTCACCATCCAGGTATAGGCACTCTGTGTGAGCTTCATGCAATTATTGTCTGGCTCAAGAATTGCTCCTATGCCTTCACCAACCGGGACCTGCGACATGCATTGCTAAACCCATCTGCTAAGGCCATGCTCCCGGAGATATATTCGTCGTGCCCGTATCCTCAGAACATCACTGTTGGAAACTTGACATATTTTTGGCTAGCTCCCACCCTGGTTTACCAGCCAGTCTATCCCAGGACATCACATATCCGCTGGTCTTTTGTGGCAAAACGAGTCGCAGAGCTTCTCGGTTTGTCCGTATTTATCTGGCTACTTTCTGCACAGTACGCGGCCCCTGTGCTCCGGAATTCACTCGACAAAATCGCGGTCCTTGATTTTGCTTCAATCTTGGAACGGGTGATGAAACTTTCCACGATCTCATTGGTCATATGGCTTGCCGGTTTCTTCGCACTTTTCCAATCGGGGCTCAATGCCTTAGCCGAAGTTATGCGTTTCGGAGACCGTGACTTCTATTCAGATTGGTGGAACAGCCCGAGTGTAGGTATATATTGGAGGTCTTGGAACAAACCTGTCTATCTCTTCATGAAGAGACATATCTACTCCCCGCTAGTGGGACGAGGTTGGAGTCCTTTTATGGCAGGCATGATGACGTTCACGTTCTCGGCCATACTCCATGAGATACTAGTGGGGATTCCAACACACAACCTCATCGGTATGCTGCACATCTTTTGTTCTCGAGATTAGTTTGCTGACCATTTTATAGGCGTAGCATTCGCCGGCATGATGTTTCAGGTCCCGCTCATCACAGCCACTCTGCCGCTGGAGAAAATGAACGACCCTCTAAGTAAGATTGTGGGCAACTCGATTTTCTGGGTAAGCTTCTGTCTCGTCGGCCAGCCGCTGGGTGCATTATTATACTTTTTTGCCTGGCAAGCCAAGTATGGAAGCGTCAGCAAGATGCCTACAATCTAGAGTGCCGTTACAGAGGAAGTTTGCATAGCTTGGCTTGATCTGAAGCTTATTTGAACCGGATTGACGAGCATATAATCGAACCATGTCAAACGTATCTATATTGATAGAGTTATCTTGTGCTTTCTGCAGGCGGATTTGTTGACAGATCTTGAATGAATGGTAATACTGGCTTAGCTAGTATGGTAATAGTTGCATACTATCATATATGCAAATGACAGCATAGTTAATGTTACTATGGCATCTACGGCACCCATAATTAAGCAGTCCCTTCATCTTATGTGAAGGAATAGAAGAGTAGTTAAATGGTCTCTTCAGCTTTCTACTGCAGGCGACCCCGTTTCGGTCGTGGAACGATTGCGGTTTGTCGGGAAATGCTTGTTTCGCGTGGTGCTCTGTAATCCAGACCGCCAGTCCTCCTTCGATGTGAAGGCAATACCAACGTCCAGGAACCGTAAATTCACAGTCGTTGCGGGCGTCAGGGTCATGGATGAGGGTGTACCCGATCTCGGAATTAAATTTACCGGCTCTGCGCGTACTTTACCTCGATCTTCTTCTTTGACAACCGTTCATGTCACGTTCTTTGAAATGAACACTTTAAGACCGTCCATTCCTCGTTTATCTGCATTATTTCGCAAGAAATCTTCTTTCATGCCTTCTCCCGGAGCTCTTTTATCGCCCCATATACTTGTTGACGAAGAGATCTCGCCAGTATACAATTCCAAGCTCTTTTACCCAGCAAAGCCTGGAGAGATACTCTCCAATCGGTACCAAACCCTGGTCAAGGTTGGCTGGGGCGTGTCCTCAACAGTATGGCTCGCGCGTGATCTGTAAGTGCAGCTCTCGATGATATCTGTTCGATTCAAAGCTCTCTGTCTCTAACAAACATACAGACATATTGAAGAGTCGGAAAGGATTGTGGCACTGAAGATCGCCCATAAGGATGCGGGTTCTGCTGGTCATGAGCGCGAGATTGAAGAGCGCATTTCCACGGCAGACCCATCACATCGCGGTCGCTCACTTATCCGAACAGCATTAGACTATTTCGAAGTTAAAAGTCCGGGAGGTTCTTATTTGTGTCTTGTGTATGCGCCTATGAGAGAGCCATTGTCGATGTATCAGCGACGCTTTCACGACAGAAAGATGCCACTGCCTCTCATTAAAACATACATTCGTGCTATTCTTACGGGGCTTGAATATCTTCACAATGAATGCAGGATAGTTCATACGGGTAAGTTATCTTTGGCTTTACTTCCCATCGACTATACTGAGTGAGCCTGGTACCTGTCTAGATCTAAAGCTTGAAAACATCATGGTCTCATTCGAGGATCCAACTGTGCTTGTTGACTTTATAAATTCTCACCTCAAAAAGCCGATGGCTTACAAGATTGAGTCGACGGGACGACGAGTGTATCTGTCCTATAATGACTTTGGACCACTCAAAAACCTGAGAAGTATACCCCAGATTGTCGACTTTGGTTTAGCAGCCAGGCTCGAGGAAGACGACGACTGGGGCGTCTGGCCTATTCAGCCAGACCACTATCGGGCACCAGAGGTCATAGTGGGTAATGGCTGGCAAATGCCTGCGGATATTTGGAATCTTGGTGCTTTGGTGTGTCCTATTGTTCTTCAAAGTTGGTGCATCCACTAATGCGAGACCAGTTGTGGGATATGATCGGAGGCCAAGAGCTATTCCAACATATCCATGATCAACAAGGTCGCTACGATGCTAAATTGCACATAGCTGAAATGATAGGTCTACTTGGTGTACCTCCTCCAGAGATCATACAAAGATGTCAATACATGCGAGAGTACTCGTGGCCGGAACCTGTCAGACGGGAAGACGGCAGAGTATGCGAGACGGCCGAAGAGTACTTCGGTGGGCCATTCTTTGACAATAATGGTATTTCTGGGTTCCTTATCTCTAAGGAATTATTCTCAGACTCACGAAACATTTTAGGTCGCTTTCTCTACGAAGATCTTATCCCTCGCCGGAAACTAGACGATACGGTTTCCTTCCTCGAGGGAGAGGAGAGGGAGGCGTTTCTGGATCTCGCCAGGAAAATGCTTTGTTGGCATCCAAATGTGAGAAAAACGGCAGGCGAACTAGCCAGGCATGTCTTTCTTCAACCAAAGCAAATAAGCACCTGATTTCTGCAAGCGTTTGCAAGCGGAATGACTTGAAAATTTATCACAGTTCGGCCGTGCTGTCAGATGATGAATCTGTCTTGGTTGGAAAATAACCCTTAAAATCTGTAGGGAAAAACCCTGTTGGAACCGCGAATATTCTAGATAATCCTTGTTAATATTTAGAATATTTTCTACTGGTATATCTTGTATTATTTTGCTAGTGACGGGCTAGATGGCGTGATTGATAACGGTGCCCTAGCTTGCGCCTAAGCTTTAGTATAAGAGGTATAAAGAACCCCAGCTCATCCTTAAGGCCAAATACCATAGAGAATCACGGATACCACCGCAGTTCAGTTCCTGTGTCTGTCAGTGCTCTTGCTGTAAAGACCTGCAGAAAGCGAGATTAGGTACTGCACGCTAAAGTAAGCACAACCGATGCTCACCCATCGCCAGTATTATCTAACATTGACATACGAATACAAGGATGCCTAGCAGTCATGGACCTCTCGATGTCAGATTTCGATCTCCAAAACGATCAATTCCACGGGCGACGATAAGGTTCTAACCCCGTACACTCGATCTATTGCGCCCGGGCCACGCGGGTTCGGGCAGTCTGGAATCCCGAGTGGATAACATCGTGGGCGCTTTTACGGAGTACAAGAATTAATTGCGCCGAGTCCCGCTCAGGCAACGTTGCCCCTTTACAGGAGTCTCAACTACGTACTTGTGCTCTTAAAGGTTGGTGATACTGCCGTTTCTCCTCTGGAGTCTTCAAGCAATCGAACTGAACCATTTGTCCAGGTACCAACCGCAAAGTGAATACTCTCCATCTACGCCTTGATCCTCAGCTAGCTTGAAATTGCCCAACATGATCACCATCACCCTTCCAGAGAACTACGGGTAAGTGCGCGTCTTCCAGTGACGGTTTGCGCGTTACATGGGGTTCCGACTGGATCATGCGTTGTGCAAAAACCTATTATTGAAGAACTGTTACTGACAAGTCTCTGTCGCATCAGCGCTCCCATCGCCGTCGCACTGGGTGCAATCCCTTTCCTCGGGTTTATCCACGGTTGTATTACCACCAGTCTCCGAAAGGCAGCCAAGGTCCCCTATCCTCACAGCTACGCCACGATTGAAGAATGCAAGGCCAACGTGCGTTTCCCCAAATCTCTCTGAAGTCAAGGTAGCGAAAGAATGCTAATTAAATGTCGTCATATAGCCCAAGGCCGAGCAGTTCAACTGCGCTCAACGTGCGCATAGCAATTTCCTCGAGAATGCTTCCCAGACAATGCTCTTCACCCTGGTGGCCGGTCTGAAATACCCCAACGCTGCCGCGATTGCTGGCGCCGCCTGGGTCTTCTTCCGCTCCCTCTTCCTGTATGGATACGTCTACTCTGGAAAGCCCCAGGGCAAGGGCAGGATGATGGGTGGCTTCTTCTGGCTTGTCCAGGGAGCGCTTTGGGGAATGACTGTTTTTGGTGTCGCAAAGGATCTTTTGACCTTCTAAGCTATGTATGAATATGTGTATGAATTAATAGGATCTAAACTGCCAGGTTGGATGCCTCTAGCTATGAATATATGTGATGGTCCTGAAGTAACGGACATTGTGCAGTATATATATATGTCGAACTGATATTTGCACGCTTTATGTATGCAGGAATCGTCAGAAGGGTTAAAGCGCATTCTGATTTTCTTCAATTGCAGAAAACAATATAAATAGACCAGGATCCGCTGTAAACATAGAATCTTAGATCAGCATCCAGGCCTTCAGGGTTCTGCGTGGGGGAGCTGCCTATCGGTGGCCAGTCGAGGTGGGGCACCGTCATGCCGCATCCGCGAATTTTTGACCTGGAGAGCAGCTCGACGCTACGACTAACGGTTCAACGAGACATTGCGGTCGATACAGACAGAAATTCAGTGGAGTTTCTCTTCTCACCGAGTTAACAATTTATCCCTCTTTTAAAAGATAAGGGAAACTGCAGAGAAAAAGACGTCACGAGAGCATTGTTCATTCCACCCCTCCAAACCTACCCCTCCATTGAAACCGACCATGTCTTCCAAATCGCAATTAAGATACTCTGTGCGGGCGCAAAACCATCCTAACGTGCTCGTGAAGAAGCTGTTCGAGATCGCAGAGGCTAAGAAGACCAACGTTACTGTATCTGCCGATGTCACGACCACAAAGGAGCTGCTGGATCTTGCTGACCGTAAGTGGGCACTTATTGTTTCTGATCCCAGCATGCGCAAATTTGAAAGGCAAGACTAAAGCTGATCCCTAATATGTATTTTGCAGGCCTCGGTCCCCATATTGCCGTCATCAAAACCCACATTGATATCCTGTCCGACTTCAGCGAAGAGACCACTTCCGGCCTGACGGCACTCGCAAAGAAGCACAATTTCCTCATCTTCGAGGATCGCAAATTCATCGATATCGGCAACACCGTTCAGAAGCAGTATCATGGTGGTGCACTACGGATATCTGAATGGTCTCACATTATCAATTGTGCCATCCTTCCCGGGGAGGGCATCGTGGAGGCTCTCGCGCAAACTGCCGCCTCGCCGGATTTTCCATACGGAAAGGAGAGGGGACTACTGATCCTGGCGGAGATGACTTCCAAAGGATCCCTTGCTACGGGAGAGTACACGACAGCATCCGTTGACTATGCTAGAAAGTACAAAAACTTCGTCATGGGCTTTGTCTCGACGAGGGCGCTATCGGAGGTCAAGTCGGATGTGACGACGGCTTCCGAGGACGAGGACTTCGTGGTCTTCACGACGGGTGTCAATCTCTCATCAAAGGGTGATAAGCTTGGACAGCAGTATCAGACGCCTCAGTCGGCCATTGGCCGTGGCGCGGACTTTATTATTGCTGGTCGTGGAATCTATGCTGTGCCAGATCCTGTTGAGGCTGCTAAGCGCTACCAGCAGGAAGGTTGGGAGGCGTACGAGGCTAGGGTTGGAAAGCAGTAGAATATGGATTATTGAGTTATACTTAGCTTTATCTTTATTAGCATCATGGGTGCATGGTATTTTTCTTCTGTCGACTGATGTCTGATTCTAAACCTTACTGCCGGTTTATATCTCCTGAGTTCTGATACTTCGTATAAGCTATACATTGGTCCTTAGAATGCACGCTTTTATTTCTCCGATATCCACCTTTCATTCCTAATAGACACATGGCGCATAGTACTGTATAAGGTCCCTTATATGGATACACTATCGATCCTTGCAATATATTTCATGGGCCACTTTGATGCTTTGAAGCCAGCGCATACTATTGTTGCCAACCTGAGGACCGAAGAAACTCGGTCAAATCCAGCCGTGTCAACTCTTCGAAGTGGGAAGCTCGACATATGACTTCACTTTATCACTCACCTAGATCTACTACTATAGAATAGCGATAAGAGCGAGGGCGAGGAAATACGAGAAGAGCGAAAAATAACCGAGATAAATCCTAATTTTTCTCAATTGCCTTTTGTCGCGGAAAGCCTTATTATTATCAACACGAATCGTTCATTCCGTGTGACCAGTTATCGCAGTGTTATCTGACCTGATAAAGCTACTCTTAGCGGGCGGCGGGATGGCGCCCTAGGGATGTTTAAGATTCTGACCACCAGCCAACCTTCGAATAACCTTATGGCCCCAACTCCACATCCCCACAGGTTGCTCTGTAGCGTTGTATTCCTTGTATCCTCTAGGGAGGCGGACGGTGCCGACTGTACTGGATAGGGAAAGACAATCCAGAGCCGATCATTATCGCCATGCTCTCTGACGGATCGTTCTCGTGTTCCTCGCGACAGTCAAGCTTGACGAGATGGACAACAGGCTGTCAGACAATTAGCTGATGATAATCTCCCTAGGTTTCTAGGACTGGATCACTTCACGGAATGGAAGCCCGGATTAAAAGCTCCTCTCATTTGACCTGGAGGAAGACAGGCTCACGCTCGGTCGTCCTGCATGCGGAGAATAATGTTCCCCCGGGGAGGAGGACGCCAATCACCAACACTGGCTTTGGCAATCCGGGGAAGCAAAGCATAGTTAGCCGTGGGATTATGTCTGTTCAACAACTAACAGCCTCGACCTTCCTGATTAGTCCTCCACGTGGACATCAACCCCTCTTCCTCCTCCCACGGCCAGAGACCGATTTAGCTGGCAATTGACGCCGTGGCAGAAGATGGCGTATGGGCGACTTCGAAAACACGAGCAGAGATGATATAATACCTGGATCCCTTGCGGTTTTGTGGAAGGTGTTTGGCAAGATTCCGTGATAAGGAGCTCGGAGATCGTTATCTCTGCATCTGGCTATCGGATTCGTCAACGCGACCTATCTACACTAATCGGGAAACTCGCCTGGCAACGTGGGCCGACGTTAGAGTGGCACAGATCAGGCAAAGATAACGGTCCCCGGCTTAAAGGTGATTATTTACGATCTGGTAATTACTACTTCTGCTGTCTAGACGTCGTTCTCGCGTTGCACCTTGCGGTTTTGAGTGATCCTCAGTTGGGAGACGACTACGACCGGCGCATCTCATACTACGGAACTGCGCAGTCATGGAATCGGTCGACGAGAAAAAACCCGCCCCTCCAGCAGCGGTGGCAGCTGATGTCGAGAACGGCGCGGTGGAAAAGCACCCGGATGAGAAGATCCTGCAGCACTCACACGATGCAGATGAAGCTCTGAAAGCTTTCTCTGGGCTAGAGGGAGAAGTGATCGAGGTCGATGAAGCGACCAACAAGCGATTGCTCAGGATCATCGACCGGCATATGATGCCACTGATGTGTGTCATCTATGGCATGAACTATCTTGACAGTATGAATCTCCTACTACCTGCAACTTTTGCATTCCGGTTATATCTTCTAACGCCTGATGAATACAGAGACGACTTTATCGTATGCTAGCGTTATGGGAATCAAGACGGATATTGACCTGACGGGAGATGACTATCAATGGCTTGGTAGCATGTTCTACTTCGGTAATTGCCAACCCCTCACCACGGATCCGGACAGCTGTATTCATGGAGAATAGGTTATCTGGCATGGGAATATCCCACCGGCCAGCTTCTCCAGCGAATGCCCCTGGGCAAGTATTCTGCATGTTGCATTATCATGTGGGGAGTAATCCTGTCCTGCTTTGCGGCAGTCACGAACTACTCTGGCGCTATTGCAATCCGCTTCTTCCTGGGTGTCTTCGAGGCTGCAGTGACACCAGGCTTCGCTCTTCTCACTTCTCAGGTTAGTCTTTGTCCCAAGCTGGCGATTGTATGTATATGCTGACGGCCTCGGATGCTACCAGTGGTACACTAAGAAGGAGCAAGGTACCCGTGTCGGTATCTGGTTCAGTTTCAACGGCTGGGGTCAAATCTTTGGAGGCTTGGTCGCATATGGTATCGCTGTTGGAGCGCGCAAACAAGGATCGGCAATCGAACCTTGGAAAATCGTCTTCCTAGTCACCGGTCTCCTCACGATCGCCCTGGGAGCATACTTCTACTATCTTATTCCTGACAGCCAGCTCAATGCACGCTGGCTGAAGAAAGAAGATCGAATCCTCGCCGTTGCGCGTGTGCGTGTCAACCAGCAAGGAATCGGCAACAAACACTTCAAGATGTACCAACTGAAGGAGGCACTGCTTGACCCTATAACGTGGGCGTTTTTCTTCTACGCTCTCGTGGGTGATATTCCCAACGGCGGGATTTCCAACTTTTTCAGCCAACTGGTAAGCCAACAGATATTCATATTTTAGCCGTCGCTTACACCATTCTATAGATTGTTAGCTTTGGATATACCTCTGAGCAGAGTCTGCTTTATGGAGTCCCTGGTGGAGCAGTGGAAGTCATTGCCCTGGTTATAAACGGATATCTCGGAGACCGTTTGGGACAGCGACTTCTTTGCAGTACTGGAGGCTTGGTGTGCTCGATCGTTGGAATGGTTCTCATTGTCGCCCTACCGCTGTCCAACAACGTTGGTCGTCTGATTGGATACTATATGACTCAGGCTAGCCCAACGCCATTTGTGGCGCTCTTGTCTCTCATCTCGAGTAACATTGCTGGCTACACCAAAAAGACTACAGTGGCAGCTTTCTACCTGATTGGATATTGTGTTGGTAACATCATCGGCCCGCAAGTCTTCCGTCCGAAGGACGCTCCACGATACGTCCCGGCTGAAATTACCATCATCGTGTGCTGGGGTGTATGTTTGCTCGACCTATATTTCATATGGTGGTGGTACAATAGACAGAACAAGCAGAAAGCAGCAGTTCGTGCGGATCCTTCTTATGTCAGGCTGGAGAACCAAGAGTACGTATCCATCTATCTACTCATTCTATCCTTCGCAAGGAAGAACCTGAACGCTAACAATTCACTGCGCAGATGGCTTGACCTCACTGACAGGGAGAACCCCGAATTCGAATATACCCTTTAGCCGAGGTGTACCTGCAGTATATATATCGTTGTGTTTATGATGAATTCTATATCTAATGACGACTGCCCTAAATAGGCCCGAAGCATCCACGAAGATGAATCGTTAAATATTTTCTATTTCTAATTCGTATACAATAAATAATGCCAACATGCCAACGCACCGAAGTATGCCTATAGCTTGCTGTTATACAAGTGCTTGAGTTCTCGTCGCAATATCTTCCCCGACGGGTTCCGCGGGATGGCCTCGATGAAATGAACTCCACCCCTGAGCTGCTTATAGTGCACCAGTCTCACCTTCACGAAATCCACAATATTCTGCGCGGTCTGCTCGTTCGCATCAACCTTAGATGCGACCACCACGTAGGCACGAGGCGCCTCCGACCCTGCCTTTCCGGTAGGAATGCCAACGACAGCGACATCTGCCACAGCTGGATGCTCCTGAAGAACCCCCTCCAGTTCTGCTGGCGCCACCTGGAACCCATTGTACTTGATCAACTCCTTGACGCGATCGGTGATGACGAAATTCCCGTGTGAGTCCTCGTAGCCCACGTCACCGGTCTTGTAATATCCATCCTCTGAAAACGCCTCCTTAGTCGCCTTCTCGTTGTTGAGATAGCCCAGAAAAACGTTCGGGCCCTTCAACCACAACTCGCCCTCTTTTTCATGCTGCGTTTTTTCTCCTGCAATCGGGACATATTTTGCTGCCATGTTGGGCAGCAACCGACCAACAGCTCCAAGATACTCCTGACTCTCCTGGAACGTCTGCAGGTGCGTACACGGTGCGCATTCGCTCATGCCGTACGATTGCCTGACCTTGAGTGATAACGTGTCCTTCAATGCGCGAATTAGCTCTAGGGAGAGAGGCGCCGCACCAGTCTGGAGCATACGGAGGGAGCTCAAGTCGTATTTCTTGACGGATGGGGTCTGTACAAGAGCCAAGATCATCGGCGGGACGGTATACGCGTAGGTGATTTTATTTTCCTGGACGGTTCTGCAGAACCTCTCGAGCTCGAACCGCGGCATGACGAAGGTCGACATGCCTAGAAACAGATCATAGTTGACTAGGTATGTGAGGCCGTAAATATGGAAGAATGGAAGGCAAGCAATTGCGCTATCCTTGGAAGTGAGCGCGCCGTCATCCAGCTTTTCTGTTTGGAGGATGTTCGCAACGACGTTCTTATGCGATAGCATCACCCCCTTGGGCAAGCCTGTCGTGCCGGATGAATATACAAGGAAAACAAGGTCCTTGGACGGATTACTGATGGGAGGCTTGTGCTCCTGTTTGAAGTCGTTATCTGCGACTAAAGATGGGTCGGGCTGCCAGATCTTCTGCGTCTGGTCATCAGTTACGATGATGCGGTCCGGACTCAAGCCTGCCTTTTTGGCGGCCTCCAAGACGACATGATAGAGGGACTTGTGCGTGACAACGGCTTGGGCACCAGCATCCTTGAGATAGTGTACTATCTCGTTCGCTGGGAAAGCAGGGTTGATTGGGCTGACTACTCCTCCGACGGCGAGGGTTCCGAAGATGATGGGAGGTACATCGATCGAGTTTTGCGATACTACCGTGAGGACATCGCCCTTTTGCCAGTTCCATCGCTGTTGTAAAGTGCCGCCGAAATTGAGACTTAGTTTTCGCACGTCTGCGAAGGTGTACGAACGGCCGGTGTAGGCGTCTGTGAAGACAACTATTTTGTAGTTAGCAAGGGAATTCACCGTCTGCAATGTTGATACGGAGCTTTATAACTATCGATAGCTCCATTATTCAGTTTCCTTCTGCAAACTCACCTTTCGAATCTGAGAACTGGCGACCACTTCTCTCGAACAAAAGACTCCAAAGATCCGTATCCGGAATAGAAACATCCGCGTATGGAGAAACACTCGACATGGTGAGAGACGCGCAAGAGCCACTTCTACACTCAAGTACTTATATATGCCACAAAGAACCGCTCGAAAAAGATAACAGAACAGAACACCTTCTGTGCAGTCTAGTCTATAATTTGGGGAAGATACTACAGATCGGAGGATAATGGGGTAAGTAGGGGCCGTAGGATGCCACCTCGGTCGATCCTGATCGAAAGCATGGATCGGCTTCCCCAGATAATCCCGCAAGCCAAATCGGCATTTCTCCGTACTCTTTCCTGGTTATCACCACCGCTATCACTTACTCCGTATGGTCTGCATTACTCCGTATTTCGTCCCCGCGCTTTTCGGTCCGGGGCAGATCTCACCGGGGACCGAGCGTCTATGCCTGTTCGGGAGACTGCCGAGGTCGCCAAGCACCGAGTCGGCCTCGGTCTGGTCGAGACGGCATATACAGTGCGATCGGTTTCCGGGGATGTTTTGCAGATATACTATCGGAAGTCGGATGTACGACTGGACCAAAAAGGTGAACACCTAAGAGGTCCGGCCCTAGATCACAATATATACCTTAGCTTGGGGTTGGTAAGAGATCTATTTGTGCCTGGCTCACTCGATTGGGAATCACGTTACGCGAGGAGACCAGGGGATAGTCCGAAATTCTAGCTGTTGATTGAGTTAGCTCGATCGTACGGTTGTAAGTGTTATCGTAATATATGCCTGCATGCTGTAATTGTAGCAACCATTATGGGTGCTATTATAGCATTTGTGACTATGATTATACTATTCCCCGACAGCTTCCCGAACACAGATCTTATTCCTGGTAGGTTGGTGTGTCAGTTTCTTGCTCTAACAGGCTAATACCTGCTGTGAAATAGGTCCTAGTCCTACGTGTATCGATTTTACGTTCTTAGATATAGACTGAGAATATGATTCTATACGGATGACAACGAGATCTGGCTTGTCTATATCTAAAGCTTTGTGACGTCTACTTTTTGATATTTTCTCAAATTCATCGTGGCTTTCTTACAGCAATTACTACCTCTCTCACTGCATTCTCTTATAGTGCCCACGCCCACTGGCTATGGAGTATAAAACCGGACATAACATGCCAGAAAGAAAAATAGATTAGAAAGGAGTTGAATGGATTCAAAACAAATAAGAAGAAATGTACAGATTCTTAAGTGAATATGAGACTAAGAACCTCTGATGTTACTTCTTCCTGGATGATTGCAGTTTCACTTTTGTTTCTCGCTAACCTTGTTCACGGATGGTTTTCGTTCTGCAAAAACTGATGTGGACGCCCAGGAAGCAGGCCAGGCAAATGACTGCTGGATCTCCCTTAGATCTTCACCGGAGACCAGGTAGTCTACAACAGCGATAAAGATATAGGCCCCTATTCCAGTGCAGATATGCCACCTATTTCAATGTGTTTAGTGTCATGAAGAAGAAAAAAGATAAGAAGTTCGAAACGCACCATCCGTGGAGCTCCAATGCAAAAGCCCAGGGAAGACATATTGCTTCCCGTGCATTTGTCAAGAATGTGCAAGCCCACTGATCAACTAGCCAAAGCCAATACCCAAGGTTGAAAATTGCTGTCGACACAAGTTAGTTGCTTTGAATTGTTATCGTAGGATTGGATTACTGACCTGCTCCAAACCTAACCATTGCCCAGATCTGTCGCCGGGCAGCTGAGCCCGGCACCGTCCTACTATTGACGAGGCGTATAGTGTGAACCCCAATGACAGTCACCATGCCGACAAATGACACGGAGTGGAGGAGCAGCTCGTCGGTCATCACATGGAATGTTACCAGAAACACCAACAAGGAACCCAGTACCATAGCAAGAACAATAGAGTCTCGGCGACTAGAATGGGCTGTCAAGACACGACGTAGGACCGGGGTCGTTGCAAAATGCATGGAGAGGTCGTCCACTGGTGGAGAGAATAATAAGCTGGATAGTAGTTGACGTGGGAAAGACGTGGCACATACTCCTTTGGGTGTGGTATTTAAGACTGAGATGGAACGCAAACGAGCATAGATCGACCATTATTAAGCCCAAGTAGGGAAGGACACGAAAAAAATTACCGTGCTTGTTCGCTTTTCGTCGCAGCTGCCGCAACCCGTAGAAGCCGTAGATTACTGTTGACGATAAATTAGATCATGATCCACATTTCGACCGCTATCTTACTGTAGACGACATTTGTCAAGCTGTTGACAAGCTCAGAGATGTACCTGCTCACAGCGTAGTCCGCCTCGCAGAAGCTTTGTCAACGTCAGCAAATGATGAATCGCGAGAGACGGTATACTGACTTGGCCTTCGAAGTTGGAGAGCCCCAAAAAAAGTCTACGGGGTCGATAGCGTCCATGATTGAGTTGAATGAAGTGCAGAAATGCGGTGAAAGACGGTAAGATAGAGGGGTAAACCCCTTATGACCAGATCTCCTTGACGAAGTTGCCCAACAACGCGTTCGGGACCGGTCAATAAGCTTCAACTTTGACGTAGAGTTCCACTGGTTGTTAAAGTCGGCTCTACGCTCTATCCGACGAAGAAATGATATTAATCTAAATGTACGGGCATCTTCTAACGAAGACTTCAAGCTAGAGAAAGAAGAAGAAAAATCTATCTACGACGGAGCTCTCTGGTGTTTATATACGCGAGAGCTTTCTTTGTTGTCGACCGCTTCCCCTTCAGAGGGCGGAGATCCCGTAGTTCCGGCTTTGTTGCATTCGGCCGCCGACTCGTACGGAAGCCGCTCTTTTACAGAACCACACTTTTTTAAATAGTAATATTATAAAATTGAGGCGAGTATTCTTTTTCATCCCCTCACGGCCATGATTTCTCGATGTTGCGCCGTCCGACAGTCGGCAGAGGACCGGTTACGCACCTAGTGTCACCCCTGCATTTCCAACGGCTGTGGTTACATCATGGATTTAAAGGCTGCCTAGTGAAGATATGGTTCGCATCACTCTCCCTTGGAACAGTGAATAATGAGAAACATCCATTTCTGTTTTGGCCCCGCTATAAAGTGAGCATCTGGTAGCACATCTTGGATTTTCCTCCACTTCCCTATCTTCTTACACACACTACATGAGCTTGCGGAGTCGTATTATCAAGACAATCTTATACTTGATCTCTGCTTAATGCTCTGATTTTCGCTAGTAAACCATCTTATCACAGACTTTAGTTTCTAGAAAAATAAGCAGTTTTCTCACTAATATCTTAATAAAAGTGATAGCCATGCCTCCTAATCACTTACCTCCTAGTCGCTCAGCTTCCCGCAATATATTCATCTACTTCTCGCATCAACCTGGTATAGTCTAGGATGGACTCTGTGCTGTGCGAAATCTCACCAGATATAAGTTCATTAATATATTCAATATTATATTCAGAACAATTAATAGATTCAAAGCACACTTCTATAGCTCAAACACTCCAATTACCCCTACCAATCAGCCTTTACAATATGGTAGTTATATCTTCTATCCTCAAACAGCAGAAGAGCAAGTGGAAACAAATAACAAATAGTACTATCCCCACATACTGTTATTATCAACTATATCTAAAAAAGATACATTCCGGGACCAAGTCCACACTTGCAATAGGCACTATATGATCACTGGCTATATCAATCATAATACAAATATAGGGTTTTGGAGCATTTTCCAAGCAGCCTATATCTTCCCTTTGGCACTCAATTCTCTCTTTAGCAATCAGAGATTTAACCAGCTAATTATATACAACTATCCACCAGGCATCAATTCCCCTCAAAACAATATCCTACTTCAGGCAACTATTTATTCTCTATAGGATAATTACTTTATTGCTGTCAATCTCAATAATAGTTACAGAGTGCAGACCTTCATCTATCTATTTGAAAATTCCAAGATAATATCTTACATACTACATGTCGTCAGCCGGACAATCTACTAACTATTATCAATGCCCTATTGTGCTGGCACTTTAAACAGGCCATACTCGCCAATATACATAGTGCTGGTGAACCAGTATTCAAGTTCGACTTTCCACCTGGTACCGACATGATGGGAGAAATTCTGCGGTGGCCACAACCAGCGGAGCAAATGGAGGCCGAGTTGTTCAACCGACTGTATGGCTGGTATAAAGGACCATCCTCAGAACATAAAGATCGCAGTCGGTCTCTTTCTCAAGTTTCAGACAGCCGCTCTTAAAGGCTCCAAGCTTTCCGGTCTATTGCGTGATCTCTTGGGTCATACTCTTTGCTCTTTTCTTTCTTTTCAAACCTAACGGTGCTCATAATTCATGCTCTAGCGTTCCCAGAACATATCTTCGACGATGGGATAACTTGAGGTGTGTGATACGCGAGACGTCTCTACGTCTCTACTTGGTGGACAATGTTAGATATATCGAGAAGTCAACAGATCAGTGACTACTTAGATAGCTACATTACCAAACCAAATATTTTAAAGACCTTATACTAAAATTCTGGCGAGCAATTCTGCAATTAGTCTACTGCACCCTTATTCTGCGTCCGCCTATCAGCGGTAATCGAAGATAGAATCCCATGGTAACCAACAAAGACCTTAATGAGCTTTTGAGTCTTCAAGATCAAGAAATATACTCATTCACTTCCCTAAGCGGATAGAGAGGCAGTCAAATATATGTATGCGCGTGTGTAATGGGATGCTGAATAACGGCCAGGTATTGTTTATTGAGTTCGTGGAATTTCCAATACAGATTCCCTCTTACTCATCATAATCTGTATGAAAGCTACATTAAGACGGCCCACGACAATCGCGGGGTATTCTCGTGAATATGTATTGTAGTGATAGCTGAGTGGAACGTCCGCAATAATATTGAATTTTGCAATCTGTACACATGACCCCTTATGTGCGTTTTGATTTTAACTTTGGAGTCTATCGCTCGTGTTTTCTGGCATAGACTTTGGGCTCATGCGCTGGTATCCCGCATATGCATATGGTTTGCAACGCGCAGAAAATTGCATTGCATTGAAAGGGCCGTTCCGTTTCATGCCGATAGTCCGCCTTCACCGGTTTTTTATTTACTGGTCTTCAATCGGAGAAAATTTGATGGATTGGAGTAGAAATGCAGATGAGATACCTACTGCGCACATCAGTCCACAATCTCACTGTTGAGGATGAGTTGTCTATCGCGACTCCCTAGAGTCCTGGAGCATCTGCCAGTGTCCAGGGGAGCATGCACTACGCACTCCATGCTCTAGTTTCTCCCCAACGTTTTCCAGACTGTTCTAACTTCTCCCCCAATAAGAGTGTGGAGGTTGTGGAGGTCTCTAGCACCGCGTGTTCCTGGCTATTATTGCCAACGTCAGATCGAAAATCAGCATGGAATTTCAAGTCTGTGGAATCCCTCCACTCCCCTTGAAAAAGGGACTGCTAACGAGAGACTGCGATGTAGCATGAGGGACGGTTTGCGCATGGCTCGGTGCTTCTGCTCAGCGCTGCTGATGATTGGATAGTTGAACTCCAGGACCGGTGGACGGTGAGAGAAGCCGTCGACTGGGCCACGGGTTCCTTTCCGGTGGGCTTTACCTGGTGAGGATTAAACGAACCCTTGGATGGGGCGCGGAAACTACCATATGCGAAGCCCCGTCGACGGGCGCTCCCGGGACGAGTCATAGCGCTCAAACAGGGTCGTGGCTGGTGTTACTGAGACGTCAGGTACGCTGCTTCAGCGGTAACGTCTTTCAGCGCTGGATTTAGAATGCTCTATATTTGGCCATGGTCCAGGAGACCGCCTCAACCAGCCGCAGAGGCAAAGAAAATCCAACATGAAACGGTTGGACAACAATGAGAGAAAGAAGGCGAGTTGGAAGTCCAGCGTATCGCCGGAGTGACCCGTCACTATTTCGACGGACAGGTAACAATGACCATGTTGAACAGCAGACGCACCTTAGACGGGGAGTCGAATGAAAATAACAAATAGACTGATCCTAGCCTGAGGACGAGGTGGAGGCGGACTTTCGGACTGTGGTCTCTAGTCCGAGAGACTGTCAACTTTCAGAATCATCTTGACTGAGAGAGGCGGTGAGCCCGTGGCTTGGGCGATGGATGCAGAGGCCCACTGCGAGAGGTTGCACAACAGGTACATAGCAAAATCTGGGAAACCCTTTGGGAGCCCCAGTTAGTTATGGTAGGGTGATTATTAACTTTGCCATGCCATGCTCTGCGATGCTCGATGTGTTGCTCGTGGGTTTCCCACCCAGTCATGCCCAGGAATGCCACTACCAGACGGGCAACACGGGCCATCCGCGATGGCGATCGGTGTACCAGCAAAGAACGGCCCTCACTGAAGTCGGCGCCAAAAGCAAATCACGGCGGATAGCTGGTGCATGACCCGCCAGTCCTTCTTGTCTTTGGCGCCCGCGCTTGGAAACAGTGTCATGGAATTCCAAATTTCACGGCCCGTGAGGGGCAGCGTCAGTCGGTCAGTCTGTTAGAGACCAGGACGGTCAACCAGTATCGGCTGGCTGCAGTGAGCATCGCAGAAGCACCCAATGATCGATCAGGGTGGCACAGCAACCCTCTGTATGGCCTCTTCAGCAAGCATCAGACGTTTAATAATTATTATTTTTCTCTTTGCAAGACTACAAGTGGCCTGGAGACACTGGCAGAAGGCCCACGATCCTCCACTACTCTGGGGCCGGCGCGAGCGCCAACGTGTCTGGACCCTGGATGGTTGAGCCTTGTGGGCGGTCTGGAGGGACTGAGGAGTCCGTCATAGACACCTGGGCTAGGTTACTGACCGTCGATGCTGGTTTGAAGAAGAACTGCGATTCTACTCCTTACAAGCGCGGGGCGTGGCCGCTAATGCTGCTCCCAAGACAAAGACGAAGATCGTAGACGGGAAGAGACGACCACCACACCGGTCAGGGTTCGTATATAGAGCGGGCTGGCTCCTTCAACCATGACCCTTGCTTTCCTCGTGAGTGTCATTCGGGTGTCAAGCCATCACCAGACCCCAATCGTATCCTGTTACCGCCTCAATTCGACCGTGTAGCCTTGCCACCGGCGGGCATGACCCAGGCACACCTGTCGCTACATTCCTCGAGGCGTTGATCGTCTCGCCCGAACCACCAAGAAGAAAGAAAAAGATACGGCTGGCAGGACCGTTATCGAGTTCTTTATTTCGAGGTCGACTTCACCACTCACGACCATCGCTTACTCTCTCTCTCTCTCTCTCTCTCTCTCTCTGTCCCTCTTCTCTTCTACTCATTCTACGACTATTATCATCATCGACCTTCTCTTCGTTCCGCGGTTCGGCAGGGATCGGCCCCACCAGTCGAGCCCTAATCTTATCGCCAGTGTGGCTGGTGTCTCAACGCCCCAGGACACCGCCACTGTTGTTGACGAATACAGCGACAATAAAGCAACCAGGGAATATTCGGGAAAATTAAGGGCAGCGGACTTATATGCGCATTGCTGATCATCAGCCTTGCTCTTCTGTGAATAGAGTTGAGCGTTGCAGCGACAAACATCCCGTGTCTTAGTTAGGCAGTCATCCGGATCTTTGCGACATACTTCTGTACGTCAAACAACTATATCGGCCCAGGAGCCCAAAGCCACCCTCTTATTGGCACCACTTGTTCCTTCAACCCTGAAACGAGGTTTGTGACATGTGCTTGGACCGAGACTCTTCAGTGCACCCAGCTGATCAACCAGTCAGTCATTAGATTCCTGTGCTAGTTGGGGTCAGAACGACTCAGGAACCATGACCACCGCTTTCACATGCAACTGGCAACTGCAGAACATTCACAGCAACCAGCAGCACCGGCAGCACGTCGACCTCATTTCTCATCCTTTTGTCCAGTTACCTATTACTCCTGCATCTGAGCCTTGCAGCGATGCCGCCCTCAAGTCCCCTCTCGATATGCCTATGATTGCAGACTTGGATGGCACCGCAACAGTCCTCTCTCCGGATTTGTACCAGGCCGCAGATAGGAAATCTCTCTACACTGTCCAGCTTACAGACCTACACATGCCAAACGACATGTCGCCTCCTCTGTCTCCAAGTGTGCCTAGCAGCCCCTCTGTCGATGGGGAGGGCAAGCAAGACCCGCAGGGCTTGATGAAGTCTACATCTACAACGGAAACCAGCCGGACGAAGAAACCCAGCTCTCGCGCATCTTCGGTGTCAAAGCGCCAGAACAGGTCTACCTCCAGGAGTACTGCTGGAAGATCAGCACCGGCTAGTGCTCGCAGCTCCCTGCAACTGCCTACGCGCCAGCCAACATACAGCTCCTTGTCTCCTTCTAGCTCGCATCGGAGTGGCAGAACGGTCATGTCGCGACAGAAACGGGATGAATTGATCTCTCTTCACCGTGAAAGCTGTCGACTATTTCAGGAGAGTGGAGGTAGCTGGACTGGAATCCAGCAAGAAATTGGCCGCCCTGTGTTACGGCATAGTGTCGAGATCAACGATCCCATCCGCCCTCAACGTCCCCATCGCGCCAACACTGCGCCGGCGCACGGCTTCACGCAATCGACGCCGGAATGGATGTCTAAGTCATCAGTACCACTGTCCCCTGCAATTTCTCCAGTCAAGTCACAGCGGTATCCGCCCTCTGCTCTCGAGGCTGCATCGGAGCATGCTTCAGACTCCGAGCGCTCAGATGCCGATTCGGTTCTCGTCCACCCTGTGGGACGGAAAAGTGAGACTTATTCAGAATATGATCGTCCTCACAAAGCAACACTTGCTACAGTGATTGACTGGACCACCCCATCCACGCGCAAGCGCGAGTACGAGAAAATCGATCGTTCTACACGGGGCATCAAAGGTCTTTGGAGACGTTTCGCGCCCAGGTGGTGCCAAGCGGGCTCCAAGAGGGTGCCATTCTACGAAGTGGGAAAGCATGGAAAGCCTAACTATGAAGGCAGTGTCCGACGTTTCAGACTAGATGTCCCCGACGAGGAGCCCTTTGGCGGGGTTGAATGTCAGGAGAAGCCGTTTGCCGGACTAGGTGGTGATGGTCAAGACGATTTCTACGACGCATTCGAGAACAGGCACAGTAAATCCAGCTCGTCTCACAATCATCGCGGAAGCTGGCGGCCTCTGAAAGCGAAGGGGCGAACAATGTCGACTTTCTAATTTCGTTATACCCCATTCAGAAGCGACCTTCTAGGTCCATATTACACTGTTTTTT